>JAPQRN010000009.1:13928840-13942706 GCA_037367275.1 Coranthus polyacanthus
CGGAGGAAGCTCATTTCAGCCGCTTGTATCCGGGATCTCGTTCTTTCGGTCATGACCCAAAGCTCATGACCATAGGTATAAGATAAAAACAGTTGTTCCTGAAGTTGTGATTTAATGCTTATTTTGTTCACTTTGTTAAAATCTGCTTGAAAAGAACAGACTGAAATAATATACATATATGTGACTTTCCTGTGATTATGGTCAGATAAGTGATAAACTGTTAAACTGGACTGATTTCCAGCTCAGAGCAGACGGACACGGCTCAGTCCAGGCTACATGTGTGAGTCCAGCAGAGACACATGTTGGGTGACAGTTGTGTTTATTTTCTCAGATGACACAGCAGATGGGGAAGGTTCATAGTTCAGCAGCTGCCGACCGTCTCTGTCCCAGAACTGTGAAACTCAATCCATCTGACAAACTAATGCTGATAAATAATTACCTCTGGCTGTGAAGTTTATACCCTTTACCAACCACTTCCATTACATTTATTCACGTGGATGAGGAGGTTGTCATTACAGAGATCATCGATACGTGGGTGTTTATTCAAATACATTTATTGAATTTAACTTCTTGACAAAGAACATGGGGACAGTTTAAAACAATACCTCAGCACAGGGGGAAAGTCCATATGGTCTTAAATAGTGAAGCCTCTGTTGAAGTCTGTTATTTAAATATGACCATCTGGTTTCATCAAATTTCACTCAGAAGCAAAAATCAATTCATCGTGACAATAATCACAATAACAGTTTTGCTCATATCACTCAACCCCAACCTGCATATTTTTACATGTGTTATATTGATATAAGCCAAATATTATGGGAAATGCAGTGTTTTTATTCTAATAAGAAACCCAGGGAAAGCCCTGCATTTACACTACACACATTATTTATTCAGAGAAACACACGCATACAGTATATCCTCACATAATTGGCCCTCATTAACGTGGTCGATACAGGTTCTGCTGTGGACGTACCGGCCCTCGTTAATGGGGCAGATGCAGGTTCTGCTGTGGATGTACCGGCCCACATTAATGGGGTCGATACAGGTTCTGCTGTGGACATACTGACTCTCGTTAACGGGGTCGATGTGGGTTCTGCTGTGGATGGATGCGGGTTCTGTTGTGGATGTACCAGCCCGTCCGTCCTCCCAAGGCTAGGGCAGTGGCGGCAGCTCTCCCTCTCTGGGTTATTAGTGTGCAGATCACTGGGGAGTCCGCTCAGGCTCCGCTGGCATCTGCCGCCTAATTAGCATCAATTTCTGCCTCTGTGCTTTTCAGAAAATAACTGGAAACAGAGACTTTGTTTCCTTTGTGCTGCACTCGGGGTAGAATTGGGCTGTGTATGAGTTTTGTACAAACACTCACTGTGGACTCAGAAGTTGGTAATAAGAAAGACTTTTGGTAACTTTCATGGTGGATCATCTGTTTCCAGTCTCAGAGCTGTGCATTAACTTTTTTCTGCAGGTATAAATCCTGCTAAATCACTCTCTTCACTAGATATCTTAATACATTGATATTTTTTGTGTGTGGATTGAATTTACAACAATACTACTTTTAAAGAAACTACCACTATGAGTTTTAAATGGAGCAAAATGGAATATTCTGTTTGCACCTCAGTCTTGTGCTCCTGGTTGAATTTTTTTTTTAAAAAAAGGAATTTTAAAATCTATATCTCTTGGTTTGTGGTTAGTTATAATATTTTTTATAAACTAACTGATCATTAACCTTCAGAATAAGACTAGTTGATGATTTGCTCTATTTGTAGCAGAGAAACTTTCATCAAGACAAGAATCCACCTGTGGGGTTTGTTGAGCTGAAACTCAATGATGATTTACTGACTCTGGAGCAAAAAAAGGACAAAAAAATGTAATAAATCTGCACATTTGAGAAGCAAATTTTTACTGAAAAAAATCACTGAAACCATTTGTTGATTATCAGAACATTTTCTGATTATTTATATATTGATGAATCCATGAGTATTATTTTCAGTTCTATTAGTCTTTGATCTGTTCGATCGTATGCTTTGTATTTACTCTGGTGATGTTTTTAGCGTGAGCGTCTTCATACATGTGTGCATCTTTCTGAGGTCACAGCTCTACACTCAGCCCATGAGGCTCGCCACAGACCACCCTTCCACGTCTATCACCAGTGACCTCTGATCTCTTCTGTAGCGCTGTAAGAAAAGCTGGCAGTTTGTGCTGCGCTGCCATCTGGGTCACAGCTGAGAGGAGAAGCCAAACTAAACAAATGAAATGAAACTACAGTAAACCTTTATTGACAAAGGAAACACAGTGAAACTGTGCTTCTGTTGACGAATGACAAGCTATGACTGAAGTTTCAGGAGTTTGTCTTTGTGTCGTCATGGCAGCAGGAGACATGTTTTAACCGTTTGTGGGCAGTGAGAGATGGTAGCAAACAAACAAACCAGCTGGAGTTGGAGACCTTACTGTTCCTGTTTGATGCTATTTGTTTGTACAACTCTGTGATAGTGAAATTTTGATGGTCATGAATAAAAACCTACGTGTTACAGTGCAGTTAATGGATGATTCTTGGCAGCAACTGAATTTTAAAAATATTACTGTATGATATTAAATATGATTATTACATTTATTTACTCAACTCTTTAGTGAGCCATTATGATGATAAAGCGGTTCACAAAACATGAATGTTTACAATTTTTTGATTATTTTACTATTGTTTCTTAAATGAAGGCATTTCTCCTTTTGTTGATAAAGATGGACGGTAAATTACTTGTAAATTTCATTCATACCTGAGTAAAAGCTCATAGTATGTTGTTGAATGGCATACATTCTCTGAAATCAATCAGTCCTACAAAAACAAATCTGTTTGTAGGAATGGTTCTCGTGCTCTTAATGGATGACTCTAAAACTCTTCTTGTCTCTGTGTTGTCCTGCAGGTGAGGTGAAGATGGTGGACCGGCTTGCGAACAGCGAGGCCAACTCGAAGCGCATCGCGGTGGTGGAGAGCTGCTTCGGTGCCGCGGGGCAGCCGTTGGCCATCCCGGGCCGCGTGCTAATCGGCGAGGGCGTCCTCACCAAACTCTGCCGCAAGAAGCCCAAAGCGCGACAGTTCTTCCTCTTCAATGACATCCTGGTGTACGGCAACATCGTCATCCAGAAGAAGAAGTACAACAAGCAGCACATCATCCCTCTTGAGAGCGTCACCATCGACACGGTGCCTGACGAGGGCGACCTCCGCAACGGCTGGCTCATCAAAACGCCCACCAAGTCGTTTGCTGTGTACGCCGCCACAGCCACAGAGAAGTCCGAGTGGATGAACCACATAGGGAAGTGTGTGGGAGACCTGCTGCAGAAGAGCGGGAAGGCTCCGACTGGAGAGCACGCTGCCGTCTGGGTGCCTGACTCGGAGGCGTCAGTGTGCATGCGCTGCCAGAAGGTGAAGTTCACGCCCGTCAGCCGCCGCCATCATTGCAGGAAGTGCGGCTTCGTGGTGTGCGGCCCCTGCTCAGAGAAGAAGTACCTCCTGCCCAGCCAGTCGTCCAAACCGGTGCGAGTCTGCGAGTACTGCTACGTGCAACTGACGTCGGGAAGCCTGCCGCCACGCTTAGACTCCATCAGCCGGCCAGGGTCAAAGTTCAACAGCAACAACCTGTCGGACGACGAGGACGAAGATGACAGCAGTGACTGAGGACCGCCAGACCCTCCTCGACATGTTCGTCCACGAGTTGAGGAGGAAATACTCTAACAAGAGCTTTTTGTTTTTCTTTTTGCTCAAAATGAATGAGGATTAATGAATGAATTAACAAACGAACGAATGAATGAATGAATCCCTTCACGTTGGATGTCCATCCACAGACCAAGTGTTTATTTTCTCCTTTTACTCCAGCAGGGATCATACTTTCCTGAAAACAGCGATTAAACAGATGTGGATTTAGTCCAGTGACCAGCAGAACTCTGTGAGAAAAGTCTGACTGTTCATCACCCCCTTCTTTTGGTTTTTGACTCTTGATTTGGCTGCAGTTATGTCACTACACAACACAACGGTGCTAATGAGACCCCTCCCCTCCCTCTGCTCTCCTTTAGTTTCTCCTTTTATTTCCTACACATGATGATTTGCTTGTAATTTCTGCAGGGAAAAGCAAATGTTTGGGCTTCATCTCTTCACACCAAAAAAGGGCTTTTTTTACACTGTTATTGCCCTGTTTTGTAAATTTGTCTCCAGTCACGAGTAAAAATACTACTCTAAATCTTTTCTAGTTGACCTGATGCACTGTAGCTGCTTGTGACAAATCAGCCTCACATGAAAACTAAAGCTGGGCAAACACTTCACAACTGTCAGGACCAATCTGAAAGAGAGTTGGATGTGAATGTTAACCAAGGCCAAAACCAAGACATACACTTAAATATCACATAAAAAAAAACACACAACAAAGCATCAAGGCTGCAAAACGTTGAGCTATTTGCTTTAAAAATTGAAAAAAAAAATGACATAAATGATCAAAATAGTTGCAGATTTTTTTTAAACTAATCAGTCCAGTTTTTATACAATTTTGTACAATTTGCTTGTTTTCACTAAAGTTGTGATGATATTCTTTCAGAAAACACAGAACTAGGAAATTATTTGCAACTTCACTGATGACAATGAAGGGAAAAAATAATATTTCATAATTTTTTTGATCAATCACTACAACTTTCATCAGCTTGTTCATCACAAGTTCTGAAAACTAGTTTGAATATGTTGATTCTTTTCTCGATTAATCGATTAGATGTCACAAATTCAGGAGAAAAAAACTACATTGTCTGAGATTAATGTGATAAATTTACAAGAAAAATCTGAATATTGTCTAATTATAAAGTCATAACTTTTCATCAAAACAGATTTTTGTCTTCTTAAAAAATACTAAAAAACTAAACTAATTACAAATTCTAGTCTTGAGTCCAGATCCAGTCGTTCTCACAAAGGTTTATTAAAACATGTTTCATTTTTGGCAGTCGGCGGCTCCAGAGACGTAAACAAACATAAGACGAGGAAATGTGAGTAAAGAGGTTTGAGCTGTGAAATGAAACGATAAAAAACGACCGGACAATAAACGTCTTTACAGCGAAGACACAACACACTAACTCCTCTACATCAGGCTTCATTGTCAAGGCTTTATAAATTCCACATCTCACACAAACTCTACACTGTTTTCAGTGAGTTTATTTTGTTTTCAGCACACATTCCACAGCAGATGGATGTGGTCCAGTCGTTAAGTTCGTCTCTAGAATCTGAGCTGGTCAATGGAAACGCTCCGGAGGTGAGTGGTGTCCAGTCCAGACGGTGTTTCAAAGTGTATTGAAGTGTATGTCCAGCTTCACGTAACCTTTTGCCTTTGCCGTCACATTGTGCCTTCAGTACAGAATCTACACACAACGGACAAGCTCTTTCCAACCAGAGGCTGAAAACACTGCACATCTTCATTTCATTTTTCTTTTAGTTCAGACTAGACTCAATCTACATATTTAAGAGTTCAGTTTGGACTTCAGGAATGGAAATGTCATGAGAAAATGTGACTTTGTGCAGGTTTTTCCATTAGATTTTGCTGCTAAAGCAGAAGGTGTTTCACAGATTCTCCTCTTTCTACTTTAGGCTTTTTTAGAGACTGAGATGAATGAGAAACAGCTACAAAACAGGAGCCTGTAATGCTGCTTATGACATTTTTCAAGCAAAAAAAAACATGTACAGATGGGACGTTTGCTGATTTTCTGTTAGTTAACCTGGTATTTTGGGGTTTGAGACTAAACAAGACATCTACGTTAGACTTTTTTTCAGTGTTTTCTGAAAACTTAGACTAAATCGATTAAGAAAATGACTCAGAGATGATTTAATAGTCGCAGCCCTAAAGATCTTGCATATAATCACAGCTTCTCAGCTGAAGGTGAAATGTTGCTTTATTTTATGTATTTTCCAGATAAAACCGAGAGGCATTCAGGATGTTTCCAAGAAAGGCTGATGTAACTTGGTACTAATTATAAGGGAAACTCAGAGTGTCAGTATCTGCATGTTATATTCTAAGAAAATAATGAGGGATATTTGAACAGAAACCGTCAATAGAACTGCTGTACGTTGTTCAAAGATTAAAATTCATTGGAAATTCCTTTTTTTTTTGTTTCATATAAATAATCTGTCCTTCTTGGAAATAATCCTTTAATTAACAACTGAACATGACATGAGGATATTTTACAGGACATGTAAAATAAAGCAGAATGTTCAAAACTTTACTAAAACGTCACTAAATGAATGAAATGTAATGAAATAATCAATGTATGGGATCAGATTTGTGTCAATATAATCAAACAAGACCTCTTAAACAAAATGGGATTTAAGAGCGAGAATGAAACCTGGAATAAGTCATAATATCATGAGGAAAAAAACTCAGAATATTTAGAGATTAAAGCCATAACATTTTGAGAAAAAAGTTATAATATTGCGACAATAAGTCACATATTTTTAAATTACAAAAAGTCTTGATTTTACAAAAGTTGTCAAAATTCCCAGCAGACTGAAACGCAGCAGCTGCTATTTGTATTTGATAAATACAGTTTATTTTACATTTATTTCATTACGTTACTTGATGCTACATGATTTCTTCATTATCTATTACAATTCATAAAGATAGTATTATGACTTTTTTCTTGTAATTATTACTGTGTTCTACACAGTATTAGCCTATGATTTTATCCCCAAAATATTATGACTTTCACATTCACATTTATTTCCTCATACTCACTCATAAAATGTTCAGCCAATGAGTACACACTTAAAATAAAGATAATAAATGTCAATTATATTGTGCCTTTTTTTAAGATACAGCTACAAAGTGCTTTACAATTAAAACAGGACACTTTTAAAATATATAAGAATAAAGCAAATAAATCATAAAAATAAGACACACTATGAAAGCAAAAGAGTGAAAAATAAAAAAATAAAGTGTCATAAAACAGGAACAAAACCTCTGAAAATCTATATTAAATAAGTGGTTTTTAAAAGTGACTTAAAAGATGAGACAAATAAAACATGTTATGAAAAAGATTTACACAGTTACCCATTTCGGCAAGTTTGAACTTGTAATTAATTGTCATTTTGTTTGATATGTTAGTATTTTTAGTTAGATCATATTGACACACATGTGACTCCGTACATCCAGTTCTCTTCCATGTTTTCGTCTCTAGATACATGTCGAGACGTAGAGCAGGTTTGTGTTGTGTTTACTGGAATGAAACCATCAGGAAATCAGCGACTTCCTGTCAGACACTCGTCCCTGAGCTGCTCTGAGGTCAGAGGGTGACAGCGTGTCACAAAACAAACGCACCCTCTGTGAACTGGACAGGAACCCAGTCTCTGCCAACTAAAATCGCTGTCCGTCCGTCTGTTCGTCCTTCCTTCTTTACTTTCCAGCACCAGAAATTGCCTGTGAACATGTAACTGGTCTCGTGACCTGCCCTGTCATGTGATCAGCCACCGAACTGGGAAGTGAAAAGGCTGCATGAGCACAGATGTTCATGTCATCAGTTTGAGCTGCCTTTTATTTTCCCTGCGACTCTGAAGAGTTTCATTCCTTTTAAAGAGGAAACGGTTAAAGGCAGAAATGACTCATGTGAAAGTCAGGAGGAAAACACCTTCTGACTTTTACACACATTGAAAAAGAAAAGTGTTGATAGTGAGGACGACAAATACGTAAAAGTTACTCATGAGAAAATGAAATGAGCGGTGTCTCTTTTATGAGATGCTGTGCTTTAATACTAAGGAGGTCCTGTAGTCAGGTCCAGATCTAGAATAAACCAGATGACCACAGATGGGAAAAACTCCCATATGATTGTTGAACATGCTCCTTTAATCTCTGGTTTGCATTCACACCTCGTATCATTATCCAGATTCAACCTGCTTTGTGTTTAGATCTGAATATGCACATTAACTTCCATTAGGTCTCATGATTTTAGATTGTGATCGATCTTAACTTATCATATGATCTACTCTAGGTTAGTGGGTTTACTTCGGTCCGTTTATAGCAATACTTTAGCGCGTTTCCATGCTAAAGTGTTCAGTGCAATGTGCAGCTTCACCACTAGATGTCACCAAAATGTTACACTGATCCTTTAAGTTGTAAACAAGTTTTCTTCAGTGTAGGGGAGAGTGACACGGTTAAATCTTTACCCATGTATTTAAAAAAAACAATCTCCATTTTATGAATCAGATCAGATTTTTTTTAAGTCCCTGTTCTGTTCCCACAGTGTTTTTTACAACGTTTCATCTTTAATCCATGGATGAACTTAATGTTTTTCCTTCATACGTGGACATTATCTTTAGCAGCAGATATCTGGTTTCTTAACATTTGCAGATATAGTTTGTTAAATGTCCTATTGCTATATCTCTAATATCAATCCCAATATCGATTCTTTATGGATTCATTTAAATTGATTCCTGCTTGAATTTCCACACAGGTTTTCAGCTTAAAGCAATGTTTTATTTCTTGCTGCAAGTTTCCATCAGCGTATGATGGACAT
This sequence comes from Coranthus polyacanthus, assembly GCA_037367275.1. Lineage (NCBI taxonomy): Eukaryota > Metazoa > Chordata > Actinopteri > Kurtiformes > Apogonidae > Coranthus > Coranthus polyacanthus. The sequence continues at coordinate 13,937,364 of JAPQRN010000009.1, forward strand.
TCTTCATTTCTGAACACATCTTGGCTTCAGGTCGTCTGTTTTGTGTTTGTGACATACCTGCATTTTGTTCTCGTACGTTCTCCAAGCTTCGTTTGCTTCAGGTAAGACGCCCACTCATCTGCAGATGAAGGCGTCATTATTATTATTATTACTGGAGTGAAACTCTTCAGAGGAGCTTTAGTGTGAAGTCAAACAACAAGTAGGAAAATGTTGAGACTTCACTTTAAAAGTCCTCAAGTCTTACTTCATCGATCCCTCAACGCTGATCGATTGAACGGAAACACTTCAACCCTTTATGGCTGAAAGTCTCTTCATCCTGATGTGACCTACATTTCAACGACACACAGTTGAAACTTTCAGTCAGTTTTTGTCATTCTTCGTTGGGTTCTTTTGTGATTAAACTCTCAGAACGGTGAATAAAGGGATCCTTTTCTTTTTGTCTTTTGATTTGACACGTTTAAGTCGCTGTTAATGATGATGTCGCTGCAGAAGAAGCAGCTTTAGAGAATGAACATATTAATGATCATTAACCAGCTGTTGTTTTCTACTTGCTGTGGCCGAGGTGACGGCTTCGTGTTGAAACCACACGCACAAAGTCCGGCCTCAGGTTTGCACTTGACGAAGCTGGCCTGTTGGACTCAACTCGACTCTGGTGGAGTTTTAAATAAACCTTTATGTTAATTTTTGTATATTTGTACAGGTTTGTTTGGGCTTTTTTTTTTGGTTTTGTTGTACAGTTCTGATCAGTTCCAACTCCCTCCTCCTCCTCCTCCTCCTCCTCCTCGTCCTCCTCGTCCTCCTCGTCCTCCTCCTCCTTTCCAACAGGATCTGCAGCTTTTACTCTGTTTTTTCTTTGTGTTCATTTGAAGTCAGAGCAGCAGGTCGATGAACTTTTTCAGATTAACGTGTTGATGAGGATCAGCCTGAATGAATCATAAATAACATCTGAAAACGATGGAAAAGCTCATTTTTTGCCATTTGATCAAAGAATGAATTAATTATTGAACGTCTGAGATTCATCCACTGAAAAATCAGTCAGATTGTATTTGTGTAACATCTTTAAGTTCAACTTTCATTTCAAGATACTGTTACATTATAGTGACTTACATATTTGTAACACAGTAACATATTATTGTAACAGTGTTTCATGTTATAATTTATATTGTTATAATGTAAATGTTTCTTATTATAACATGAAAACATCCTGATAAAATGATAATCACACAGAACTAAACTAAATCCTAAAAATAATATAAAATATAACAAAACTGCAGCATAAATACAGTAAAACAAGTGAATTCAAATAAGTTCTGTCTAAACCATATTTAATCAAATGTCTAGACTTATTTTAACATAAAAACTTCAAGTAAAAGGGTCATTAATACTGGTTTTAAAGGTTAGAAACAGTTGATCATTTGAAGATTAAGATAAAATCCTCAAGCTGCAGATCCTGAAACTTCAGAACGTCTTCGTAACTAAACCAATAGGAGGAACACGTTGAGAAACAGCTGAAATCCACATGCGTGTGTTTTGTGAGTGTGGCTTTGTTTTGCAGCTGCTCACTTTACATCTCATGGACTTTTATTAACAACCTGGCAGTCGTTTGATGTTATTCTTTTTTTTTCTTCTTTTGTTTGTTTCTTCTTTTGAAAAGGGCTTCAATCAGAATGTAACCCAGCATATCATTGTTTAATACTAATTCTGCAGAAATCTCTGAGTATATATTATATATAAATAATGTATTGCTTAAAACCCGCCTGTCGTCTTGTCTTCATTTGGAGAATGTCACACTCAGCTCTGGCGAAGCAGAAAGAAACAGTTTCTCAAAAATCTCAAGATGTAAAAATGAATTCATAAAACAGCAGCATGACCGACAGAAACTGACAACAATACAAACTGGTTAATTACACTGTGATTAAAGCAGCTGCTGCACAAAGATGCACAATGTGAGCTGCTGTAAAATGATTTTGTCATTTGTCAACAGATGAATAAAGATGTGGAATAAACCCATGGACGCTTTGCAGTCATTTGCAGCTGAAAGAAAACAACAAAAAACAAAATAAAGTGTGACGTTAGAGCTAAATGTGGATGTTCATGTGTCTCTAACAACTTCAGATAAATGTGTGAATTCAGTAATTTATCCTGTAAATAATTAGCTAGTTTTCCATCCAAATGTAACACATGCTTTAACTGAATTTTTAGAAAAATCAATAGAAAATACACGTTTATATTCATTTCCATCCACTGTACATTACATACTTTACTCCTCCAGACCCAGATTTACAAAAATACATCATGAAATGCCACATCGTTGGATTAAATACACGTTTTCATCTCGTTCTTGTTAATGTATCGTTCAGATGACAAATCACATGAAATCATATTATTGTCACATCCCAACCCTGTGGTTAGTCTAAGTCTAACCAGGTCTGACTACTCTGAGTTTAGTGGTTTTAGATCTGGACCTGGTTGAACAAACAAAATGAGTGAACTCTCCTTTTTTTTTTAGATTTTAATAAATAGAACAAAGGTTTCACAAATCAGAAGCCGTGTTTTTTTTGTTTTTTTTACTTATTTTATTTAAAATCTTTAGTGCAGGTCACATCATACCACTACAGAAACGTTTCCAAAAATATAATAGGTACAATGTAGATATACTGACTATGGTACTCCTTGTGTTCATAAAAAAGACATACAGTAACCAGGATTACAATGAAAAGAAAAACTCAATCAGGTGTAAATGAATAAACCAAAATCAACTTGAAATATAATTTTGAATTGAAGACCATTTGTCCATAAATAAGTCAATTTTCATTTGCAGTCTTGCAGTTATTTGCTCCGTAAGATACACTTCTTTTAGTTTGTTCTTCCACTGAATAATAGTGGGGGACTGAGGTTGAAACCAGGAGACCAGGGAAAATTAGGGAAAATTCCCAGAATTATGAATTTTGGTTCCAGTGGAATTTCAACACCCAAACATTTTTTTATTTCATCTTGTATATCTTTCCAATAGTTAGTTTTGGACAATCCCGAAATACATGAGTGTGGTCTCCCACAAGACCACAGCCCCCCCAACATTGTTCCGAAGTTCTGCCAAACTTGGATGTAACAAAAGGAGTTCTAAAAAATCTAATTTTGGTTTTTCATTCAAACTCTCTGAGTACCGGACTGTTTATTATTTTATGTCCCTCCTGTAATGTCTGTTCCCAGTCCACATCCTCGATTATTATATTCATTTCTAGCTCTCATTTTCCCTTAATATCCTGTGTATTCTCTGTACTTTCCTCTTGTAATATTTTGTAGAGATGGGATATATATCTACTATTAATTGCTCTCTTAATTACTAAAATAACAAAATGCTCTATATTAGAGGGTGGAGCCTGTAAGGAAATCAAATAGTTATGTTTATGTAAATAATGCCTCAACTGTAAATATTTATTAAAATCTTGGCTTGGAAGGTCATATTTTTGTTGTAGTTGTTGAAAGGACATCAAATTCCTGTTTTCAATCATTTGACCCAACATAAAAAGGCCATTTTCAGCCCAGTTTTTAAAACCAGAAGCAGGAGGAAACTCCGAATTATGATGAATTCTTATCAGTCTGCAGATAGAGCTAGGGAGATTTAGTATCTTTCTGATATTTGACCATATAGGCAGAGTAGTTTTAACCTATTCATTTGTAATTTTTTTCTTCGTTTTTGACCATGCATCCAGACTTAAAAATGGAGCCGTATCAAGAAATATATCTGGACAGTCACCTTGTTCCATCCTACACCATATTGTATCTTCCTCTTGACAGACCCATGCCAGCATTGACCTGAGTTGAGCAGCAAAATAATAATTTCTTAAATTTGGTAGATTCAGTCCTCCAAGTTCTTTAGGACACAAGAGGGTTTTAAGTTTAATCCTTGGCTCTCAAAATTTATTTGGCACAATAAACATCCATTTATTGAGTGTAGTGAATGTAGACATTGGGATTTTAATAGGTAATGACTGAAATAGAAAAAGCAATCTTGGTAATTCAAATTGTTTCTATCCTCCCCACAAATGAGAGAGGTAAAATTTCCCACCTTGTAAGATCCTTTTTAAATTCATCCATTAGTCTACCATAATTGGCTTTAAATAATTGTGATACTTGAGGAGTAATTATAATTCCAAGATATCTAAATCCTTGGTTAGATATTCGAAAATTAAATCTACTTGTCAGATTTGTGGGCCATTGACCTTTCAGCATCATTGCTTCTGGTTTTGATTGATTTATTTGACAGCCAGAAAGCTTGCCATAATCTTCTAGAGCTTTAATAAGTGGGGTTATAGATGTGGCTGGATCACTGATATATGTTAAAATATCATCAGCCAGGAGGGAAATCTTGGGAAATATGTTCTTTCTTATTCCCATCCTCAATGCCTTTAATATTTTCATTCATCCTAATTGATGCTGCAAGTGGCTCAATATTAATTGCAAATAACAGGGGACTGAAACAATCTCCCTGACGAACACCTCTTTCCAACTACAAAAATCAGAGCAGCATCCATTTACCCTGACACGCGATTTAGGGTCTGTGTATATTCTCCAGGAAGCCCATCAGAGATTTATTGTTTTTTAACTTTTTAATTGCGTCTCGAATTTCATTCTCTGTTATGTCTGAGACCATGCCGGATGCTTCTTCTCTGGATAATACAGGAAGATCTAGGTTGTTAAGAAAGATGTCACAATTATGTCTTAATTCATCATTCCTTGGATTTCATTCCTCGTAGAGCTTTTTATAATAGGATGCAAATGCATTAGCTATTTCTTTTGGCCTATGTACTTTTATTAAGTGCTTAACTTTTAATTAAGTGTAGGATCAACTATATTATTTACCATTCTGTCTGCTTCTGCTTTGCGAATTTGGAAACCTAACAGACGGCTAGCTCTGTTTCCCATCTCATAATATGTTTGTCTAGAAAATGTCAGGGCACCTTCTGCTTTGTATGTGAGAATTTAATCTAATTCTTTCCTAACTTCTTTTAGTTTTATCAATATGTTATTTGCTCCTACATTTTTGGGTTCAGTTTCTATAACTTTATTTTATTTTCAAGATTAGTTTGTTCCTCCAAACGCTGTTTCTTTAATCTAGAACAGGAGTGGGCAATTAATTTTCTGAAGGAGCCACATAAGAGGTTGGGACTGTTTTGGAGGGCCGGAATTCTTCTCAATATGAATTATATACAGTATCTTTATAAAAAAAAAGCAGTAAATGTAATGATTTGATTGTTACTGGTAAGTGTTACAATTAGACTATGATTTACAAATGAAGACATTATTATATATTGATATAACTTTTTATATGATTTTTCGTTG
>JAPQRN010000009.1:13942806-13994922 GCA_037367275.1 Coranthus polyacanthus
CTCTAAACAGGGACACTTCCTGGGAGAGAGGCCCCGCCCACCACACACACACACACACACACACACACACACACACAGATACAACAGATAGGGATGAATGTCTCTGTGTGTGGCTGTGATTGGCTGGAATAACTGTAATGTGACTCTGTATCATCTGTCAATAATCAATATCCAGTCAGTGGAGTCACTTACATAACGACAGACCACACTGACCTTTGCTGGTTTATGTAGTTTAAACACGTTTTGTTTTCTCTGCGTCTTTATTCTGATTTTCCTGGTTGAGAATAAACAATGTTGTTACTGACTCTAAAGGAAAGTCTTCACAGTATTTCAGGTGTAAATTTGGGAGGTTTGTGTTTCTACACAGTTTGGAGAACGAGGTCAAATCTAGAGACATGATGCATCGTAGTTTGTATATCATCATATACATTTATCTTTGGTCTTTAGATTTATTTTGTTCACATTCACACTTTGAAATGTATCAATGTTTTCTTGTTTTTCTTAATTTTGCTCATGTGTATTTTGATGTTGAACAAACATTTTATTCCTCAAGTTGCATATTTTACATTGCTTCAGTGTTTCAGCTTTTATATCATTTTCATCCTGTTTCATATTTTACTTTGTTTCAATGATTTGTATTTTTGCATAAAAAGTCATATGAATGAAACGTTTCAAGAAAACGTGTGAACATGCTATGACGATAACTGAATTTTAAGTGTTTAAATTGAAATAATTTGGTATTCTGTCCAAAAAGCTCCTCATTTAAGCTCAGGAAGCTTCTTCATTTGTCTTTTTATGTGATGTTCGACACAAACACAAGGATTTAATGACATGAGACAAAGGCTCCGTGTTTTTATTGACATGTATGTGGGCTGTGATGTCATCGGCTGAGCCACAACATGTTGCATCACATGTGAAACACACACACGTATGTAGACACACGCACACACCAGGCAGACAGATGTATGTCCACATATGAGCCTCATGTGTGACACCGATTCTGAGGAGGATTATCACTGAGGCTTAACGTCACTCTGAGTAGTGGTGGATTAGCGGTGAGCGCTGCGGGCAGGCGGGGGTTAAACACTGGGTTTTCTGTGAAAGTCTTCATGTTTTCGACTCCAGCTGATGCTCTGATGGGGTCAAAGGTCAACAGCTCTGATCCTCTGTCTGTCAGATGGACTCAGACGTTCAACACCACCTTTACTCTGTGACTGGTTTCATTCTGTACTAAACGTTTCCAGACTGTTACGAGACCCAGTTTTAAGTCAAATGGAAAGAGGAATAGATCTACAGTGACAGTCACACAGTTCAGATCCCTGTATCGTTTAACCAGTGTTATTATGTGATTATTATGTTTATGTCTCATAAAAATGTTAATAATGTGAAGGATCAATGCAGGACATCACTGAGGATCATATTTATTTTACTTTGTCTGTTTCTAATGTCAGTGTAAATGAAAAAAATGAACAACACAATGAACAAAACCAGGACTAAGTAAAACTAGATCCATCAGAGGACGTCGTGTCCTGTGGCCTCGACAAAATCCAAAAGTGGTTCTTGTCAGTGATATTAGTTATTTTTCTTCTTTTACTTTAATACTAGTTTATAGAAAATAATGGAATGGTTTCTGGTTGTGCTCCAGAAATGAAATGATGACGAACGTCATGACGGACGCAACAAGATAAAAGAATGACTCAAAGTTTAGGTCAAAGAAACAGAAAACAAACATAATAAAAGCAAACATTGGAATAATCCACGAGCAAATGAGTCATATTTGAACAAACCATCACAAGTCCATCTCGTATCCTGTCAGTTTAGTTTTAAGTATCAGGTTTAAACCTGGACTCAGATCAGAACTGGTTTTCTTTAAAAAATGACTCAAAGTGATCAGTCATCAACATAGTTGGTGATTAGTTTAAACTAACTGATAATCGTTGCAACTCAACGTCTAAACCCATGACCCTGATGCAGACTCAGATCCCCAGAGACCAGAGGAACCCAGACTGTCTGAACATGAGCTCCATTATCTCCTCTGGTTTAAGGAGGATTAAACTGGTCTTTATGGAACAAACTGACCTTAAATACAGTCTCTTCAGACCACATCATGGTCTTATGTTTTAAATTCCAAAATGTTTTCAGCTTGAGACACAAAACAGAAATTTACAAATGTAGTCGTATTTTTCTTGTTGTTTTCACTAACTGAAATAAAACGTTTTCAAAATCACTAAATTAAAAAATACAGTGAACGATAAAAACGTGAACTAAACAGAATTGGAGCTGCTGTGAATCTGATCTGAAATAGAACAGAAGAAGAAGAAAAACCAAGTGTGCAGTTTTGACTTTTATCCTTGTTATCAACCGTTATTTAGTTTTTTGTCGATAGTTCAGTGGATTTGGATTTTGTTCGTCTCTTCTAACACTTGTTTGAATCAGACTTTTTGGTTTTATTATTTCTTCACCAAATTACAAAATAAAATATACATAGAAACCATCCCAACTTAAACCTGAAACTCATCATCACAGACTGGACGTAAATAAACTCCATCACTTTATAAATGTTCAGGGGCTTTTATTTATTGAGTCTTTGAGTTTGTATTTTGATTCCAGTTCAGTTTGAGTTTCATTTAGCTGAATTAACTAGTTTTAGTTTGAATTTTTAAAGAGTTAAAGTCTTGATTTATAGAAGCTGAAAAAGGTCGAATGAAAGAATGAATGACAAATATTTCATATTAATATTTCATATTAATATAAGACATTTTATTCTTCATCATGGACTATTAACACTGATTACCTGAAGTTTAGTTCAGGTTGAGTCGTTCATTGGAATTTTTATTTAGTTTATATCTTTTGAGTTGTTTTAACTCAAGTAAAACTAGTCAGTTCATCTAAAAAAACTCTATAATAAAAATAACCAAACCTACTTATTCAGTCATGAAACTTACTCAGACTGAACTGGAATCAAAAACCACAGACTGATTAAAAATCAAACCTCCTGAACTTATTCTCATGTCACATCTCATGTAAAAGAGGGAGAGACGTCAGGTTACAGTTTGTCAGATTTCACAGAGGAAGTTTTATTCTCGTCGAACCTAAAGCAGATGTGTGTGTGGTTTCTATTCCTGGTTGGACAGGAAGTCGAGCTTCAACGAAGCAGAACCGGCGTGTGAAGCTCCGCCCACAAACACATAACCTAATTTGGAGGTTTTTGTTTGGTTTCTGTCGAGGCCTTGTCACGTCATGTGACCGACAGAGAGGAACTAATGAAGATCACTGCCATAAAAAGAGATGACGTGAGACATGAGACTGGCGTCACCTGAACGCACCATAGTCAGCTGATCCAGACTAAAAGAAACCAGAACGGAAACCACAGACACTTCAACGCTGCCTCTTACAGGATCTTCTCTTCAAGATGAATTGACCCTTTCTCATTCTCTCATTTTCTGCTTAAATCTGATCTAGAACATGATCATATATTCACAATTAGATAAAGGAAACAGAATTGAAGAAACCAGACAAAACCATTAAACTTACAACATAACGAGCAAGAAAACATTCCACCTTAAACGTAACCATTGTCCACTGTCTAATGAGTCATCAAGTACAAATACACTTCAACATGTTTTTGCTGATTGGATCTTATTAGATCAGGAGGAGGATGATGACTCCAGTGTCCACGTCTCAGGTCCCATACGTAATCGACTGCAGCGTAATATTAACATGATGAAGAAGTCAGTCTAACGTCTGATCATGTGCTCAGTTACCAGTGACTAACGGTTCTAAACTCGACAAAGTAGGAACAGGCGTTACATAACCTTCAAGATGAGCCACGATCGTCTGTTGAAACCCTCTTCCATTCTGCTGAGCATCAACTCTTCTTCTAAGATCTTCAGAGATGTTGAGTCAAGACACTCATCCACAACCCTGTCTAATCCGGATCAGACGCTTCTATACATGAGGCAGACCTCCCAACCCAGACCCAGACTGGACTGAAATACTGACTCTGATCCCCCTTCAAATGAACTAATACTACAATCCCAAACTAGCCTTTCAACCTGACAGAAGTAATGACTGAACATTTATGGTGATAATGATCGATAACGACTGATATGAAAATGTTTATCGTGATGACGTTTCTTTTCACGAACCTGGACCTAAAAACCTGATGATTTCAAAACTAAAATACAAGGAAGATTTTATACGTTTAGTGAAAAGTCACTCAGTCGTGTGTTAGTGTCTGTTGTTTGTGTTGTGTTTGTGTGTTTGTTAGTTGTCTAACATTACTCGTCAGTGTTTGAAGTAATTGCTGATGTTATCTTCTATCCTGAGTCACATTCTGATATTCTATCCTCCCATCGTGGATCAGGCAGCTCAGTGCTTCATTCAACACTGTTTTTACTCTGAACGAGTCACTAAAATGTCAATGTTACAGCAACTCACGATTAATTTTTGTACATTTAGGTCCTGAGCAGAAAATAGGTTAATCTCTCAGGTCTTGAGCTGAAAATGTTCATGTCAATGTTCATGTTCATGTCAATGTCCTTGAGGTTCACATACTGTTGAACCACAATTATTTAAGATCACAGATTCTGTCCGTGACACAGATTCTGTCTGTGACACAGATTCTGTTCGTGACACAAGTTCTCTACGTGACACAGGTTCTGTTCGTGACACAGGTTCTATTCGTGACAGAGGTTTTGTGAGGACGTCACTGGTTGTGTTCGAGGTTCAGAGGTGAAACTGGATCTCGAGCTCTCTGTCAGTGTGTCTGCAGCTCAGAGGGACTGAAACTCGACTCCTGCAGAGTAACGGCGGTAGAAAGTGGAGAACAAACTTTCTGTTTCCAACCAGAACCAAAACAACAACAGCAGCAGCAGAACCAGGGCTTGAAGCAGGTCCCACAGATCCAGGAACTGTTTCCTGGTTTGACTAAACCAAACACAAAAACACACTATGTGGTGTCATGGAGGAGGTTTTTAAATGGCTCTGTTGGCTCCAGGTCTAGAGCTGCATATTATCACAAGAAGAAGAATCACATACGAGGAATTTAGAAATCTAGTCCAGACTCAAAGACCCACGAGGAAAGAACTGTTCCTGATCCTGATCATCAATACACGACTACATCTGACTGTGATGACAGTTATTTATTCTATTAAATTAATGTAAGACTGTCTTCTTATTGTTTCAGTTCAACCCTGTTGTTGATGTTAAACTGTCTGGAAACATCAACACGACTTAAGGCTTTGCTCCTGTTCACACCTGGTGTTAACATGTGTCTCCAAATGTGTCTGTAGTGATCAGTTCCTCATCAGATCTCTTCCTGCACTTCCTGCTCTATAGGAAACTTGACTCCCAGAGCATTATGGTGCATCGCCACCATCTTTAGACAACAGTACATGTGGACTCATTGTCCACATGTACTGTTGTCTGTACTGTTGTCTAAAGATGGTCTAAAGATGGTGGCGTTAATCCAGGTCTGCAGGTGTTCTTTGACAAATGGTCAGAACAATCAGAACCACATTCTATTGAATCAACAGCTTGTTGTCGATCTCCATGGCGAAGCTGCCTCTCTCACTGTGCAGCATCAACTCTGACACCGCGTTACCACGGCGATAATTAAAGGTTGCGTTAGCGAGGTGTCAGCTCTGTGTCTGTGACAGATCACTGCCAATAACTGATCCATAATCAACTTGTCAGTCAGCTACAGGCCCTGCCCCCCTCAGGCCCTGCCCCCTGCTGACTCACCTCCTTCTCACAGATGAACAGCTGATCTCCCCTCAAGACCACGAAGCGGTTCTTCCAGATTTCACGGAATATTCCTTTACCGCAGAACTTCCGAATCCAGCCAACCTTTTCGGGCTGAACGTGATGCAGCGCCGAGTCCAGACCTGGGCCCTGCGGACAGGAAACAAGAAACAGGTGAGGCTTTGTATTGACTTCTATCAGTTACTTAATGTCAATAAGTTCATATGTCTCGTTGTTGGGATATTACTTTATGTCTAATGTTGATTTGTACATAAACTGTCAGAGTTTTTGTCATAGTTCAGTTGATAAAGTCATTTAAAATTGATAAAAATGTGTCAAAAACAATTGGTAAAAAAAGGTGCCTTTAAAAACAATGTTTGGTTTTAATTTAGTGCTTTGTATATAAAGTTTACTTCATGTGGGTCACATGACCAGAGCAGAGAAAGGCATTATGGGTAAGAGTCAAAACGGATCCGAGACATTAAATCTACACATGGTTCAAGAGGCTGAAAACAGTAAATGTTTCATTGTTTGTGCTGTTTTCAATGTTTCTTGAAATGTTTGGTTGTCATGATTCTTTATCAGACTTTTATTGATCACATCTGTTGCTATGGTAACATGTTGGGGCATCACTGGCATCACTGGCATCAACCTAAGGCACTTTGAAAAGATGAATTCCTCATTTTGAAATTTGTATTTCTTGTATAGTTTTCATGGTGTCTTTCTACATCTATTGTGGATCTACGGCGTTTTTCAAGAGAAAATAAACATTAAAAACAATGAATTGAAGTGCAAAATTTAACCCATTGGATCAGTGAAGTTACATCAACATCATGATCATATGTATTTACATCTTTATTTACTGATATTTAACAGTTGTTTTAATTTCTCGTTAAATGCAGCCTTGAAAAGTAAAATAACTGAACATGAAGCAGAGTTTGGTTTGTTCACATGAGCATATGATCAAATCAGACAGATGATTATATGGTTAATGATACAATGTTTTAAACTATCTGTAACTTGGCTCCGATGGATGATAATTATCTGAAAATGCTGACTTGAACTAGATTTATTATGATTGGTTTGATGTTCAGTTCAACATCTGTCTGGTTCATAAGACAGTGAAAGTTCATTTCAGACATGTATGATGCATTTAAAGTGTTTTTATGACCAGGGATGATATCGACCATTTACTCAGTTTCCTGCTTTAGTCTAACATTATTATATCGGCCTTAATCATCCACTGAGTCGACCTCTGGATAAAATGACACTGATGATAAATTATGATAAAATTACAAAATCAAATGAGAAATGATACGATGGAGACAGATTTAAAGTGTGTTTGTTGTTGGTGATTCCTGTAGCTTCTCATTCAGACTCAGTTTATGTCTTTGTCGTGAAGATTCAGACACTTCACCAACTGTAAACCAACAAACACGTATGTGTAAAACTGTTGAGAATCACATTCATTCAAAGGTTTTACTGATGTAACTTGTGAATAAAAGGTTCCTCTGAAAATGTGGAAGTAGTTCTGAATATTAAACTACATTTTTAAAATGTAGACAAACGCAAAAAGTTACTTATAGAAAAACATCGACAACAAACAACAGAAATGAAACCAAGATGTCTTGAGACAGAGCAGCTCGTTTCAAAATAATAAACATAATTAAATTATGTTTAGTCTGAAAATGTGAATACGGTTGATTTGAAATGTATTTTTTTCTCAATTAACGGTTGTTCTGTTTATAAAATGTTGATTGTTTATCAAAGACCAACATGAAACAACGCAAACATTCAGAAGAAGAAAGAAACCAGGAAATATTCACACTGAAGACTTTAAACCCATCATTGATTATCAGAATAGTTGATTCATTTAATAGTTGACAACTAATCAATGAATAGATGCAGCTCTGAGGTGTGTACTTTTACTCAGTAACGTTTGGGATGCAGTACTTTCACTTAAAGTGGATTATTTTACTGTAAAGAGTCCAACTAGAAAGAAGCCAAATATTCTTAAATGAACCAAAGTGTCTTGTATTAAGCAAAAACAACAAGTAAAAGACTTTAAAGAACAGTTTAAAGAACTATAATAAAGTCTAGACTCAGAAAAACCACGATGGGCCTGAAAACTACAACAAAAAGTACAATTTAAACAAGTTGTTCTTATTACAATGAACAAAAACAGAGCTGGAGGAGTGGAGTCACTGTTAAAATAAAGCAAACAGAGTCGTCCTTCTGCTCAGATATTTAACAAACCATTGTTTTATGATGTTACTGGAAAATCTGATTAACACTGAGGTACAGAGACTTCCTTAAAATGACAATAGTTTAAGAATAAAAACATTCTTGACAAGATTATTATTCATTATTTTATTTTTTTTTAAATAATTAAGACATATTTTCCTGAAACAACAAATCAGCTTTTTTACTTTGTTGAAATGACTTTTTTTCAGTTTATGATGTGAAAACTGTTATTAGTAAGATAATATGTTATTAGTAGTGTTCGATCAGTAAAAATATAAAACTAGAAGATAAGAGAAAGTTTAAAGAATAAACAGTAAAAAGTACAAACTTTTATTCCATCAATCTTCCACTTTATTATCTAATAAATATTATTACACACATGAATATTAGTAAAGATACTGAAAATAGTGTAAATAAAAGATATAAATACAACAGTCAGACTGTTATTAAACGGAAAGAGAGATGAGTTAATAACAATAAACCATATTCAAACTGTACGTCCTGACTCAGATGTATTGATTAGTCATGCATTGATCTGTGTGTGATGCGTTCAGGGTCAGTTTCTTGTGTATTTGTTATGTAAGTCCATTAAACGGCTCCTCGGTTTGAAACCGGAGCTGAAAACACGTCCTCGTGTCACTCATGAGCATCTCATCTATGCTCGGCCTCTTCTGTCATTAAATACATAGTGTTTGTGTCGTTATTGTTGTTTGTTTGTTTTTTCGCACTTTTCATCTTTAAATTCGTCCTTTATTTTGAAAACAGGAAAGATTTCGGCTATTGTTGCCTTCAAAATAAAGGCTTAAACTAATCCCTGAGGCTTTTGTTCCTCGAGCTTCTTTTTAGACGTAGTTAAACCGGACCGTGACGAGCCGCCGGGGTCCGGTCCCGGTCCCGGGTTGTTAACACTCACCCGTTTCCCGGAGCTGTTCTTCTTCATGCTTGGCGGCTGTCAGGCTGCCGGTGGCGGACGCCTCTCGGTACTTCTTCCACTTTCACGGTAACTCCGTTATGTCCCCACAATAAGAAGCAGCGGCAGAGGAGGAGAAAAGCGGCTTGAGATGAGTTAAAGTCCGTGCGGGAGGACCGGATCCTCCGCCTCTGCTCCGCGGCTCCTCGACTGCTGCTGCTCGGTGTGACTCTGCCCGTCGACCCGCTGCTGCTGCCGCCGGGCTCCGCTGTTCTGACCGGCCCGGAGCTGCTCTGGGAGTCGGTGTCCGGTTACTCCTCCTCCTCATCCCCAGGACTCCCTGCTGGCTCAGCGGCTCCTCGGCAGCCTCACACCGCCCCCTACCGGCGGACACCGGCCTGACAGCAGGTTCGGAGGATGAGGACAGATTTAAATAGGTTTTATAGATTTATGTTTCACCTCAGGCCCAGGTGAGGCCTCTGACAGTTGACTAAAGTTATTATTATGTGAATAACACATATACTTATTAAAATAGAATAACTTGACCCCGTCCTGCCCCTCGTCGTCTGACAGCTCCTTCCAAAGTGGTCTCCTTTCAGACTAAAAAAAGACAAGACACAGGAATAACAATCAAACAGATGTAAAACCATAAGTAGGTCCGGTTACAGCAGAGGTCTGGAGGAGGGGAGGGATCTGGGTCTGATGTGGATCAGTGTGATGTAGATCAGACCGATGTGGACATCAAACGTCACAGACTCGTCACATCTCTTCACTTTTCTTCTGTTCATATTTTGTCTTTTATTTCATCACTTCATGTATTTAATCAATAATTAAACTACTGACATGTTTCATCTTCAGTCTCATCACGTCTTTGTCTTTTTCTTCCAGATTTTCTAATCAATTAGCGTCGTCTCGAGGGGAGGGATTGGCCTGGGATGTGGTCTGATGTGGATCAGTGTGATGCTATTCAGACTGATGTGGACAGATGTTCTGATCTGAAGTCAGTTTCAGTAAAGTGGGTCAGAGCGGCTGATCTGAGGATTATCTGTTGACACACGTTATTAAAGGCATCACACGCGCAAACACAACAATAAACCTGTCGCTCACGTCGATCCACGTCAGCTGATGAGACGAAAACCTCAAGAGAGTAAACCTAACAACCTGACTTTAACATCTTCATTTAACAATCTGTTATCGGTAAGTTAACGGGGTTTTCTCGTCGACGCTAACATCAGCTGATACTTTTGAGTTTGGTGACGTTCGACAACGATGTGGTTTTTGACTCGTCCACAGAGCATCTCAATTCTTTTACTTTTAAAACATAATATCTCACAAACAGTTTGACAGAATGTCACAGAATTTGGCTCAAAAGGTCAAAAGTCAAGACCGTCGTGACGTAATAAAAAAACATTTTTGGCCGTAACTGTTAGTGATTGAGAGACCAGGCTACGGTGTTAAGATCGTGGACTCATCTGGTTCTCGTTGACCTGTTATTACTCCTCATGTAACATTACTGTAACTTAGTACGTCACCATCACAAAGAGAAACACGGTCGGGATAATTCTGTCTGAAACAAAAAAAATAGAATTTCAACATTTCAAAACTATAGGAACCAAGTGGATAAAATACAGTAAGTAATGTAACATAAGATTGAAAATAAAACCACTTTTACGATAAAATCAAGATGAAATGAGAACAAATGGGATGCATAACAGATGGAAAAACAGACTACAGGACCTCGTTTCAAAGTGGACACAAAGTAAACCACGATCATTTATTCATTCATCAAATTCTACAAAAAATACAGAAAAATGCAATCAGTAAATTAAAAAACTCAACAAATGAAAGAAGCCTCTTAAATGAAAACATAAAAAAAAATTACAGCTGAAGTTTTTACATCTGATCCTGTTGAACTGGACTTTTATTTGATGTAAATTAAAATAAGTGACAAAATCAAAATGTGAAGTTTTACATTTTTACGTCTGTTTGTGTTTGTTTTAATCTCGCTGTAGTTTGTGTAAGTGGCAGCAGTCTGTCTCTGTCTGTGTGTGTCTGTGTGTCTTTCTGTGAGGACACACAGACATGATCCTGGAGATGAACTCTGCTCCCCCTGCTGGACACTGAGAGGAGGTACAACAACAACAACAATAACAACAACAACAACCCTTTTATGTAATGTATTTATTTTTGGGTCAAAAGTCTCAACACAATTACAAAATATAAAAGTGTGACAATTTTTTGTTAAAGTTATGGATAAAAAAACAAAACAATAACAGTCATCACCTGCAAACTCATAAAGCAGACGACCTTTGACCTTTACTGCAGGACTGTCATTTAATTTATTGCGTTTATTTTGTGCAGCTGCAGATTAGAAATGAATTAAAGTGAATGTTTGCCTCCATAAACATGAAAAGAGCATATTTATGTCAGATCTCTTTCAAACCATAGGTTTTGAAGATAAGCACAGACAAAAACTCAAACAGAACACGTGGTGGTTATAGTCAATAACTTATTATTGACAGTTATAGTCAATAATAACTTATTATTTACAGATGACAGATAAAAAGCAGCTGATGTTCAACACAAACAACACAAACATCTCAACTTTAGAAAATACACAGATCCAATGAAAACACATGTGTAAAACAGACCACATCAGTCACATGATTTATTATAAAACCATCCAGATCCAGACTCACGATTGGGGAGGGGATGGTTCAGGACCTGTCGACGACCGACCGGAGGTGGACTTCACTGTAACACCTCGACACTGGTGTGTTGACAGGTGTAAGTCCAGCAGGGGGCGCTGACAGAAAAGAGCAGTGAGTTCAAGTCCTTCATTCACAGTTTAGCTTCTTTATCATCAGTACATGTCACGTGGATTTCTATATGATGTAGTATTAATGATGTATTATTTCACTGGAACCCATGTGTTATGAATTATAATGCAAATGACATTGTTGACAGGCTGTTGTGTTTATGTACAAGGTGTGTTTTTACTTCACACACTTTGACTTTACACCTGATCCTGAAGAGGTGTGAGATTTAAACCTGGTCTTCATGACTAGAAGGTTTAAGCTGGTGCAGCCGGTCTAACTACTACAACATAGAGTTAGGACTGACTCAGCTTAAGACCAGGTCTAAACCTAGTTCAGCTGGGTCCAGGTTCTGTTCCAGCAGAATCAGAGACGTTATGTGAGTCAAACTGAACATGTCGTCACAGAATCAGCTCAGATTCACGTGTTTTTCCTTGTTGTACTTGACGATTGTTAACGAACACCATTACCCATACAGTCACATGGGGTAGATGAGTCTCCATGATGTCATGTTCTACAGACGACTGAAGAGTAAACGACGGCCTCCTCTTCCTCTGCTGCTCTTCTGTTACAACTGACACAAGATATACAATCAATCAATAATTCACCTCATCAGCGACAGAAACACTGGATCAAAACAGTCACTTTGTTATCACAATGATCTTAATTTGTAATGTTTCTACTCTGATCTACTTGATTGATTTATTAAAATGTAAATTTTTTTGTCAATTTTTGTTAATTTTCTTCATTATTTTCTTAATTTCTCGTTAATTTTCTTGATTTTTTGTTAATTTTTTTTTTCACCTTTGGTCATTTTGTCGATTATGTTACAATCACTTCCACAACATTAAATCAAAATGAACATAACCAGTTCATTTTTCTTTAACTTTTTATTTTTATTTTCGGCAGGAGTAAATCTGAGGAGACTAAATGTAATGTTAATCAGTTTCATTTGATGTAATGTTGTGTCAGTGTTGGTCACATGACCCACATGAACACACTGTGTCCACATGTGGTTTGTTGGGTCCTGGTCTGTCCATGTCCATGTTCTCCAGGTGTTTGCTGTTACCTGCTCTGCTCGTTGTGTTTGAACTGAACGAAGGCGTAGCTGACGTCGTCCACTGTTCGACTGGTTTCCTACTCGTCACGAACAACATGACAAAATAATACATGTGAAAATTTGTCTTGTGATACATTAACTTAAAAAGGCAATTAACTCTGAATGTAAAAATGTTAAGAATGTAAAACACAGAATGATGAGATATTTTCTTCACCTTTTCATTTGTTTCGTCTCCAACAGTCGTCTGATCCTCATCAGCTGCCGTCCCCGACTTCCTGTAAAACCATCATCACCATCATCATCACCATCATCACATCGCCTCCATGTGGAGACACAGAGTAAAGCAGTAGAGTCACGTCTGACTGAACCTGATCAGTGATTACAGCTGTCAATCACATATTTAACCCCTACCTGTCTGAAAACTCCTGAAAACAGAGTCCAGAGAAGGAGGTGGATTCTAGTTTTATGGAATTTATGACCATAAAACTAGAATCCACCAAAAAACTAGAATCCACCAATAAATTCCATAATATGGAATTTATTATAAATTCCATAATAAATTCCATATTATGACCAAACAACTCTCAAACACTGCAGCTTTAACCCCTTAAAAGGAATCATCTTTGTGGAACATTCATTGAACGTTCTAAAGTTCCTTTACAGAACTTTTAGGGAACTTTCCTTTTTTTCATTGGTAAATGTTCCCATAATGATACCAGAACATTCTGTCCTGAGTAACCTTAGAGCTGACATTCAGCAAACACAGAACATCAAACCAAAACATGTTTCCTGTCCGGGTTCTGTGCAGGACATGCCAAAATGTTCTGTAAAACCATGTCTTTAAGGATGTATCTTGATGACATGTTGAAACAGGGCGATATTTTTACCAAACTGTTGAACTAAACTAGAGGCTGAAGCTTCAGACTGAAACGTAAATGAGAACAACCTGAAACATAGTCTGTTTATAATTATTGAACATAGGAACGACATCTGACATCTGCTGTTAATTTCTGTTGTTTTGAAGTCAGTAGTTTGTGTTTTGGTCGTCACCATGTTGGCTTTTTGGAACCGAAAGTGACCATATTTGGACAAAGGGGGCAGAGCTGTGGGAGTGTGAGGGGTCACAGGTGATGCTAATGCTAAACACTAACTTAATGACTCAGTAAAACTTGTCTTGTTAGTGTAACTTATTAAACACAACTATAGTCGAGATGTTTGTCAGAAATAATGTGTTTTATGAAATAAATGTCAGCTCTGAAAGTTTGACTCAGCATCAGTGAGTTGTCAGTCACAACTGTCAATCAAAGGCTGACACGGCACCCTGAGACCTGATCAACGATGGACCACAACACTTATAAGACAGTCCACATAAAACCAGTGAGACCACAATGTCTCCTTAGTATTTATAGAGACAAGTTCAATGGAAGTCTATGGAGCCAGGGCTTTATGGAGCAGCATCTAGTGGCCGTCAGCGGTATTACACTGGAACAAATAAAACAATTGAGTTCACTTTGGAGACGCTGACCCTCATGGTGTATTAGTATTGATTGTCATGTGTTTTAAGGTTGAATTTAGCTTTTACAACATGCCATTAATAAAAATCTGCAGAACCTCGACTAAACTTTACCTTTTAAAGATGATGAAGAGCAGAATGAGAGTGAACAGAGCCAACAGAACACCAAACGCCACGCCAACCTTTAGAGTCACATTATCAGCATCCCCTGGAAACAAATACAACTGTTATGTTTCATACACAGACACATGTACATCTGAGCATGCCATTTACATACAGGGTACATACGACGACCTGAGGAACCTGAAACAGGAAACAAACTGACATTATCGCACTTCAGAACAACAAAACATATGTATCTCTGAGTCGTGACAGATTGAACCCTTCAATCCATCAGAATCTTAACATAAAGCTCCTATAACACAGTTATAAATACGTATGAAGGTATGAATTAACAATACATCATGGATGAAGGTGGAGGTGAAATGGAAAATGTAGTGATAAAATATCAAGTGATTTTATTATTTTAAAGCAGATTTTTTTCAAACTGTGGTGAACAGAAACAGAGCCAAGTTTCTTATATTCACAACAGTAAATTATCCATTATCATTTCAGGAAAGTTGTCTCGAGGATTTAACTAATAACAGTGTTTTCAAATGGAAGTGATGAACAGACTGTCGACCGTTCATGGTTCAGTTTTTACAAACCTCCATCAGCCTCCACACTCAGGCTGAACGCAGCAGACACCGTATTATTCTTGCTCTTCAAAGCACATGTGTAGTTCCCAGAATCCTCTGCTGTGAGCGGGCTGATGTGCAGGGCGGGGCCAGACTCAGGGAGGACGTGACCATCTTTCACCCAGGTGAGCTTCATCTTCTGGAAGCTGCAGCGTCGTAGCTGAGTAGAACAGAACAGAGTGATGGTCTCACCTGGACGCAGAGCTCCGTCACTACTTATCATCATCTTCACATCTTCTGCAGGGAAAATAAAACCAAGAAGAACAGATACCGAGTAAAAACAGACTGTGGTGAAAGTAGTAGTACTGATACTTTACTGCAGTAAAAGTGACAAAGTCCAGGCTGGGGTTAGAGTTGTCTTCTTGTTTCATCATTTTTGTTGTTTTGTGTCTTCCAACTTATTTTCATCTTGTTGCATCTTTTATGACATTATGTGTCTTTTCTGTCATTTATCTCTTGTGATGTGTTTTACGTTGTTTTCGTCTTGTTACGTCTTTGATAGTTTTCATCTTGTTGTGATTCTTCACCCACCACGTCCCGATGGTGACTTACGTTACATGTTTCATTCTTGTCTGTTTAAGCAGCTGTTCCGTATCATTAATAATCTTTCATCTGAGCTTCTTACCGACCACTGTGAGGTTGACTCCCAACTGCTCGGTGAAATGTCCCTCGGTGTGATTCACTTCCATCCTGAAGCGCAGCGTGCTTTCGTCTTTTTTCTCTACATTTCTGATCTGTAAAGTGCAGTTTCCCCTTTTGTCTCCCAGATATCTGTAGCGCGGGTCTCTGGTCTGGGACTCGCTGTCGTAGACTGACGGGGTTTCACCGTGACATATGGGATGGTTTGGACACCAGACGACTCTGATGACCTCAAGTGTGACCTGTGGTCCTCTGGGACTGGTCCAGGTCCTCAGGGGGGTGAAGGTGCAGGGGATGGTGACGGTCGACTCTTTTATGGCACAAACACTAGATGCATGATGTATTCGCTGACCTGCAGCACCTGGAGACCGACAAGGTGAGAAAATTAGAGATAAATAATGGAAATTGAACTCTGATGTTTGGTTGAGTCTGTATTAAACTGTAGATGGGTAGAGGATGTGACATCTTTTCTGTCTGACTGCACATTTCTCAGTTAGGTCTGGGCGGCAAACAATGTTCTCACAATAAACAAGACAACACAGGATGAAAAAGATGAAACGACAAAAAAGACGAAAAAGATGAAACAAGACAAAATCGATGATGTTGCTTATTTTGTTCAGTATTTTCTCTGCGTCTGTAAAAAAAACTTCCTACAAGAAAAGGTGGGTCTTTAAGAAACTAAATATATAATTTCACATGATATTATAATTATGACCATTATTATAACCATATATCTGTTAGAAAAAACAAGAGCAAATAACTAACACCAAAACCAACTAAAAACCCACTATGGACCAACTACAACCATTAGATCAGGGACAAGTCATTTAGTTAGTTTTGATGCTGCAGCAGGAAAACTCTTTTTATTGTCACATAGTTTTCCTCAATTGAATTTAAAACAAACAGTAATTGCATAACACATGATGAAGAGTTTAGTGAAGTTCAGTGTAAAATGCTGATCACAGAAAACATGTGACACAAAGTTGTCTTAAGTTAGTTCCTCTGCTCTGTTTAAAACCAACACATTTATATAAATCTGTCCTTATTTAAAGCAACCAACATCAGAAACAGAATGAAAACTGCTTTGTGTTTGCAGTAGTTATTTGTTACCTGTCAGGAGCAGCATTAATCCCCACACAGTGTTTTTGTCCCAACCTGCCATCCTTAGCCTGCACCGTCTGGCTGTGTCCTGCTGATGGTGAATTGACTGATTGTGAAATGAAGGAGGAAACATCATGTGGGCATTTTCTGACTTCCTCCTTTATTTTCTCCTTCTCTTTTCACTCTTCAACTTTGGTAAAGACAAAAAAAATGTGTGACAGCCCTTTAACACAGAGCGAATGAAAAGTCTTAAGCAACAGTTCAGACTTAGTACAACAATTAGTCTGACAGTTAGTGGGACAATTAGGGCCAGCTTTACTAATGTTTTGCTCCAGTGCAAACCCTTGTTTGGTGTTAAAACACTGCTGTCCAGATTTACTAAGGAGTGACAACACAAAGTTGTCTCTGGAAAGGTGTGGACACAGTTACTTTTGCTCCTATTGCATATGTGTTTGTAGGGGTTTCCATTTCAAAGCGCAAATTTCAGGGAAAGGAATTAGTTGGTTTGCAGCTGTCGATTTTCTGCTAATTGCATCCATCCATCCACAATACTGCTAATTCATAAGTCATTCTAAGTCATTTGAGCCTGACATGACTGTGACAGTATGACCAGGAAGAGGCACTGCTGAGAACAGAGATCAGGTGGTAGAAGAAGAGTGTTTTCTCCACTTGTGTTAATTTATTTGAATGTCTGAGGAAGGCATTATCAGAACAGATCAACTACAAAACAGTCCACATTTCACCTGTTGCTCCTGGTCCTGAGATGATTATAACGATCCACTGATAATAATAATAATGTCACCAAATCACCAGGACACTCAACAAGACGTCAAGCAGAGGTTTTACTGTCAGATGAAGTTAGAAGGCTTCAAGACAGAAAACTTGAAATACAAGAAATATTCAGCTCAATGAAATTCAAATTTCCAAGTGTTTTTTCTGCTTCTGTAGCCAATACAGACAGAAGCAATGTTTCCTCTATACTGATATTAAAAACAATATCCTATTATATATTGTATAGTATACATTTATCTACTGCTCATGTTTGACACAAAGTACAAATTATAGAAGTCAGAATCCAGTCCTTTGCGTCTCCTTTACGTCATGTTTCAGTTCATCTTCTTTCATTTCCTCTGTGGAATGAGCCTCCTCCTCCTGTATTCACCTCACTCAGAATGATCCAGATCTGCCTTTATGAACAGGTTGGACAGTGTGATTTTAAAGTATTTTAGCCACTATTTTAGTCTAGGTTACATTCATCCACTAACTCCTCCAGTTCTATTGCAGAAAACTCCTCCCCCTGCTTCCTCTCCTTGGTCTGTGTTGTTTCCAGAGACACACATGTATAAACTACACTTGTGTTTGTGTTGTTTATAGAATCCCCATGTCCTCATCAGGTCTATACATAGTCTGGTTCTGCACTAATCTGTGCTGGTCTTGGTAGAGCAGCAGGTCACTGAACTTGCTGAACTGGCTGCATCTGTGTTCATAATTTTGCATATTGTTAATAGATTAACCACAAAAACTGGCTTCTCCCTTCGTCACTTTTTCTGGATTGCAGCCTCGCTAATTTGTGCTGTTTTAGTAAATCCAGGTTCCAAATTCGGACCCATCTGGTTGTCGTAGAGACACGGGGGTGGTACAGTTGGAAAGCCAGTGGCCACAAATAGGGGGGTAGAACTTGGTTCAGTGTCTCTACGACCTTCATGGAAAAAGATAGCCCACCCAGGTATGGAGTCAAACCCAAATTATGGCCAGTCTGGCTACTTCCCTTTGTCATTGAGCCCAGGTTGGGTTCAGGTACTTTTGGTTGTCATAGAGACACGTGGATGGTACTGTTGGAAAGCCAGTGGCCACAAATGGGGGGTAAAGCTTGGTTTGGTGTCTCTACGACCTTCTCTCTAATGCTAACAGATCTATGATGCTAACAGATCTCTAATGACAGGTCTCTGCTATGAGATCTTCCTCTACCTACGTTTCTCTGTCTACCCTCTACATAACCTAGGTCAGTCCCTCAACCTACTTGCCTCTTTCTACCTACCTACCTACCTAGTAGTAGTAGGTAGGTAGAGGTAGGTAGGGAGGTAGAAAGAGTTAGGTAGGTAAGTAGAGGGATGGAGGTAGGTTGGTAGGTAGGTAGAGAGAGGTAGGTAGGTAGAAGGATGCAGGTAGGTGGGTAGAGGGAGGTAAAGAGTGATGTAAGTAGGGAGGTAGAGGTAGGTAGGCAGAGAGAGTTAGGTAGGTAGGTAGGTAGAGGGTGGTAGGTAAGTAGGTACGGTAGAGGGAGGTAAAGAGTGACGTAAGTAGGGAGGTAGGTAGAGGAAGACAGGTAGGTAGAGGTAGGTAGGGAGAGAGAGGTTTAGGTCAGATTTCTACTGCTATCATGTCTCTAATGCTAACAGATCTCTACCAAAGATTCTAGAACTAAAGAATAATGATTGCGATCTTTAGGTGTAAACATGTCATGGCCTTGGGGTCACCAAAGTGGATCAGTTCACAAAACAAATGACTATTTTGTGAAAACTGTTGTTTCCATAACAATCCTCTCTGTACAACCTCTGTGATGATCTGTAATATCTTATCCATGTACTAGGAAATTACTATGCCACCTGACAAGATCTGAAATTAACTAAATTATGGTTTTGTGAGACAAGTGACAGTTTGAGGTGTTACAACAGATGAGGTCCATTTACAGTAGCTCGACAGTCTGTCATGAAGCCGAACCATGGACCAAACACACATGCAATTTTATATCTTTTTTTCTGTTTTATATTGTCAAAAGGAAAGATAATTTTCACCAAACTAACCAAACATGTCACTAATCACTCCCATCACAGAGAAATCCACTGTGAGCCACAAGAAGAACTGTCGTAAACATTAGGAGAAGGTTCGGGGACGTAAGGGACCTGATACGCTAGATAATTAGCTGTAAGCTAGCCTTATGTTCTCATTAACAGTGCAACTGGCCAGATTGCAATCTTGGTTCTTTTAATTA
This sequence comes from Coranthus polyacanthus, assembly GCA_037367275.1. Taxonomy (NCBI): domain Eukaryota; kingdom Metazoa; phylum Chordata; class Actinopteri; order Kurtiformes; family Apogonidae; genus Coranthus; species Coranthus polyacanthus. The sequence continues at coordinate 13,962,564 of JAPQRN010000009.1, forward strand.
GAAAATCTTTGCTGTTAGTACTCGAGACCTGTTAGCATTAGAAACTGATATAATTAGACACTTGATAGCAATAGAGGCCTGTTAGGTTTTTCTCCTAATTACGAGATCTTTTCTGTTAATTACGAGATCTTTTCTGTTAATTATGAGATCTTTCCTGTTAATTACGATGAGTTTTCTGTTAATTACGAGATCTTTTCTGTTGATTACGAGATCTTTTCTGTTGATTACGAGATGTTTTCTGTTGATTACAAGATCTTTTCTCTTAATTACAAGACATTTTTACTTTTAACGACGAGATTTTTTCTGTTAATTACGAGATGTTTCCTGTTAATTATGAGATCTTTCTTTAACTGTTTAACTTCATAGTCAGTCTTCCCGTCTGCTTCTCCATCCACTGCAGGTAATAAGGACGTTACGTCAACAAAAGTCATAACAAACAGTATGTTTCTCTACTCTGAGTTTTATTTGTTTTAGGTTCAGTTAGAACTGAATTTCCTCACAGAAATACAGAGAAATTGAATTAAACAAATTTACTTCTTTTTCAATCAAAACAATAACAATAACTGTTACTTACTTTGCTTTATTTACTGTTAATTACTTTTCACAATAAAAGCCCAGAACATTTACACTGTGTGACTGAACACATTTCATTAAGATGGAACTCAGTAAGATAACTTACAGCTTTATTCACATCACATTTAGTGACATATATTTTCATTGTGTTATTTCATTTTAGTGAAATAGCAACAAGTAACGTTAAATGTTTATGTTAACTTAGTAAAAGGGGTTTGAAACCATTGACAGGTGACCAAATTGAACATAATACATTAATGGAAACATTTGTACACAAGTCAAGAAAATATAACAGGCCAAGTCATTTGTAGATATTTTAAAGTGGAAATGCTATGTAGTGTGTGTTTAAAGTTCATCTGATTTCATAATAGGTTCAGCTGCAATACTATCGTAAAATATCATTGTATCATCATCGTCTTTTATTGTTGATTTTAGCATCAAACATCTGTAAACTCTGCATTTCAAATAAAAACTGTTGGTCCAGGTTTAATAAACCAGGAAGATTTCACACTTACATCCACCAACATCATGAATCATCCATCTTTCATGATCTTTTAAAGTTAAAAAACACAAACTGAAGTGTGTCTTGGATGTAATGATGGTGTCACACAGCATCCTGCTGAGGTGACGTCAGATAAATGAGATTGAACCTCACCTCACTCAGATGTAAAGTCCAGAGTTGAGACTTCCTGCTGTGTGTGAAAAGCTGCTAAAGTTAAGAGAATGGAATGAAAGACAGAAAGCAGACAGAGATGAGAGATACAGTACACACCTGTCTGTCTGTCATGTTCCTGTTTTTGGTCCTTGTCTTTTTCTTTATTCTTTCTCTTGAGTTTGGACATTCAGTCGTGGTGTTTACCACAGACCCATCTGAGCTGAGGTCGCTCTCTGAGGTCCGTCGCCTCCGACATGGAAACCCAGCTGCACTGACAGCCGTACGACCGGAAACTTCTCCTCCTCTTCAGCTTGGCTCTGAGCTTCTGATGGTCTGGCATGTTGTTCCTGCACATACATACAGCATAGAACAAGACTGATTCACATTCACTTCCATTTCAGATTTAATGAGACAAAACAAGGTGCAAAGAAATGTATATATCTGTATATATATATGTATATATATATATATACATATATATATATATGTAGCCAGACGTTAATGAAGATGATAAAACATGAATAAAACATGTCAACCATTTAAAATGAATGTTAGCTGAAAAAGAGTTTTGACAGTTCTGTTATTTATTTTTTTGATGACATGATCTGTATGATCCCTCTGAAAAGTAGATCATAAGACACTTTTAAAGGCAAACAAAGCAAAAACAGGAAACTCAGAAGATGATGTAATAACAGAAATAAACACCACCATAAAAAACAAACAAACGCAAGACAGAGTTGAAGAAAAAGATGCACAAGGAAATATGTTAAAACAAGGACTTGAGAATGTAAATCCCAAAAGCGTCAATAAGAATAAATAAATCAGATAAGTACAAGCAATGAAAGGAAAAAAGGAAAGATGACTGAATAAAAGCAATGAAACAACAGAATAAAAGCAGAAAAATAATTGTGAAAAGTGATTTAAAAGAAGAAACTGATTCTGTGAACATATTTGTTAAAGTTTCAGGAAAACACACCTACCTGAAATGAGAAGACTAGAGACTGATAATGGATTAATAATGTGTCTTTTTCTCATATTAAAACCCTCTCGAATCTCATTGTTTTAACCAGAGAACTCTGGAAATGGAAACAGATCTCAATACTGCCACCTTCTGACCAAACTGAAAAACATCACACAACACATCATCTCTCACAAGACAAGATGTGATGAACACAAGTGTGGCATGTTGTGTGTTGGATGAGTCACACATTCAACGAACACCACCCAGAACCAGAACAAACAAACAAACAACAAACGTGTCTTTGCTCCAAACGTTTATCTCCTGCTTCTCTTACGTTCACTCTTCAAGCCTTAGAGCTTGGTTCAAATTGGATTTTTTTTTTGCTTAGTTTTTCACATTATTTTTAAAATGAGCCGTTTATCTCTGCTCTGTGGAGACAGAAGGAGCTAAATCACCAAAGAAGCAACAACATGTGCTGCTATTTTTATGATATGAGCCTCTATTCATCAGTAAAACATCAAACCAAAACAGTTTTCTTCCTGCAGCGAGTCTCACCTGAGGAACAAGTAATCACATGACGAGTCCCACTCACTGTCATCAAACATCAGCACCCGGAAGTCACATGACGTACACCTCAGCTGGTCACATGACCTGTCGATACAGACAAATACTGAGACAGATCTACATGTAGTTCAGGTCCGTCTGCCTCCTTCCTCCAGATGAAAACTGTGACGTTGTGACAGGACAACTGTTTTATTTTCAGTGAGGTGGATGTGATAAGTGATAAACTGATTTACTCACCTCTTGGACGTGGCGGTTCCGACTCCATTTGTGACGGAGCTGCCTCCGATGAAAACAGGACAACACCTGCAAACACAGCGAGCAGCACCTGGTACAGTGATTCACTGCTAAACATCCAAACTGAAGACAACGAGCCAAGAGAATATGATGAGATCTGAATGTAAGACGGCTTTTGGAATTCACTACATTAGGCACTAACTGAGTAAAAACCTCCTAAACAACTTTACAAAAGTTACAACAGAAGTTTCAAAATGACTAATTATATTTTCTCCCTTTGCTTCTTATTATTTTTTCCATCCGAGTTTAATGTTCAGAACAGACTGAACTGACTTACTTTCTTCCTCCAGACTGAGATGATGGCTTCTTCACGGTTTGAGCTCCTTTAGAAAAATCAGTCTGAAAGAAACATAAAGGAACATGTTACGGACTCTCACATCTAAAACTCCTGGTTTTCTGAAGCTTCAATTCAACTTTATTCACTGTATTGAATTTCTTGTCACTGTCTCTTTAATGAACAAGAGTCTCTGAATTTCAATTATACTTTCACCGTCTTAGATAAAAGAGAAGCTGTTCGCTGCTGGAGTTTCTGTTTATTTGAAGCACTTCTTACAGAAAAATACTTATTACAGGTAATGATTGATGCACTCATCTTTTCATCTTTTTATTCTCTTTGAGGGCTCCTCTCTACATACTCACCTTTGGTGAAGTGGAATTGCTGTAGTCTTCTTCCAGTAATTCCTCCAGAAAACTGTCGATATCTTCAGCGTCGCTGCTTATCACCTTGTTTTGTTTTGTGGCACTAAATCAGAGGAGCAATCACAAACAGGGTCAATGTGTTTCAGGTGCAAAGGTCTGTAGTGATGAGTAGACATATTAAGTTTATATATTGTAATGTTTATGTAATATTTTTCTAACACCTGCCAATTGCTGTTTAACAATTATTTTGCTCATTTTGTTGATTTAATGTGTTGTATATAGCAAAATAAGTGTAATCTGTAATATTCTTGTATGTATACTTGTGTTTTTGATCAATAATATATCTCCAATATCATTTTTGAAGACCTTCAAAAATAAATACAGCCCTGGATCTGTTCATCTATCATTCAGATCACACATTAAAATTAGACATTATATCTACATGTAAGACACACGGATCATAATCTGCATCCTGATACATTTCAAAATGAACCTTTTCACTGATTTTCTGAAAATACAGTTCTAATTTGAGGCACATTTGGATGTAAACCTGACTTTAATCTTCTTGAACTCATGTGTTTCCTTCAAACTTAAAGTGTGGGATATTGTGTCCATATGAGGGACGTGGGATAAAGAATAAAATACTGTTCGGTCCTTCAGGAAGAGGCCAGTTCAGATATGAACGTATCCAAATCCAGAAAAGATATGTCTCATTTTTACATTCTCAGCACCAGAGCCGCTGCTATTCTGACAAGAAAACTTTATTTCTCCTTGAATAAGTGTGCGTTGATGGTTAAAGAACATGTAATCACTTATAGTTCAACAAAAGACATGAAATCCAATATGTACACGAACACCTCACATCCTTCTGTTTGATTTAATGCTAGCTTATGGCTAACTAGCTGAATTAGCCTTGTTTACCTGTGCTTGCTCTCGTTTCCGGCCTCGTTCGAACCCGCTCGAGCTGAAGACGAGAAGGAAACGTTGCTACAGAACTTTTTTTCCACTTCGTCCAGCAGTTCGTCCAGGTCGTCGTCGTCCATGTTTACAAGTTTTTTCTTCTCCTTATCCGTCCTGCCAACATGACGGCTAACTAGCCCCGCTAGCGAACCAGCACGAGCGGGGCGTTCGCTGTTGCTAAGTAACGGGAGAGCGGAAACGCTTTCAAAATAAATGTATAAAAGTAAAAAAATATAGCGCCATTATTTGAGTTACTTTAAAGTTATCACGCAACCTAAGATTGACGTTTGATTCTAAATTTAATCCAGCTATTATATGGCTATTATTTATGTCTTATTTATAAAGTTACGGCGCAGGTAGTGTATTTATCAAAATGTATATAAAGATAAAATAAAGATAAGATACACGTTATTTATGCCCGCGGGGAAATTCAAATTGACCAGTAGCTCTATGCAAAATAATTTTTAAAAAGTAGTTAACTCTTTATTTACAAGAAGGTAGTTGTAGAGGTAAGTGGTGACAAACGTAAGTTACTGTAGCATTAATTAATAGTCCAGACCAAAGCAGCAGTTAATAAAAATCCACAAACCGTTCAGTTGCTGAATCGTTCGTTACCTTTTGAAGGTTATTTCACCGAACCATAACCATAACTAGTATTTTATGTTGAAACCGTGGAAGGAAGCGCTGACGTTTGTTAAATTCGTCGATCCTAGCGTTAATAAAATTGAATTGATAATCGTATTGGTCTAATTAAATTCAATAACAGTTAAACAGTTACGTACTTAGGTAAAAATAAAATCCTTTTTTTAAAAAAAAAAAAAAAAAAAGGAAGCTCTCGTTGTCGGCAGGATTCGAACCTGCGCGGGGAGACCCCAATGGATTTCTAGTCCATCGCCTTAACCACTCGGCCACGACAACTGAACGGCAATGTCAACTCAAAACAAGGGATTTAAAGAGTAAGTACAGTACGAATGCACTCATCTCCGTAACCACAGTCCAAGTTAACAGCGAAAACTGCAGAAACTGCTCACAAATGTATCGACGCTGTTCACAATTGTTGTAAATATGACAATGTTTAGTTTTAAATCCATTAAAAATACACACAATTACAGTGTATGTGCTGTTAAACAGCTGTCACTGTTTAACAGCTACACTAAGATATAAATGTATTGTAATGTACAGAAATGATTGACTTGTGTGTTTAGGTTTCAAGCAGGCGTTTTGTTGACACTTAAACTGTGAAGTGGGAAATCTGGAGGAAGAAAAGAAACGGCAATGCAATGAGTACATCGGCTCGTTGCATTGCCGTTTTTACACGCATTATTTCTTGTTGTAATAGATTGGAATTTACCAGAAAACCCAGCTAAATGTGGAGGCTGGTGTTTACAGGTATGTAAATCAGCAACCTAGTTTCTGTTTTTAGAGCAGAATGAAAGTACATGAAGCTTTAAAACCCAGGTCTATGTGGTGTTATAGATATGCAGATTGTCAAATGGAAAAACACACATCCATTCCTTTCTTTCAGCTTCAGATGCAGACAGGATCAAAACATTTTAAAGTCAAATGAGTTTCACTACAGGAGCATTTCCATATGTACATTTTTGCAGAACAACTGGAGCAAAGAGAAGAAGGGATTCCCCTTTAAATCTCTGCAGCGTTTGAACTACTTTTACTGCACAAGTTTGAGGTACTTGTACTTTACTTGAATATTTCCATTTTCTGCAGCTTCATTCTTCTACTCCACTACATGTCAGAGGCAAATATTGTACATTTCTCCTGACAGCTTTAGTTATTTTTACAGTTTTTCAAAACCACTAATCTCCAAATATTTAAATGCTTGTGATAAACTGAAGGATGAAGTGTTTCCTTTATGAGTTGAGTTTAAAATTCTCGTTAAATTCTCACGTTAAATAAACTTTAAAAACCCTCTTGGATTCTCTATAAAATGCATCGTCACGAAGCTGAATACAGGCCTGTTTTTCTGAGCTCATGAAAAGTTGACTTTTTACAGAAATGTCTCTGAAAACCTCTGTAGGAATAAATGAGTCAATATGTTCATTTTAAAAAATGGATTCACGGTTTCTGATTTTTAAAGCAAAACCACCTACATTTTACAGGGTTTCACTTCTCATATGTGAAGATTTTTTGCAAACTGAATATTCTGGGTTTTTTTTGACTGAAGCTGAATTAAATAATGTACATAAATACATGTTAGAGCTGAGGTTGATTAGAATGAGGAGTTTTCACTATTTATATATATATAGTATATATATTACTATATATATATTTTCACTGCTTTTACTGAAGTAAATGTTAATATTTCTTCCATCACTGATGTATTATTTGTATCAACATTACACAACTGTATTTTATTTTAATCTAACTATATTTTACCTTCTTATCATAGTTGTATTCATCAAATCATCTTCTCTGATCACATTGTTTAGCTGATCTGAGGTATTTCCTTTCTTTGAGGCATTTCTTTACTTTGTTTTGAATTTCTATTGTTGTAAATAAACATCTTCATTGATCTCTGATGTAAGTAAAGGTTGATTGACTGATGTTAACATTTGCAGAATTAAATCAATGTGAAGATGGGATTCCTGTGTAAAAACAACATTTTAGTCAAGTTTAAATTGAGATTAACATGGAAAACCTTTATTTTAGAATCAGTTGTATTATTATCCCTTTTTAATGATAATATTATCTTGTCTGATATGTTTGTCATGTGTATTTGTCTATTTTTTGAAGCACACTGTGTTCTATATGAATAAACTTGACTAAACATATGTATAAAAAAGTGAAACACTATTAAAAGAAGCTCAAACCGTTTCCACTGACGCCAAACTAAAGTTCAACGTCTATGAATAAATCTGAGACGTGGGCTTTTACATCTCACTTCTCTGTTTTTAAAGTCAGTTAAGAATTAGTTCTTGATTTTTATAAGTGACGTAAGCTCGGGGTTTTTAATTTGAGTGCCTGAAAAAAAAGACATAGAAGTTTCAAAGTGTTAAATGTTTTTTTGTTTTTTTTTAATTTGACTGATGCAAGAAATGAAAACGTAAAAGACAAAAATGATGCAAAAGATGAAAACATGGTAAAAGACAAATCAAGACGTAACAAGACAAAGATGCACCTGTCGTCTCTGATTTAAAGCTTATTTTGTTTGTTTTACTTATTGTGCAAAAGCTGTCTTTCAAACATAACATCAAAATAAATAAAATGAGAACAAACGGATCCTTATTCAACAAGGACACAGCATGATCCAGATATAAAAATAAATCACCATTAAGACCAAAAACACACTTTAACACAAGTTAAAAGAAACAAAAGTGCAAACTAACAATAAACCAAACATGAACAAACATGATGAACGACATGCAGCTCAGTGTCGACATGTTAGTGGCTCAGGTTTCAGTTTCTCTGAATTAACGTCAGCACAGTCGTCCTCATCATCCAGTCTTCATTCCACCCACAACGTTTAGCACTACATTTAAAGCTGCAGACTCAGCAGGAAAAGCACAAACAAGTGTTTTTTTTTTGTGGATTTTGTTTCGGTCCCTTCGATCAGTCGACGACGGATTGTTTTATTCATCAGACACATGAACAGACTCACATCTGACTGAATCTCACAGTTCATTAACTTTCTGGAACGGACCCCTTTTTAAGACTTTTGTTGTTCGTTTTGACTCAGATAGACAGAAGACACAAAAAGCCAAGAGCCCAGGATCACGTGAAGACGATGGGGATGAAAGAGTCTGATGTCCATCTTCACGTCTTCTACCTGTCTGTCCTCTTATATCCACACTTGACTTCATCTTGATGTTTTTCTCTTGTATTCCAGTGACAGGTATATGAAGGTGATGCTGTACAATCTCCTCTAGATCTTTAACCCGACTGTTCCTCAGCCAGAGGTTTCGTATTTAAACACATATGTGCTTCAATGTGGACGTTTTCGATGTTTTTGGACCCAACGTGTAGATGAGCATCAGGTCCTTTTTTTGGAGCGGTTTCAGCGGAGCATCCAAGAAAATGTCTTTTTTCAGTGTCTTGCTTCTGTCTTTGATGATATTGTTTAAACATCTCTGTGTGGGAAAAACAAAAAACTATATTTAGAAAAGAAAAGACGATGAAACAAGTTACTATAGTTTTACTGTTTTTTGTTGCTCAAGAATAAAAAACAGTTGTTATAAGTGAAGGCAAGGGAAGCTCTGTTACAGTGAAACATGTAAATGCTGTTATGGAAAAAGGATGAATGTTTGTGTAAGCATTTCCACTACTTACATAACTTATGAGGAATATTACGAGTGCTGTCATCAGCACTGCAGCAGCTAAAACCACCATGAAGCCATCGCTGATCAAGCCTTCTGAGGAAGTGACCGGACACTCTGGAAAAGAACATGAAACGCATGAAGGATCGGATGCAGGTGTCCTCAAGATGGGACCGTGATCATTTGTCAGTGAAGGTCACAAATGGAAAAAAGTTGATGGGAAATGTTTGATTCAGAAACTTTGACATCATGTCCTGGTTTGCAGAAACAAAAGCATTTTATTCTGGTGACTGTCTCTTGTTTCAAAGAAGGAAAAACATTCTCTGTTATGAAACTTATGAAAACGTGCCAGTGATCAGTAAAAGCTCATACAGGCATATTATGGGTTTATTTTACATTAAATGCTTCTGTCTGGAAGTTCCCCGCATCACATCAAATGCCTCAGGTCATTCTCTTTTCACGGTGTCAGATGTTTTTCCCGTCAGAGAGGCGAAAAATCTGAATGAGCGAACAGAAACCCGAGCCTGGGTTGGACTTGTACCTGTTGGGGTGAGGAGGACCAGCCCCTCCCGGTTCTGCTGGCCCACAGGTGCAGCCAGGTGACACATGTAGACACCGCCGTCTTCACACGTCACATTGGGCAGGAGGATGTCCAGGGAGTCCGGCAGCAGCTCCACCTCCTGGCCCACGCCAAGGTACCACCGTGTGGAGCCGTTGGGGAGGTCTCTGGTCAGCAGGCCATGGAGACGAGGAGCTGGAGGCTCACAGACCTGAAACAACAGCAGAATGCAATGATAAAACACTGAGTGGACAGACACCAACACCACACATACACACTGAACATCACATACAGACACTGAACATCACATACAGACACTGAACATCACATACAGACACTGAACATCACATAGAGACACCACTCATACAATGACTAGAAACTGGTTCTGCTTCTACTTGCACCAGTAGGTTTCAACTGGTAAATGACAGTCATTAACACCATTATCTTGTGCTACTTCACCTGCATTACAGTTTTTTTTGTACTGAAACAGTTCATTAGTTATTTCAAAAAGGTCCCTTGACCCATAAGTCACATTTTATGAAATATACTGTACTTAGAAGAAAATTCAGTGTTGAAGATTGAAACAAAACGTGATGAAAAAAAAATCATGTCTCTTTGAACATAGAATCTAAAAATAATATTAATCTAATCTAATATAATGAGCATCTCATTATTATGAGAAAGTAATTCATTATTTTGAGAAAACATCTCATTATTTAGTTTTTTGAGTCTTTTTTCATCAGTGTCAGGAATGAGCTCAACATTAAACATGTACAACAGTAACATGTAACGTACACATGATAGATGAATGTAAAACATCACATCTAACAGTAAAACACTGACAGGAATCATCTGACTACACTTTGACCTTTGTTCTTGTTTTCTTGAACCACGTGTTGCTGAAAAAAGTCTTTTCTCTTCCCTCTGCTGTTCTCATGTCATGTTTTTCTTCTATTTTATAACACTGACAGTTTGTGTGATTAGAAAGGGTTTGCTTCACGAATCACGGAACCAGGAAGATGCAAGGTTTGATTCCTTTCTTCCCTGTTCGTTGTGTGTTTCGTTTAGTCTAATGTGGTGTCATCATAATGTTATGTTGAATTCACCTTGTACCACCGCACCGTCCTGTACTGAACTCCGGGTTTCTGCGCGGCGGTGCAGGGCAGGACACCGTCAGACCCGATCCCAGACTTCACCTCCACCATGTGTTCAGTGTCTGTCAGTCCCGCAGACAGACACACACCTGCACAACACAAACACAAACACATCCACAAATGAAGCTCCGCGTCAGATTCACGCGCCAAAAACATCAGTCACTTTGGATCGGAACACACAGTTTGTAAACGATCCGATCCATGATAAACATCACACAACACACGTGTATTAAAACTAAAAACACGTCTGGTTTCGATACTTACACAGTGACAGAAGAAGTAGAACGTGGTTTAGAAGATCCGCACACATCATGGTGAACAGAAAAGTGAAGCAAGCTGAGGCAGAGGATGGGTTTTTATGCTGATGGTGATGTCAGGGAAAAACCGAAACTTGTTTACAAGAAAACCACACGCATCAGAGGAGAGAGGAAGTGAGTGAGACTTTCTGTTTGAGAGGGTTAGACATTATTCACATTAAAACAATACAGATTTGTGAAAACTTGTTATATTCTGTTATATTTTGAATGGCCATGTCTGAATTTTGAGTTTTTCTTTACATAAATAAAGACATAAAAGGTATAAATGAACCTCAGACCTCATGACTCTCTAGTGGGACCAGGTTTAACCCACTTTGTGCAGGACGTCACGGTTTTTGTCTCAGATACGGAGACAACATGGACATATAGGTTTTGTTCATCAGGTTTAAATCCACACGTGGAGTAAAGTTTACCTAGCAAAAGTAATCCAAAAAATGAACAAAAAATAAACGAAATAAATGAACAAATATGGACAAAATATGAACAAAATTATCAAAAAATGAATAAAATAATTAATGAAGGAAACAAAATAATAAAAACAATGTGCAAAATAATGAAGAAAATGAACAAAACGTGAACAGAATAATCAATAAAATGAACAAATAATACATCAAATGAAGAAAAACGAAGAAAATAATAAATCAACAAAATTATTTAAAGTCAGCTACAAAATAGTAAACAAAACAAACAAACAAAAAATAAACAAAAATGGACAACATAATCAATAATGTAAAATTGTAAAATAATAAACAAAATGTGCTAAATAATCAACAAAATAAACAAGATAACCTCCTGATGTGAATCTTTTAGTAGATCGGTATCTCATGTCTTAAATTAATTTTACTCTGAAATAACCTGGAAACAAACAGAGAAACTTCAGGTAAACTTTGCTTCATGTGTGGATTTAAACCTGATGAACAAAACCTACATGTCGATGGTCCCACTAGAGACACGACAACATGATTCTGTCATGAGGTCTAAGGTTCATTTATACCTTTTATGTCTTTATTTATGTAAAGGAAAACACAAAATTCAGACATGACAATTCAAAATATAACAGAATGTAACAAGTTTTCACAAATCTGTATTGTTTTCAACTACATATTCTCCTCTAGATCAGCTTTTTTCTCCTTTATCCCTGGACACAAGTAGTGTTTTGTGTCTTTACACATGAATGAAAATGACTTCATTTAATAAATACTTCATACATAACTGATTGAATTATTGATAATGAAACAAAATAAAACCTCTCAGTTTACTTCATGTTTTCATTGTGGAGGATGAATCGTCTGCATCCGCCTGAAATCTACACCTAGGACTGAAACCATGAGGCTGTAACACATGGATGTAGGACGATGCATTTGATTAAAGCTTTAAAGCTGATTTATAATCGACATATTTTCCCAAAACACTTTTTGTGGAAAACAGCTTTGAGTCTCATTCAGGTGAAATGTTTTTGAACTGTAAAACCAAGAGTTACTGTGATATTGTGTCCTACTTTGCTCACATTTTGAGTTTTTTTTTCACTTTAAGATATTATTTATAGATGAGTCCATTGTCAACAACAGTCCAGAATCAAAGCATCCCTGTGCAGGATGTGTGTGTTCTCCAAACATACTATTTATATCAAAATAACTGTTTCATATTAAAGGACATTTGTAGGGACAACAACATAGTATGTTTGGTGACTGGCTGCTAATACTGTAAGAACCCAACATATCAATCCTGATTTGTCCCATTGTCCCTGAAGTCCACATGACCCTGGTTCACTGTCTGTCATCATCATAATCATCATGGACTCGTGTATAAATGGAATAAACCATTTCTTCCCCTTGGACACGCCCTCTCCAGACGCACAGTGACGCAGTTAGTAATAGACTCTGCAGCAGTATGTCCTCTGTCCTCTGTCTCCTCGTATTATGTGCATTAAGTACAGGTCGGTATGTTATTATCGTACATGCACCTGAAATCGTATGTTAAAATGCAGTACTTTGCTATATTAGTGTGTCGTCTGCTTTAGCTGCATGTACCGTAACATCATCCATGCACCGTTAACCTTGTTTTAACTCTGCTCTGTGTCGCTGTCTCTATCATATTAGTTAACTTTTAATTTACTCCAGCACGCATTAAATCATGTGTTAAATTAAACCAGGATGCTGGTAATTAACACAAATGCAGATAAAGTGCGGATAGATCTGCGTGTTTAGACCTAACGTTAGCATACAGTTAACTAGCAACATTCCGATACTAACTCGTTAACTTTCATTACTTAACGCTGGTTAACTAGTTAAGTTTGCTGATAGTTGATAACATTCTTTTAGAGACCGTGACGAGGTTTATAAATCTGTCTCTAAGACGCAGAAATACGATTTATGTTTAAGTGTGTGTGTTGTAATTAGCATGTTTTGCGAGTCACTGTAGCATTAAATATACAGTAGTTAATGCCAGGGTTTAGCTAGTTTTAAATGATAATGCGTAATCACAGCGTCTCTTCAGGCTTATCTGCGGATTAAACTTCACAACAGCAGCTTCTAATTGTGTGTGTCTAGACAGGGTTTGGACGGATAACAGGTCATTAGAACTGTTTATTTAGAGTCTTATCAAACATGGTGTAATGTTATCTGTAATCTAAGAGGCTGTACCTTTTAAAGCAAAAGTGCAAACTGGGGGATTTCCCTGTCATTTTCCTGTTCCATAACAGAAAGAGAAACAAATCACAGAGGAAATCCCCACAGTGAAGAGCCTTTTATTATTATAGTATCCTGTTGTCACTTAAACTTAGTTGGAACTGGTTAATGAAGTCCCAGTAAAGGTTTACAGACTCTCCAGGAAGATTTTATGTGAATAAGTTATTTATCTTTTATTGATCCAGGAAAGAGATTTGTTCTTACATCTGCACAGAGACTCTAACAAGATATATAGTATAGTAGAAATATGTATTAATAATTTCATATACTGCATGTTTACTTTCCTTATTAGTCAGTATTGACTATCATCGCGATAAATGTCGAATCATTATTTCTTTCAAGTTTAAAAGTTGAGTTTTGGCTCTGAGTGAAACTTGAAGAAACCAGACGGTTGTTTGTAAAAGACACAACAAGATGAAAATGATGCAAAAGATGCAACAAGACAAAAAAAACAAAACATAAAAGACAGAACAATGTAAAAGACATATAAGTAGCACAACAAAAAAGTAACGCTAAAATGTTGAGTTCAGTGTAAACAAAATGAGACAAAAGAAAATGTAATTATCACAATATAAAAATATCTCATGATAATGACAAGTATCGTTTTGTCACCCAGACCTAACAAGTGTATATTAATATTTCAGTAATAATACAGTAAAGTCAGTCAGTCAGTCATTATCTGTAACCGCTTAATCCTCTGGAGGGTCGCGGGGGGGCTGGAGCCAATCCCAGCCGACATTGGGCGAAGGCGGGGTACACCCTGGACAGGTCGCCAGTTCATCGCAGGGTAATACAGTAAAGTGCATATGATATAATGTTATATGCACATGACTTGTAAACTACACACAATATATTGTAATAATACAGTTCTATGACGAACACCTGCAACTTTAAAAATGTTCTTTGCTCCTCAGTGGCTGTGAGGTCTTCAAGTCTTTACTCGTTGGTGGTACAGGACGTCGTCTTGTATTCCTGCTGTACACCACCTCAAGTCATTGTTAAAGAACACTGCACAAACACATGGATTATGGAAGGCGAGGTAAAAACAAGAACGATTGATAGTTTGTCATTGCTGATGTTTCTGTGTTATAACTGTTATTCAGAGAGTCACAAACAAACCCAAAGACGCAGCGGGAAGGTAATTCATTGATTAAGCTGACGATGCCCTGAAAACGAGGCTGGATGTGACATCGGACTGGTGTTTTTTTCAGTCAATCACATGTTACGTCCTGGCTTCAATGCTTGAATAATGCTGCTGCCATTCGAGAAAACTGCAAACTATCACTTACATCTCATCTCTAAAAACTAGGACAAATAAAGATGTAAAAGAGGAGTTTACCAGAGATATTCAGTTTAGGAGTGAGATTCCAGTGTTTGGGTATAAACACGTCACAGGAGACGAGAGGCTGTTCTGTTAATCCACTTGTTAAATCTGACGTCATGGTGACCGGGTCCAAACAATCAACAAGATGGAGTCTGTATGCTTGTTTACTGTGACTTCTTTCTTTAGCAAGGAACCAGTTCAGGTTCACAAGGGGTTAAATTCATTCATTTAACTCAAATACATCGATTAGTGTAATTTTCCATAGTCAGTGCTTTACCTGCAGTAGCTCATGGTCCACACGGCACATTTCGGAGACGGACAACAGAACTATTACTGAATAAAACAATGAAAATAATAAGGCTCATTTACAGCAGGTCTGTTGTGTAATCTCCCTCTTCAACCAAAATATTTGGTTTTAAGGGCTCTCCACACCAACAACTGTAACTACAATGACAACATCCTCACTGCTGAATGATCAGAGGAGGTTGACATGTTTCTGAGAGAGGTCGACTGATAGTGGATTTTTTAAATAATGATAGTTTGGAGCAGGAAAAAATGATAACTGATTAATTGGCTGATATCATCCCCTCCCCACAAAATGTTTTTCACATTATTAGAAACTGGTAGCTGAACAACTAAGTCAAAGTAATTAGTCAATAAATGTGGAACTGAAAATTAAAGTAACTGTAAATCATATCCAGTTGGGATGTTTTTTTTCCTTGTTGTATTGTTATTTTCCTTCAAAGTCAATATTTGTAGTAGAACCCTGACATTACACATCAGCCACTGTCGGCGCCAGCGTCTGCCATTACTGATCGTTTGTACCTTTTATCCACAAAGCTCACGCTGCTGAAAAGAACTAGTTAAATAGTTATAATTCTCTTCATGGTGAGGACGACTCTCATGTCTGGTCAACAGCAAATGCAAATTCTGTGCTCGAATTGCTGCACAGTTATTCTGTTAACTAAAATGATTTGTTGAATGCTTTTGCATTTCGCACGACACATGATGCAGACACTGTGGCAGACAGTGGTGCGCGCTGCTTCCCAACCCCACCCTTACACTGCACCACGTTTCGCTGGGCTGTGTTTATTTGTTTTTAGAACATAACTGCTGTGGGAGAATCAGCAAATAATGTTTTATTTTTCTATTTCAGGTTTTTTTTTCACTACCCCGCTTGCTCTCCCCATTCAGTATATTGCTTGTTCGACCACTACTCTCTCTCTCGCCCTCATTCGCTGAGCGAAGAGGAGGCGGAGTCTGAACAGTTCTGTTACAAACACAAGCCAGAAATATTACATACTTTGCCTCTAAAGGAATGTTACCACCAAACCATATTTTCAAAAGGTTAAGATAAGATTAAAAGAAATTGAGCAAATCATGTAAATTTAGTCTCATTTACTGTTCATGCAGTACTTTTTTTTCGCTCTTTCAGACCATAGCACATATTGAGGGTTCGACCAGAGTTTGTGATGTGCCATGTCAGGAACTCGATGACAAGATGACGCTACACGGCTGCATTAATGTTGTCACTGTCATCGTCTGCAAAGTGGTGAGTTTATCCTGATTAATAATTAAAGACAACAATGTAAAGGATAATGTGAAGGACATGGTCTCAGTAAAATGGATTCCGTTAGATGTTTGTCTGATGTTTTTGATTAATTTTACTGCTCTACATGTTTTAGGTTGATCTCATTTGAACCACTACCATCTACCGTTTCAACTACCACTTCTCACATTAATTCAATTCAATTCAGTTTTATTTATATAGCCCAATATCACAAATCAAGATTAAACATTAAACCAAAACAAATCTGTGCTTCAATTTTTCAGCCATTTTTTTTGTCTTACAATAGCTGAACATGACCGTGGAGGAACGGATCCTCTACAACGGTCAATCCTGCCAAAGTCCTCGATCAAACCGGACTGGACCACAGACTCAGGGTGAGTTCTGTTTTGTATTGACGAAATGGTTTTTGATACGGAAAGATTTACTAAAGCAGCACAAATTACTGAGGCCATAATTCAGAGTGTCCAGTTCTGCAGGTGATCTACTAATAATGCACAAATCGATGAATACAGATGCAGCCAATTCATTTAATCCTGACCATTGAGGAGCACAAATTAGTGCAGATCCATATTGAGGGTGAGGGGATTCTCCTGACAACACAGGCACAGACTGGAACCTGACAAACAAGTGTAGGTTTTACGTTTCCTTCAGGAAACAGCAACACAGACCAAGGAGCGGCAGCAGAAGGAGATGTTTTCTGCAGTAGAACAGGAGGAGTTAGTGGATGAATGAAACTATTTCAGTGTCTTAAAATACTTTAAACCGTGTCCTGTTCATAAAGGGAATAAAGGCCTGGGGAATCCAGGTGAGTCTGGTACTGCTCCCCTTCAAACTGATTTCCACTCAGACTAGATCGGTACGTTTATCTGCTAAGGGGCAGGTCTGATGTGGTTTGATACAATGAGGGTTTTGTCCATCAAGGAAAACCTAGGAATCCTACTTTAGGAGGAACCTCTGAGCACAACATGAAAACTTGTTTCCCATAATGTTTCCCCTTGTTGTGTATCTGTGTGGTGTTGGTCTTGTCTCGGTTTAGGTGGTCTTGACTACAACATTACCAAAATGAACTCCAGCTTCACATCTCTGTTAATGCCACTAATGCCAATGTAAAGTTTCTAAATTCTACAGCCTTAGCATGTTAGCTTTTTAACTGGATACAGGTGACAGCAGATATTAGTGAGTAAACTTTGTTTTTTCTCTCCTGCAGGATGTGTTGCTCTGCTGTTACTGGCCTTGGTGATCGCTGGATTCTTCACAAAGTGCTGAACCATGAAGATGAAGATGAAATGCTGTTGTGTGTGTGGTATGGGCTTGTAGAGAATGTCTGTGCTTAAGCTTAACCATTGCACTTTCATGTTAAATCACCGACTGGTGCCTTAGAGTCAGTATTCTTTATAGAATGTGTGTGTTAGAGCTTTAGATATAGTGTATATAATATAGAGTACATAGGGATAGTTTTCGTTTTCGAGTTTTTGTCTTTACCAAAAATCCATCTGACATTTTGTAATGTCACATCACTTCTCAAAACAACACAGTCATTTCCAAATGTCACATAGACCTTTAAATTCCATGATCTGTATTGTCAAAGTGGACACAGAAATATTTTAAAGTAAACTATGGGAGAAGAAGAAGGGGCTCTGAGAGTCATAGAATGTATGAAAAAGAGATTTGTAAAGATGTGTCATGTTTACAGACTCATCTCAGATGTTAACGTTAACTTTACAAATCTGATATCCAGGTGCTATGCTAAATCAGATTATTAACTGATTCCAGTCATTAAAGCTAATAAATGATTGACACAGTTTACATCACTGCCCCTTAACTATAAGGAGAACAGAGGTATTTGTAGGAATGATGGGATCTCTGGGAAACTTCAGTGAGGAAAGTAAAGAACCATGAGGTATTTTTAAAGTAGGAAATCTGTATGTTTGTTATTAACACACTGTGTGTGTGATAAGATATGGTTTATCTGAGGGCATTTAGAAATGGTGTATATTAGGGCTGGACCTGAATGTTCAACCATTCAAACACTCGGTGAGCAGGAAGACATCAGGTTTTCTATTTTAATATGCGAACATTCACTTTTTTAATCAGAAAGAAAATTCAAAATGGTGAATGTGGTAAGTTTAAATCACTTAAATTTGGCATTTAAGTTTAGTGCGAATGGTTCTTGCATGAGGCCCGTTGTTTTCAGATGGCATTAAAAGTCCAGCGTCTTCCGCGCTGTAGCCAGGGGCTGAACAATTAATTGGAATTTTATGGAAATTGCAATGAGGATGAGACACAACGTATAACACACATAAACACACATATAACACATATAAATGAAACACTGTGGTGATGCCCAAGGCTGCAAATCACATTCTCCAGATGTCATTCTTGTTTTTCAGTAAAAATTAAATGCAAAAATGACCACTCATTAAAATCGTGATTCATATTGCAACCGCATAATCTGTTAAAATAACTGCATTAATTTGTATATTGATTAGCTTGACTTCACTCATCAGTTGTGGATAGTACCTGGCACGTTTTTTGGTATCGCCTCCGTCAAGCATCCAAGAGAGCTGAGGCGAAAACGTTGTAAAGGATGTGACGAGACGAAAACATCTGTAGACTCTGATTTTCTGATTTTTCACATCATTAACTAAAATAAATAAAATTAGTGCAATCTGAGTTCTTATTCAACAAGATGAAAACAGTGTTTTAGCTAACCATATAAACAAATGAACCCCTGAAGACAGAAGAAGAATGACTATCAAGATAATATTTATCGCAATATACATTTCATGGTAAAGAACATTGTTTTATCGCCAGGTTCCACTGAGGTAATACCAAGAAACATAGTGAAAACACTGCAAACTATTGATCGAGAATGGCCACTATCGCTTGTTGTGATTGTGCGAGAGGGAACTGAACAAACACGGTTTTCAAATAGCCTAAGATATGCACTTCTTTCACTGTAGCCACTACTATATTTACAGTATTTATGTTGTTGCTGCCTTCAGCCTCTTCTGAAACAAAAAACAGGCGCATACTAAGAATCAAGAACATTGTCCCCTCAATTTCCTCCATTGTCCCCATCTGTCTTGTGTTGAAGTTGACGACCAGCTACATAAATGAGGTACAATATCTGCAGAGGAAGAGGAAGCACCTAATACCAAAGACGAATCAAGTCTAGTTGACATCATGAATGTACTTGAAGTGAGGTCAAAGAGCAGGACAGAGCTACTGGATGTAAGGGGTAAAATTCTGGAAGTCAAGTCTGGACACAAGCACAAACTAAAGCAGCTTTAAATGCACAACATACTGAGAGTAAAGACTGTTGAGCTCAAACTGTCCTCTGTTAAGAATAAACAAAATAAATAAGGCTGCAATGTGTCGTCTTCACTGTAAAAGGAGATTGTTAGACTTTGGAGCTGTTTTGATTAAAACCAGTCTCCTCTGTTTCTTAAAGAAGAAACATAACTATCTCCAGGAGCTTAAATCAGCCCCAAAACTAGATTTAAAAAAGCCCTGAAGTGGTCTTAAAAGTCACAACATCAAGCAGGAAAAACACCGGACTTAACCTTTAGAAACGCTTCTCCATTTCATTGGTGCTAAAATGTTACCAGCACGTTATTTGTGAACATTTTTTTAATTAAATGAAGCAAAAAATGCTTGTACCTTCTAAATAAAGAACGTATAGCTTTTAATGTTTTTTAACATTGCAATACAACCCACCATTCCTTTAATACTGGACCAGTTAATGTCAGAATTTATCAACATGAACTTTGTTTTATGAAGAAGAAGAAGCAGTTTTAATTAATTAATCTAATCATTCCACATATAACGATGTCTGAATCCATTCCTTATTCACAATTATACATATCTTCATTTATTATACATATTCTCTTTTATATATATATATATATATTATATTTATTGAACTACAGTATTTACGCACTTCAATCAGCTGTTTATATACAGTATAGTATAACCTTTTTATTAATATGAATGTTCCTTTTTCTACTTCTTACTCATTTTCTCTCTCAACTAATTAGCAAAACTTAGTATATTTAATAAATGTTGAATATAGTTTACAACACATTCTCGTCTTTACTTGCTTTACTTGTTTTTTCCACCCTAATCTTTCCTCTAATTGGTCTAAAATGTACGGATATCGAATCTTTTGACGTTTTAAATTAAAATAAAGGAATATGACATAAAACTGGACAATAAAGAATAAATTATTATGAACACTGATTGACGTTGAATACAACTTTACTCAGAAACAACTTATCAACTTACAGTTGATTCCAAAAGCGTTAACAGCTTTAATGACGGTTAATGTGACATAAAATTCCAAATATTTGAGCCCTAACTAGTTTTCTCAACTGATAATAATCAAAAATACTGGAAGTGTCTCTTAAAGTCTTGGCTCCTGTCATTAAATCAGTTCATTTGGATCATAGATAAGGCTTTTATTTTGTTAAATGAAGCTCTACAGACGCTCTTTCCTGTTTTATGTTGATCTTTGACCTTGGAGAAAATGTAGCTCTGTCGTTTTAGGATTAGTTTTCATTGGTTCCATATTCAGTATAATTGGCTGTATTTTGAATGTTTTTTTTGTTATTTTGAGACAGACAACACCTTCAGCTGTCTCATGTTTTAGTAAAAACAGTGCGTGAATATTCATGTCTACAAGCAAAGTAAGAAAACCGTTACTATGCAATTATTTTAAAGTGTTTTGTGTTTTTGCAGGAGCTTGTCAATTTAAAAATTTGTTCTTTGTTCATCCATATATTTTTTATGTGCCTTAAACTAGTGTCTTAATCACTACATGAGCCAAAAAGTGACATCTTAACGCCAAAAACACCAGCTGTTCAGCTATTTAACCCTTTAATTTTGTCCCGGACTGGAAAAACAAAGGTGAAAAGGTGTTGATTGTGACACAGTGTAATCGTGACTGCTGCTTGATTCTCATATATTTATTTTTTATTGTGAGAACATGTCCCTTGGTGTAAATGAATGTAACTGTGTGTTTTCACTATGTGCTGAAGTGACATTTCATTCATATCAGTGAAGATCCAAACTTTTGTGCTGACATTTGTGCCTTTTTTGTTGCTGCATTTCTATCGTCAATGTTGCACATTCAATGCAATAAAATGTTTCCATGAAGTTTCTCTGTTTCATATTTTTATTACAACGGAGATGCTGTATAATGACTGATTTGATGACGTTATGAATTAAAATGAACGCATCGGTCTGATGATGTTCTCTACGTCAGTTATCGACAAATCCTGTTAAGTCGCTGTGTTATTTTTCAGAATATGTCAGTTTTTTATTTGCACCAAACCCTTTTACAAATTAAATTTGTGAATTAAACGACTGAAAAACTGAGGACTCAGATAAAAAAAAAAAACCATTTACAGTTTATCTGAAACGTATTTCAGACCACAGTACATGTATTTGAGATACTTTACAAAATATTTACAAGGTATTTATTTTTGTTTATTTTTTATGGTGACTTTGGAGAATAAAAGAAAACAGAAACTAAACTTTGGGAACAGTTCATCAGGGAATCATTCAACACATTAAACTGAATTGTTTCAGGTAAAAATACTTTGTATAAAAGTTTTAAAATGTCAAAGTTCACTGGAAGCCTCGTCCGGTTCAGATGAAAGTCTTTTTTTTGGTTTCATCCTACAGAGTTCCCTATTCCTCCATGTTTTTCCCGACAGCGGAGCGCCCCACGGTACTGTACTCGACCCACTGACGTTTTCAGGAAGTCATTAAGAACGGAGCGGTTCTTGTCGCTCTGGTTCTGGTTTACATTTTGGAGCTGGTGGGTCCTTTCACCAGACCCTGCTCTTTGCGCACCACTGGCGCGTGAATGCTACAGTCTCGTGCCTCACAAAACCCGGGCACGCCTGCGATCCCGACCATCCCGGTGACACCCACTGGACCAGGGAAACCACGTGGACCAAGAGGACCCTCCATACCGTCTTTGGGTTCAGCTGGGTGACCTGGGAAACCTGGGAAATCAAGTACTGCAGCTTTAAGAACATCCTACAAAATGAGAGGCACCTTATTTATTTAACATTAAAATCTAATGAAGAACACAAACATTAAATAAATACATTATCTCAAGTCTGAACAGGGTAACATCATTTTTCACATTTTACAAAGTCATTTAAAGGATAAAACTGTTTCATTTAACAACTACTTATAGGACTGACAACTACTTAAAAGTGAAATTTCTATTTTACGTTACAGAGTATGTTGTTTTGTTTACACATATAAAACTAGATGACACTAATCTTGCAAAGGCCAGGTTTTCAGAATCAGTTCGTAAGGTTTTTAAAACCGACTCGTTTCACTTTAGACTGATTCTCTGTGATGAACATCTTGTCTACAGCAGTAGACAGTAGAAGCAAGATTAGGGTTTTTTTAATGAATTAAATAAATGTTTTACCTCTGAGGCCTTGTGGTCCATCGGGTCCAGGCAGACCTTTACCTGGATCACCTGTGGCACCTTTAGGTCCCTTTGAACCTGTTGTGGAAAAACACCAAACGTCTGTGACTCACGGGAAACAAAACAGTGAATGTATTTTGTGTAAATTTATCCCCTTGAATTCATCATTTGAGAAGTTCAAGCCTCTGGAAATAGAAACACACAACAGTTTTCTAACTGTCATTTAGTGTCTTATGTTCATTATAATCGGCACCGTATTCTGTCTGAGAAAAGTCAGAGAATCAAAAAGACAAAAGGTGAAAGTGAGAATACATAATGTTAGGGATTGACATAATTTAAGGCAGGAGTTTTACACAGTATCACTAAATTATTTTGTAAGAATGACTAAAAAAAGCTGAACATACATTTAAAATTTACGAGATTTTAAGTCGAAGTCGTCCACAACCCTGATTCATTTGAAGTGATTTGCAGGAACTTAAATACAGTCTGATCCATAAAACATTCAGGCCTCGTTGGTGTACATGAAGTTTAATTTTACCTCGTTCACCCTGCGCTCCCTTCTGCCCTTCCAGACCTCTGTCGCCTTGAGCTCCTCTGGCTCCTTTAGCTCCAGCTTTTCCTGCTTTGCCCTAAAAGACGGAGGCAGAAACAGAGACAAATGAGACCTGAGTTCAGTTTGAAATCTTGTTAAAAGCAGGAATGTAGCATGAAATAGATTTTAAATCCAATAATTAACTTATCTGGTTAATTATAAATCTTTTGTTAACTTTCTGATATTTCTGAGCTGATATTTGATATTTAATCCTCACCTGTTTTCATTTTAGTTAAAACTGTGATGAACAACATCCTCTTAAAACATGACACTAAAGACTTAAAATCCAGTTAAATCACCAACTTGTTTTTTACTGTAACTCTTGAGATTCTGGTTATTTGTCTTGTCCTGCTTCATTGTCAGCTTTGTGAGGCAGGTGTTGGACGTACAGTTTTTCCTGCTGGTCCTGCTGGTCCTGTGGATCCCGGGGGTCCGATGAGGGTACGGTTGTTGATGGGGCAGCCCTGGGAGCACTTGGCCCGGATGGAGGCTGCGTACTGCGCGATCTGAGCCGTGACCACACCTTTACAGAGCTGAAGGACCTGCTCATCTGTCAGACCAGGACCCTGCAGCAGAGAAGACACAGACACATGCTTTCCTCTTTACATCAGTCAACAAGTCAAGAAGTCCTTTACTGACCAGTTATTCTCAATTCACTGAAATGCTTTAGTAAAAAACAGAAACATCTTTAACATTACCAAAAAAAAGATAAATACGTGATGTTACAGAGAAAACATGGCTGGTGTTAGAAATCTAAATGTCAAATCTGCACCAGAAACCTCATTTAAATGGTGGGCCCGCACAGCTGGTCTGAATCACGTCCAAATGTTCAGACCGGGTAAGTGTGAAAGCCCCCTTAGTGTTTGAAGGTCCACAGATGATCATGTTACTCACAGAGGGTCCATCCACTCCTTTGGGTCCTGCTTTGCCTTTGACACCCAGGTCTCCGATTGGACCGCGGTCTCCTCTGGTCCCCGGGATGCCTGGAGGTCCAATGGGTCCTGGAACACCAGTGCGACCAGCAGAGCCTTTCGGTCCACGCTGATGGAGGAGCAGGAGGAGAGAGAAGTGAAGATGAAGTCAACTTTAAGTAGAACTGTAGTGTGGTGTTCGGGTCATGTTACTGACTGAGGTCCAAATGAGCTATTTAATAGAAACGAGATATTGAAAATACAGTAAACAGTAAGAGAAGCAATGTTTTAGACTGAAATCAGATCAGTCAGTTACATTTCCTCCCTGAAGTTGGAAATCATAAAAGTATAAAAAAACATCCTAGTGGAGGCTGTTTTAGCAGCAATGTTGTGTCCACATACTTTTGTCCATGTCTTGTCATAAACACATGATGTTTTACCACAGACAATTATGAGGTGTTTTAATAGGAACATGTGTGTAATTGTTTTTTAATTGAAAGGCAGTAAAAAACACTAAGAAAGAGGCTTTTTGTGCCAGTTTCTAAGACACGGATTAAACCTCGTGTGAAGATCTGAAGTTAATCATTTAATATCTATAAACCAGTGGTAGAAGATGTATCCAGGTCTATACTTAAGTAGAAGTACCAGTACAGCAGTGTAAAATCATCAGGTTATTAACATCTGCAGCATCAGTGTCAGTGTTTACTGTTGTTCAAACCAGGTGGAGCTGGTTTGAACGTCTTTAAACCCCTCAGATAAACCCCCCTGTTTTCACTTGGTGCATTTTTCCTCTAATCTTTGATTTTTGGTGACATATTGGATGATTTGAAGGGACAAAATCACTATTTGTTGGAGCTTTTAACGTCAGAATGTCTGAATACCACTGGTTTAATCTGTAACTATATTGGGTTTTAACATCCATTGTGTCAAATCCAGGAGTGAAAAGGACAGTATTTTCCTCTGAGATGTAGTGGAGTACAAGGATAAAGTACCTCCAACTATATAAATACAGACCTTGAGTACTTTACCTTCCACCGCTGCTTTAACCCACGAAGCAGAATGTACATGTTATATTTATATTCCTATGTGGTCAAACTGTAAATCAACAGTGATCACCTGTCCTTTGTCTCCGCCGTCGCCTACGCCTCCCTGAAAGGTGAGAAGAAACAGGAACAAACCCAAAGGTGAGGAAATCCCAGCAGGTGTAGAACGAGGAAGTAAACATTATCCAGTTTCATCATCTCTGACGGGAATTTACCTTTTGTCCTTTTACACCTTTGACGCCTTTCTTCCCTGCGGCACCCTTTAAAAAACCACACAAAATATTGTGATGATGAAAGAGAAAGTTGTATCAAAAACAACAGCAGCAGCTGATTGAGAGTCACATGATCAAAACAAAGCGTAACTGGCTTAGAGGGAAAAAATCCGACTGTGGTTAAATTTAGACCACAATTTTGACATTTATTATAACAACACTGTTTGTACACAACTCACTGGTTTTATCTTGCTTTAATTGTATTCACTGACCAAACCTCTGTTTGATTTGATGATTTGAATCATCTAGTCTTTGAAGCACTTTGGTCAACGAATGCAGACTTTTTCAATTTGAGACACAAAAAAAAAATCACATTGTCTCCTCGGTAACAAAAAAGACAAAAAATACATCATGAATTGTCAGATTTTCCACTGAATTAATGAGAGACACAGTGTCACCGACTAACAGACACACACAGTCACATGACTAACACTATCCTTCATGACGTCGTTTGCATCTTGTTACGTTTTGTGTTTTACATCCTTTTTGCATCTTTGCGTCTTTTACCTCTCGTCTGCTTTTCACAAGGCTTTGCTGAGGTCAATATTTATAAACTCTTCTTGTTTTAATGGAACATGAATTCACATATCACATTATAATCAGCCCTGTGATGGACTGGCGACATGTCCAGGGTGTACCCCGCCTTCGCCCAATGTCGGCTGGGATCGGCTCCAGCCCCCCTGCGACCCTCCAGAGGATTAAGCGAGTTAAACAAGTTTAAGGCTGGAAAAGGCAGAACTAATGTTTTAAATGTGCTATAGATGTAAATTAGGCTTGACTTTTATTAAGAGACCTGACAAATAAACAGTTTAGTTTTGTTTCTCAGTCGGAACATGTTCGAACTCTAATTCCCATCATGCTTTAGAAAATGCCACAAGGTTATTTCTTCAAGAATCTAGTGACATATTTTCAAGTGTCTGAACAAACCATAAACTATGATTCCCTCTTCCATAAACAAATGTTTGGTGTTTTAGTTAAATAACCTTCATCTTTCAGACTGTGTGTGAACTGATCTCTGCTCTAGTTCTTGTAAAGTGTGAGTTTGTCGTTTGTGTTGTTTCAGACTCACCTTATCACCATCTGGTCCTGTCTCACCTTTTGACCCCTGGAGGAAAAATACACAGACAGAAACTCCATAACATTAAGTCAACTGCAGGAGTGAAATATAAAGAAATACAGCTACTAAACACATACTGTTTCTCTACAATGATTTAACACATTTTTATCACACTTCATTTTAAAGTTGAGTACGTCTTACACTGACAGTGTTTAACATGTGTTTTCACTGTGTTGTTTCATTTCATCGAGGCTGCAGTTTGATTTAAATTTAGTTGCAGATGTACAGATGTGGAGAAGGTTTAACAGTTTCATTACAGTTATTTCAGTGTCTAATAGTAAATGAATCTCAGTCGGATGTTCAGGTTTTCTTGTTCTTTCTATAGTGTGATGTGGTGTCGTGTGCACACACTGTGGAGCCCTGCAGGCCTTTGGGTCCTGGTTTCCCTGGGACTCCGGCGTCTCCTCGCTCTCCTACATCTCCCTGACAAAGAAAACAGAATAAATATGAATAATAATCATCATAAAAGATCATTCAATGCAAAGACAGAGATAAAGAAAGAAGTCACAGAGATGTCATTTAATAAAAATAGTAAAAGCTGAAAGCCCAGTGAGTAGACTTTGTCAAAATGAAGATGATAAGAGGAAGCACCAGATGTTTACTGTTCAAAACACCCACTGGGTAAAACCCTCCACTCTCCAAAACATCACATAAAAACAACCACTGTGAAAAAACATGTCTTTATCAGGTGAAGTTAAAAAAACAGACTTTAAATTCATCTCACAGAATCCACACCAGTAACATATGACTGTCGACCATTAAAATTAGTCATAAAGCGAGATAAAAACCTTGGGCTTTTTTTCTCTGTGGGTTTTTTTTTGGTTGAACAGCGGCTGAAAAACGTAGAACACGTAGCAGCTAAAGAGTCAGATATTTATCTCAGGGGTTATTACTGAAAGAAGAGGGTTGTGGTTAAAGAGTGTTTTCTTCTTTTTTTGTAGGAACGTTTCTAAATGACCTGAAGAGACAGAGAGGTGCTTCAGAGCTTCCTTCAGTATCTCCTTTAGCATCACTGAACTATCTTCTACCAAAGGAAAGGAGGTAGAACTGTCTCATGATGCACCTTCCGGCCGCTCGTAAAAGCAAGCGAAAGACCACGACATTGGAACCTTGTATTTTCTCCACATCAGTAACATCTGCTGCTTCACATTCATAATCTGGTGTAAGTGCAGTCGGATCTTCTGAGCACCGCGGCCGTCTTTTAATGTCATTATAACTGTGGCCTCTGTTGAAAAACATTATTCAGATGATGTTCTAGATGTTCTATATGTGACATCTTCTGTGTGTATGTCATTGTGTGAACCAGCTGTGTGTGTTGTTTTTGAGGGACTCTCCCTTCATGTTCCTCTTATTAATGCCATCTGTCTGACCACAGTCACAACAAAACACCCACGTCCTCCTCAGAACTCAGGGGAGAACTCCTTCTCCAGATATCTGGTGGAATTCAGTTACATGATGTGGTACTTTGAGGTTAGGTTGTTACCACGACTCACTTCTTCAGAATGAAATACATATGACCCCGTCCTTGTTGTTGAGTATTTTACATCTGCTACAGGATTTATTTATTTTCTGGTCATTAATTGATCTGATCTGTATCACAGTGAGGTTTAAAGACCCAATTAGAAACAGGATTGAAACAAAACTAAAACTAAAATCATTAAAAAAAAAAATGAAACCAGCAAACCTGCTTTAAAAACGAATTCAAACTAAAGTGAAAGTAAATATAAACTGATGAAAAATCTTGTTGAAATTTGTTGGGGAGACGTCAAGAGACAAAAGTTATGTGGTCAAATCCAGAGCCAGGTCCAGTCCCAGACTGTCTCTGGAAACAGGACCATGGACGATCCGGATCCAAACCACCTCCTGTTTGATTCTCATCCTTCATTTCATGCAGTTCATCAGTGAAGCTCTAATAAAACTTATTGTTCTCTTCAAGTGAAGCAGATTAATGCTGACCCTACTGGTTTATTTTCACTTCTCTTTTACTGTTAATGTCAAGTGAAACCGACGCTGACACAGACTGAATTCAAATGTCAGGACATCCCTGAATTCATCAAGTGGATTCCTCTTCATTTTATCAGTTTCTTCCAAACCCATGACCTTTGGGTTCACTCACCACAGCGCCCACTCGGCCTCGACGCCCCCTCACACCACGATCGCCTTTACTGCCCTGTGGAAGAAGAGCGAACATTACAGTTCTGTAACAACAACAACAACAACAACAACAACAACAACAACAACATTACAGAAAAGAAAGAAAGAAAGAATTCACCACTTCTGAATTTGTGGATGTTAACACCAGACATAACAAGAATAATAAGTAATAATAAGTAAATAGTACTATTTTACAACTAAAGACATTTCTGACCTTCACAGATGTTCATGCTCTGACTTAGCCTGAGTGAACTAATG
The DNA here is from genome assembly GCA_037367275.1 of Coranthus polyacanthus. Classification (NCBI taxonomy): domain Eukaryota; kingdom Metazoa; phylum Chordata; class Actinopteri; order Kurtiformes; family Apogonidae; genus Coranthus; species Coranthus polyacanthus. Next base: position 13,991,893 of record JAPQRN010000009.1, read on the forward strand.
TCAGGATGTGTTTACATGTAACGTCTTTTTCTGATGTTAAATGTTTTTTTATGGTTGTTTTTTCTTTCAGACATAACGTACACTCTTCTGCAGATGTGACGTCTCGTTACCATGGATCAGGTTTTCTGTGTTTGTTTGTGTCTGAATCAGCTGTGTGTTGTTGATGTTTTTTCGGGACCCTCTCCTTCATGTTCCTCTTGATCAGCCACGTGTCCAAGCACAGTTTGACCAAAACAACAACAAAAACTGACTGAGAACTCCAGGGAAGGAAAACACTTACAACATGTATTACACATAATAAGTGTTGCCAGCTTTCATTTGCTGTATATATGTCACTGTTTATCTTACATCATTCTTATAATGGATTCAGTTGTTATGGTCACATGACTGCCTCCTATTGGCTGTTATTATATAATCGATGTTTGTTGTTTATTTGTGGCTCTGACGAAGACGATTTTGTGTCAAAAACATTTCCGTCCTCATGTATATCAGGTTTTCTCTGCAGCGTCTGGATCTCTGCACATTCCCTTATGTAAGAAACTGTGTCTGTAGGTTAGAGGTAAGTGTACAAGTTAATAAAGGTCCGTCTGTGTTTGTTACCTTGGTGCCAAACAGTCCAGGTTCTCCCATCAGCCCTGGGACTCCTATGGGACCCTGACGGAGATAAACCACAACGGTAAGAGGTGATTTACAGATTCAGGGAAAATAAAGGCGATTGAACAGTTTGCCGTAAACTCACGTCTTCACCGGGGTCGCCGTCGCTGCCTGGCAGGCCGTCCTGCCCTTTAGTGCCCTGAGAAAAACAGAAAACAGGATGTGAGGAGTGAAAACACACTGTGGGGGGGTGAGTACACTGAAACGTCTCTGTTTTTAGAACCTTTCAGGACCATAAGCATCACAGAAGTCATTAGGATGTACTGCAGCTCTACAGCAGCTGGTGCAAAACGTGTAAAACATCCTTTATTTATATACTTATATTATGTATGTTATCTATAGTAGTTAGAATTGTCTCCCTCTTCACAGGCTCTGACTTTAATATACTGTTTACATGTTACAGCATCAGTAAAAAAAACTCAACTTTGACAAAAAAACAAATAGAATGAAGTTAGATCAAATGTTTGTGTCAATTAAGACTTCATAGATCTAAATGTAAGATTATTTATGTATGTATATTTATAAAAACTGAATTTAAGACTTTTTAAAGACCTGCAGACCTCTGAGCTGAGAGTTAAAGGTGATGGAAGCTGGAGGTGACTCCTCTGAGACATGAACGCACTCACTCTAATGTAAACGTGTGTTGTGACCAGACCAGAAAATGTTTAATGTTTAAGGTGAGTGAATCATCTCTGCTCATCATCGGCTGCAGCAGGATTATTTTTGAAAACCTACCACTTGCACACACAGCTCTTTATTCATCTTTGGAATAAACTGCTGTTTTCTGTGAAATACAGAGCATTAGTTCTGCTTATTTCACAACATTATAACCGACAGACGGCTTAGAATCACAAGCAAAACATCTACTTTCAGTTGCATTTATTTACTTTTTCTTTTGCTTTCTTTATCTGTGATTTCACACCAGCAGGCCTGCATCCCAGTTTGGCCTTCGTTTTTGTCTGAGGTTTAGCAGCCTGCACTGTCAAAATATTCAGCTTTTTTATGGGTTTTTGTCTTGTACTTCACCAAAATGAACAAAATATGAAATGCAAACATCGAGCATCATCAGATTTTAAAGTCAGAGCAAACTGCCTGTATTACACAAACAGAACCAAGAATATATTAAAGTGGAAACAGGATCCGAGTGAGGGCATCTCAAAACATTTGTGGAAAAGTCAAGATGACTGCAGTGTTGTTTCTCACAGAGATAGAAGCAACAGTGAATCACTGGGAAATTTCAGAAACTAATCTGTGGTTTTTACTCATGACAGACTCATGTTGTGTCACAATAAGAATATACTTTCACTTTGTGTTTCACCCTCTTCAGTCCACACTGTCTAAACAGGGCACTGAGTAAAGACAAAGTAAAACAAAGAAGTTCTGGAGTCACTTCTGTAATTTTGGTGTTTTTCTTGGTTGAAGTGAAAGTTTCAGGGACAGTTTTCTATTATGTGATGTAATAAATGAGTGTTTGACAAAGTAAGGAGAATCCAGAGATGAGACTAAAATGTTTCAGTACACCTGAGAAAAGAAACGACACATGAATCTGAAAGTGTGTAAAAATGTCTTTTAATGCTTTTATAAAATAAGGCTTCACATCTGATCCTGACTACGAGTAGAAAACTAACAACTGTTAGTAGATAATAAGGTTCAGTTAATTTGTCTATATTTGTTCATTTTAGATGAATTTCCAGCAGAATAATTCACATGTTATAAATATACACATGTTCACCTTCCTCAGCATCTTTTAAGGAAAGAGTCACAAATTCTAAGTCTTTATTTTAAGATAAGTCTGGTCATTTTCTATACTTTAATCTCAACTAGGCCTGATTGCGGTTACTCAAGGCGGCTGTGATAGTTTCCATTAAGTTGAATATTTCAACACTATTTCCACATCGTTGTCCACTTTTGACTCTTTTAATGCTGCCTTTTTACTGAGTCACTTCCACTTGTTGACACAATGTGTGTTGATACGTGTGTTGATACATGTGTTGATACGACATGTATTGATGTCACGTGTGTTGATGTCACGTGTGTTGATGTGTATTGATACGTGTGTTGATATGTGTGTTGATACATGTGTTGATGTGATGTGTGTTGATGTGATGTGTGTTGATACAATGTGTGTTGATAAGTGTGTTGATGTGACATGTGTTGATATGATGTGTGTTGATGTGACATGTGTTGATATGATGTGTGTTGATGTGATGTGTGTTGATATGATGTGTTTTGATGTGACGTGTGTTGATATGACGTGTGTTGATATGATGTGTGTTGATATGACGTGTGTTGATGTGATGTGTGTTGATATGATGTGTGTTGATATGATGTGTGTTGATGTGATGTGTGTTGATATGATGTGTTTTGATGTGACGT
>JAPQRN010000009.1:14000467-14020891 GCA_037367275.1 Coranthus polyacanthus
CAGGTGTGTTGGAAGAGGGAAACATCTAAAACATGCTGGATTGTGGCCCTCGAGGACCGGAGTTTGACACCCCTGTTCTAAGGTAACCAAAACATTAGCTGAAAATTGTCATTTTCAGCTGATTATAAACCAATGAAAACATAATTATGAATATTATATTCCATTTGTGCAATTAGATCCTCCTGAATCCCTCTAAATGTTACACACTGGACCTTGAAGAGAAAAACTGTTCAGAGTCAGAGGAGGACTCATAAGAGTTCCTTAACAATGACAGAAAGACAAAAGACTGAGAGAAATAAATGTTTGTGTTCCACAGATGACTATAATAACTCAGTGTGTGAATAGGACACTTTCAAACCTTTGTTACTTTAAAAGTACAGTGTACAATATATTCAATAGCAGTACTAGTAGTATTCATAATTACATTTTTATGACGAAGGCCCACTATCTTTCTTTCTCCCTTTGGTGCTTTTTCTCATTGAGTTAAATGTTTTTGTCTCTTCCTTCCTCAACGTTGCTGAGTTTGGAAATGTTTCGGTGAATGTGACTGAGAGGATGTTTGTGAATCCAGCCCCTGTTGTTTCAGATGGAGGCTCGTGTACGTGGCTCGTTGGTCTAGGGGTATGATTCTCGCTTCGGGTGCGAGAGGTCCCGGGTTCAAATCCCGGACGAGCCCTTGCTTTAGAGTTCATAGATAAATGTGTGTGGACGGATTCCATGAAAGAAATTATCGACAACTTTATGTGAATAAAGGGCAAACTGTATGATTTAAATGAATATCTGTTAATGACAAATATTTGCTTGTTGCAGCAGTGAAACATTATTTTACATTATGTAAATAAATACAGTTTGCTTTTTGCTGCTTTTTTAAAAGAAATGAAGATAAATCGATAGGATTTGGAGAATCATGATGGATATTTGTTGATATTTTATGGACAAAATAATAAAATAAGAATTAAAAAGAAAACAAACAGCCATAAATTCAGTCTTGACATTGATTTAGCTGCTGTAAATATGTCTTTAATGTACAATTAAACACCATTTCTTACAAATCTTAACAGTTTAATTTCTAAGAAACCAAACAAACGGAGTAAACTTTTAATGTCAGATGGTGTAAATGTGATTTGTCTGAAACGTAACAGATGGTATGGTGTTGGATGGCGGCTCTGACCTGAGTGGTATCCAGAATATTCATCCTGACAGAGAGAAACGACGACACACAGCAGGAAGATGAGCAGCTGTGAGAGGAGAGACGTCTGCAGAGAAACAAGTCAACAGTCATCGATGGGTTTGTCCTCAGTAACCGAGTCTGTTCAGTTCAGATGGGGGCGAAGCTGTTGCACATGAAAGGCATTTCCTCTGTTTTATTAAGATTTTATCAGTAATATTTGAGAGTTAAATGACTGATGATGTTGAAACTGATGATGAATTATGAATATTCAACTTAACATTCAACAAACGGCAGCTGTCGTATCTAAAAGCATCCTATTTTTATTTGTCAAAATCAGGACATTTATCTCAAATGAATTTGATTAATTCCTTAGGATTAGATTTTCAAAATAAAAGCCTTCAAATTACCTCATACATTCAGCATATTGAGTTGTTTTGAATACGTTTGTATATGTTTATTTGCTAAAAATAACTTAATTTTGTATTTAGTTGTAAGGGCAGAAGATATAAAACAGTAAATCTGTGATATACTTGATATAAATAGCTAATAAAAGGCTCTTCCCATGGCCTGTACATGAAACTGTATTTGTTTTCAGTAATCGAGTGTCTAATTTATTTTAATACAGATACAAAGAAGATTCAGGTTAAAAACAAGAGGCACATTTAAGTGGCAAAACCTTTACTTGTAAATGCATCATTGGAACCTGATTGATCAGACTGTAAATAATTCAAGCTTCATCACTAACAGATCAAGTAACTCTGTGGCCTGTGAGGGTTTTGACATTTGAAGAGGATGAAACCCATTGAACTCTACTCACACTTTCCTCAAGTTTCACGAAAAAAACCAAAAAAAACCAAGGAAAAGCCTGAGATTTAACCACAAATCAAATAAAATGTGAGCTGAAGAGGATGAGACTGAGCTCAAACATAACATTTTGCTGCCTTTCAAGTGTTACTTCAATAAAGAGTGGATTCAATATTTCTACCTAATATTTACCTCACATTAAGATGGTTTGCATTGAGTTTTATACATTTCACAATCAAATGTAGCTATATTTATTTGTATATTAGTGTGTTTTGTGCTACAATCAAACAGCCTCTAGTGGGATTAATGGAGCTGTTTGTATTCTATTCAACATCAGCTGTTAAATACAATGTATTATCTCAAAGTTTTATGTTCCTCTGTGTGTCAGTGGTGACAAAGTGTAAAGTCTCATACAGTAAAAAAACACATGCTACGGTTTAGTTCAGTTTGTTCATGAGGTGTGAAATCATCCGTGGACGTCGCCTGTTGTAAAGTGAACGAACCGATCACTCAGGCCTGCAGGACCTCCGGGACCGTGAGGTGAAATGCTCCACTTTATCAACATGTACAACAAAAAGCAGCAGCAGTATCATTTTTACAACACTGCAAGAATCTCTACATGTGTATTATAAGACTGTACAACTTGGACAAAAAGTGGGTTTTTAATGGAGGTCTGGGTTTTGTGACTCAAAAAGTGAGAAGAAACTGAATGAAACACATCAGAACGTCCATTCACAAATATCAGATTGGACTTTTATGGATTAGGAAAAATAAAAAATAAAAAAGGACACACAACTTAAATCAGACTTAAATTCAATACTTTCTGAGGTAGTTTTACACCAATAAAGAGAAACCTGATGACAAGATGGTTGGATGATTTCACCTGGATTCTGTGCATGAAAGAAGTAACAGGTAAGATGAAGTACATACATGTGTAAAAGGTTGATGGGCTTTAAGAGGCTGTAATGACAGGGTTTTCAACATTATAAGGCTGAGGTGCAGCTACCAAGTCATTTTGGTCACCCCCTGTAAAGTCAATATGGAGATCATCAAAACGGACTAAAATGACTTTTCCCAGATATAATGACTCCAGTTGGTTCCTCGTTGACTCCCACAAGTTTTGTTTTTAAGCTTTTTGGATGCATTTCCAAACTTCTGCACATATAGGACAATAAAACTGGCCCAACATAACACTAAATTACATATTCAAATTTTCCAGTTGAAAAGACTCCACAGCCATGTTTTCCACAAACTTAGGCAAAATGTAAGATGAATGAAGACACAAACTTACCCTGACAAAGACCGATGAAAATCTGCAAACATTTTGGAAATGAAGACTTCATCTCTTATATTTATAGCAAACGCAATCACTTCTAAGGCCTGGTGTTTGCAAATGAATGCAAGATGTTTTAAGGATTTGCCGACACTCTGGGAGGACAATGAAACTAAAACTCTGCAATCATTATGTTCAGCCTCAGTAGCTGCAAAGTGCAAAAAGAAGTCCACCAACTGTTGCATTCCATTGAAGATCAGTCTGATTTCTCATTTTAACGCTTTGCAAATAAACAGAATTCCACTGTGGGCCCCTATGTAACACCAAAACCCAAACCTATTTGACAACCACCGGTGCAGACAGCCCGTCCATACCTTGTCGCTGGAGGCTGCCATGGTGCTGCAGAGTCCCCCTCACAGAAGACCAGGTCCTGTAAAGGCACTTTTCAGGATGCAGAAGAGGACAAACCCGATCTGATTTGACTTTCCCTGAGCAGTTCTCACAGCATTATCCCTGTGATGGTTCCCTGTCCTGTCCAGGATCCCTCAGGTTCCCAGGCTCTGACGGGATCCTGCTCGTCTTTTTTTGTTCTTCTTATCCTCTGTCTCTGTTTCTCAGCCTGGTGAGAAATACCTGGGTCAGAATTCAGCATCGGCAGAGAAGACAGAGGGGGAGGGATCTCAGCAGATTCATGTCAGAAAAAGGTCCAGATGATGTTTATGTCTTTGCCAAATCAGAAGCAAGATTAATAAAGTCATCAATTGAAATAAAAATAACCCGAAACTGTTGTAATTATCAAGAACTATATCAATTTATGCCATTATTGCCAAACGAAAATACTGAAGTTCGGTTCCAGCTTCTCAAGCGTGAGGATCTGACACTTATCTTCATAACAATAACTTTGGATTTAGAATTATTGTTCAGACAAATGATGATCACTAGAAAAGGTTTATCATTTAACAATGTGATTCAAAAGATGCAGCCCTGATGTTAAATAAGATGTGAATGCATTAATCAGTTCCAAAATTTGCCTAAAACGTTCATCAAATTTTACCACTTAACTATTTGCAGGTTTATGACATATTATATTATTTGCTGAACAAATAAATCTGTTCGACAACAGAGCTTTAGTTTCAAAAATCCAGTTTATAATATGGCAAAACTTAGCAAGAGGCTGCAAATTCTGAATTTACCTACAACTCATAATGGATCCCACAGATAACTTTCTGTTTCTGTTACTGCAACAAACTTCCCCATGTCAAAATAACCCTTACTGTGTTGGAAAAAGACAAAATGCTTTTTTTCTGCAGAATATATCTAACATTTCAAATTTGCCCACTTGCTTTACAAAATGAATGTCTGCATTTTTACCAGATGAACAGAAAGTACTAATCCTTTGGTTTGATGAGCAAAATCCTAATAATATTTTTATCAGAATGTTTCTCATTTAACTGTTTAACTGTAACAGATCTGAACTAAGGAATATACAACACTGTCCAGACTGAACCACATTGAAAACCTCTGGAATGATCCAGAAGAAGCTGAGCAGCTTGTTTTAGCTCCAGCAGTTACATTAAGCAGAGACAAATGTGAAAAACCAGTGGAGAACTTGACAAGATGCATTAAAGATGTGACTTGAAATCAGGGTTATTCCACCACATATTGATTAAACTCTTCAAACATTAATACTGTGTTATTTAAACATGAATATGAACTTCTTTTCTTCATGAGTCTGAAAACACTGCATTTTTTATGTCAGCTTGTCATTTTCTGCAAATCAATGCTGTCAATGACAATATTTTTATTTGGAATTTAGGAGAAATGTTGCCAGTAGTTTCTAGAATAATTCATTCATTTTACTAAAACACATTCCTATAGAATTCAGAAACAGTGGTCACTTAAATTTACAGAAAACAGTTTAAACTGAAAACATACCAATAGAAAACGATTTCTTCCCCTCAGATCTCTCATGGTGCAAAACAAGTCTTTGTTTTATTGAGTTTCTTCTACATAACATTATGTGTGGCTTAAGATTTATTTATGGCACATTTAATTAGCCTGACATGAACAAACGTTTAATTTCCGAAACATTTTCGGACCCACGTTTCAAACTAAAGTGTCTCTTAATGACCACGAGTCCTGTGTCAACACTTTGAACTACAGTCTGGAATAGTGTGACCTTTGACCCTCGGTGAACGTGTGCAAGCTATGACACTCCCGTCCAACATTCCATGTAGGCAGACGTGGGCGGGATTGAGGGATCGAGATTGTTCATCGTGTTGTTTTTAATGTAAAACACTGAAATGCAGAGCAGCACTTTGAAAATAGAACAGACAGAACATAGAACAGAACATTTTCTGTGTTTGATTGAATTTGTGAAGTCTGATAAACATTCCCTCTTTTGTGACAAAATGCATTTCCCACTGGTTCCCATAAATGTATTCCCCATTTGTTTCTTTCCAAAATCCCCCAGTTTGTGAAACTAAAATGTTTCTCCATGTTGAGGCCACAGTGACCCTTGACCTTGTGTGATCTGACTTCGCCGTCACTTCTCTTTGTCCCTGTCATCTTTCTTCTTCTTTTTCTTCTTCTTTCGCTCGTGGTGGCGCTGGTCGTCGGGAGAACATGAATCCCTGTGAAGATCCAAAAGAGTCGATTATCTTTTATGAACCAGAGTCTAAATGTCACCACCAGGTCTGTTTATATTATTCTGAACATGTTAAACGAAGGTGTCAGTCCTCACCTTTCTCTCTTCTTTTTCTTCTTCTTGCCATCTCTGTCTTGGCTTCGATCGCGTCTGCGACGGTGTCTGCTGTCGGACTGGTGCGACTCCGACGACGCTGACCGTCTCTCATCCAGGTGATGCCTGAAAGAAGAATGTTTTTAGCAGCCTGTAAATAACCAGTCCTCCGACAGTATTTCACTCCCTGCCGATACAGTTCAGTTCTTCCTTGTGCGACGTTACAGAACCTGCTCATTCGACGGGTGTTTTTTGTACCTGTCGGAGAGTTCAGACATTGTCTCCTGCTCTCCATCCTCTCTCCACTGTCTTGCGAGCTCCTCTGAGTGGATGGTGATCACCTCTCGGATCACCTGCAGAGTCAAAACAAGCACCAGTCACATCACACACTTAACATTTATTTCAAGAGGCTTTTAGGACGGGCCGATGCTCTGTGGTCAGTTCTTTAGTGTTAAGGGGTTTGGATTTATAGTTGTGTGTCAGACTTCACTTCCACAACAGACTCGTATAGTGCGTCATCAGGCCATATTTTGCTTTAATCGTATTTGCCATAGCAGCTGTTTATGGTTTTACTTTTGATACAAGCCTAGTTCTCATGTACACAGGTATTTTTTGCACAATAGCAGATTTAAAACAATGAAAACTTACCTTCAGGAAAGCAAGTTTCTGTCTTGTAACATTGACGTGTATGTGATTATGTGCTTTGTACATGAGGCAATTTTGTGCAATGGCAGGAAGTGGTCAGAATAGTGCTGGTTCTAACCTTTGATAACAGGTCTTGTATATTTCTTAGACATTAATATACAGTTCCTCCTCCACTACATTGAAGAACAGAGGCGTCAGAATGTGCTATGAAGGTCACTACTACATAATCCTACACCGCTATGACAGACAATTCGTTTGGCAGGCTTTGGCAGTCATTAAATTGTGTTTTTGTGGACTTGACATTTACTTAAAACAGTGTGTTTGGCTTTTTATTTCTGAATAACGGAGGAAAAGATCTATGTACACGTGGAGTAGGGCAGAGATGATATAGCAGATAGACAGAAGATTTCTAAGATTCTGGGTTAGTTACTCCACATTTTAATTTTACAAGTTTGGAATATTCGTGATATGCCTGTTCCACGTCTCTTTATAGCAAAAATAAACTGAAATCTGAAGGTGACAAGAGGCTGAGAATATCCTCAAATATGAAAACTGTTGAGCATCATCTTTTGATTAAACAGAGAGAACTTTTTTTTTTTTAAAAGAACCACATGAACGCCCTCCTATGGTGTGGTTTGTACCTCAGTGTAGGACTTTTTGGTGATGTGAACGTTCTTGGCTCGGTAGGACTGACGACGCCTCTTGTAGTCCCTCATCTCTGCTATCAGCTCCAGGTGAGTCTTTGGCTCGTTTTGTTCTTCATCTACAGACAAACAGATACTTATTTTACTGGAGGGTGGCACATCAATGACAAAAAAATCAAATACCTTCAGCTCACTGGCATCAAAGTACATGTGTGGAAATTTTGTGTTTTGACTCTTACACTTCTGAAGTTTCTTCACCAAATCTACGTAGAGATCCTCGTTGCTGGAGGACGTGGCCTGCTCCCTCTGGTGGGTGACGACTCCGACCACATGATCGTACAGAGCCAATCGGTCGGCCACCGTGAGGTCACACACTGCTCGCTTGTGGTTCTGAGGGACGTCCACCGGCTGTCCAGAGTACTGACCTGACGGAGGAGGAAAGACTCTTTACACACTGAGAAACCACTGACAGAAGCTACATTAACTTCACACATAGTTAAATATAATAAATTCAAATATTTCATGGGTTAAACTTGTAGAAGTTTAGTTGTAGAAGACTTTACAACACAAGTACAGCTGTTGTGATCTTCTCAAAAAGTGAGAAACCACACAACTTGTGTAGTGTTAACCATCAGACAGAGAAAAATCATGCCCCAAAATCATCTATTTACAAAAAACTGAGAAGGATATAATTATATTCTCATTTCTCTCGATTTGACCCAACTCAAAGTAGAAAACAAGAATGACATTTTCACAAATGATCTAACGAGTAGAGCTGAATTTCTAAAGCAAATTTATACTTGAAATTGAACTATATATTAATCGCTACCAGTTTGAAGTATACTTAAACATAAATATAAATAAATACAAAACACATACAGTGCATAACAAATTCACTTAATAAATAAAACCTAACCCAACAATTTTTCAGTTACAGTGTTAATAACATTTTGAGTTAATATTCTACAAAACTGCAGCTTCAAACTTGCAGTTGTTTTGTAGAATCATTATCATATGAAAGCTTTAGGTATTTAACAGTGTTTAATGTAGCTACAAGTTAACCACAGGCTACCTGTTGTCTGAGCAAGTGTAATTTCTGTTTCAGAGCATCAGCGGGAAAATATTCCACTCAACAGCACAAGAGTTTAAGATTTCCCATTCAGTCTGGTAGGTAGTGGTCTAACTGAACCAGTGCCAACATATTGGCCACAGATTTCAGTACCAACCCCACTGTAAAGGGAAATTTTCTAAAAGAGGAAATATCATTTCATATATCATATCATCACAGAGGTTTCCCAAACACGTAAAGGGAATAGTGTGATCCCAGCCCAGCGATTTCAAAGGATATGTCATTAAAGGATACTGCACGTACTCAGGCAAGCCTGAACCAGAGCAGCGTAACTTTTTAGAGCCCAGTGCCTCTCTAATACTACTGTCACTGAAAACAAAACATACAACACACAGATTACACAATGTAGCAGAAATGACACATCACAAAAAAAAACAAACGCAGGCACAAGCAGAATCAGACTGTTCTTATTTAACAGGATAAAAATCTGGAGGTGAGAGAGCAGATGTAGGTCAGATGAGTCCACACAGATCAGTGATGGGTTTATGAGTTCATCACTAAACAATCTCTTAGTGACATCTAGTGGTGTGTCAGTGTCATTATACTCTGACCGTGAAAATTAATTAATTCTAACTCTGTGCCTTTACTTCTGATGAAAAGTCTTGTCAGGTTAGTTTTTGTGCAGCAGAACAGAGTGGACAGTTTCATGACAAAGTGTTACAAACTGAGTGGATACCTTGCCAGAAAACTCCTTCCATCCTCATCAGAGGTGCAGCAGATCTCGCCTGCAGGATCACCTGGTGCTGTGTGGATTTGTCTGCATAAACAAAACATCAGAATGAAAACATGCATCAGATGAAGCCCCAGGTAACCTTCACCCCCCTCAAAAAACACCAATACCAGTTCAGTAGCAATCACTCACCCATTGTAAAGCTTCTGATGCTATTGTTCTCGTAACAGACAGAAGGATCGTACATCTCTGCCTGCAAAGGAGTGACAAACCTTTTTAGTGCTCTCTTAATGATTAAGTGTGATGCCAGTTACTAAAGATGCATTTCTTCTCTTCACATGACAATAGAGTCATGGGTGATTTACCTGCTCCTCAGCTGTGTAGCCTGTCTGTCTGAGGCTGCAGGAGGCTTTGTGTCTCTCCAGGCTACTGACTGGGACTCTGTGGTCGGGGTCGTAGGGACACTGCACCAACGCCTCCTTCAAAAATGAAAGAAGAAGCTAAAATCACTTCAGGTGAAAATGCCTGCTGTTAATTGAACAGATGAGATACATTTCCAAACTGCTCTCCAACACACACCTCCACACACAGAGACATGGGGCATTTGCAAACTGTTCAAATTCAAATTATTTCAACACTATGTCAGCTGCTGCCATTTCCTACATAAGGAGCATTTAGTCGAGTGGTTAAACTACACAGGAAACAGACTGTACACTCACTGCAGTCCTACTTTTAATGCAGTTCTCATCAGATTTTGGGGATAAAGTAATATTGAAAAGCACAATTTAACAACATTTTTAGATGAAGACAAACCTACTGGGGAGAGGCATTTCAAACATAAATATTATTCCATATTCAACCATTCTTTGCTTGCCTTCATTGTCTTATGCACGTAGATGGTAGTTGTTATTAATCTCCTGAGGTTCCCTCTATGGTCTACGATCTGCCCTATATGCAGCCTTTTGACGAGCCTAGCAAATTCTCAAATGACAACCGTCTGTCAAAGCAAACGAAACTTTAAGTCTGAGGGCTGGTATGGGAGTTACATCCAGCTCTCAACAAAGGACCATCACCTAGCACAAAACAGATTCCAACACAAGTTTCACGTAGCGTTAAGCACACGAACACGAAAGAATCTTCCATATTAAACCTTTTAAATAAACAAGCAAAACTAAAATTTACTAACAAACATGAAGAAATAACATATTATACACCCATACCATCACACATTTAATGTAGTTAGGGACGTAACAAGCTAACCTAGGTCATTGTTAATGGCTATAGCATAATTAACAGCTAGCTAAAATAATTAACGTTACAAACGTTTATTTAAGCCACCGCAGACGCGTGTGCCTTCTTTGTTAACTTTTGCTCATAACAACGTTATTTCAATTAACACTGAAATATTTAACGCTAAACGTTCACTGAAGACTAAAGTTAGTTCAACTAACAGAAGCTAACTATTTACCTGGACGGAGCCCCTGTAATCCTGCGACCATCCCAGTGTTTCAAATATATCCTGTAACTGTTTTTTACAATTCTCCGTGAACTCTGTCAGCTCCTGTAAACGGTCCAGTCGGTCCTGAAGGGTTTGTATTTCTAATAAGCCTGCCATTTTCATTTTCATTAATGAATTTTCCAAATTCATTAATGAAAAGAATTGAATTTTCCAATTTCATTAATGACTCGTTTTCTCAGCGCTGGCAGCGGCCATGTTTACGGCTCTGGACGACGTCACGGGGAGCGACGGCGGGAAGCAGTAGAGATGCATGCTGGTAGTTGAAGTCCATCATTCGTGATTATAGCAGAGGCGAAACTGCTTTTTGCTAACCGCTTTTCAATCCAAAATGGTGGAGGTTTGGCTCTGCTGATATACACTGATAAACTCTATTGAACAGAAATTAAGTTCCTCTTTTTGACAATATAAGTTGTTTGACAGTAGTTTAGAGTGTAGAAACAAAGATGAAACTGCAGTGCTTTTGAGAACTACTTTCAGTCCATGATGGCAGGACTTTTATCAAAGTGCTGTTTCTCCTGTGTTTTCTGTTTGTTCAAAGTGCTTTTCATCACCAGGATGATGTTTCTCTGTCTGACTCTTTAAATTTGACCAAATCAGTCTGAGCTTTCCCTTTGCTTCATCACTTCCATGAATAAAAATGTGCTTTCTCAGTTGATGTTGCCTTTGTTTCTTTCTTGTTAAAAACTGTAATGTCTCAGTAACTCATTGTGATGTTGCTTTCAGAGCAGCTTCACATTCATGACAACAGTTTTTGGGTTTATTTTGACTTTGAATTGTCACGTTTCATGTGATAAAATATCAGATGTTGACTCTGAGACACAGCAGTCAAAGAAGAGGAGATGAGGAGATAAAAATGTGGTCAGGATGTGACTAGTGTCCTGATAAAAGATGAGACACAGAGACAGTGAAAGCGAAGACACAGAGAGAACAGAAGAGCATTGGACATGGATCACATAGTCCTATTCCTGGTTTTAATTTCTCCAAGGATTCCAGGTAGGATACTGACGGATCACACTGAAGTCTGGGACACAAACTGAGTGTCTGTGGTTTTATTAATGAGAGAATTTTAACAAACCAGACTCAGTAGAAACTGATCCATTACAGCGTCCACAATAGAAACAGTGTTTATACTGTTGATTAGTTTGTGTATTTGATGTGTTTGTCACATTACAGATAATGATGGGATATTGTTTTGAGCTGTGATGAACCAGAACAGCTCATGTTTGTATGTTCGATGCTTAACAGTGACTCGAGAAGGTGATGTTTTGGTTTATTGATGCTTTATTAACATTTGTCAGTCTCATGTTAATGTTTGAATGGATTGAAATACAAAGATGTAGCGTTTCCTCTCAACAGAGAGCGGGACATGAAGCTTCTCAACTTGTAGATAGAAAAGCGAGATAGGAAATGTGCTCTCGTGAGACGACTGTGTCAATGTGTTAATATTTTAAAATGAATGTTGTGCTGACTCAGATGTTTGTATCTCTACATCAGTCTTGACTTCAGTTGTGTCAAAACTGTTAATAGTTTCATAATGGTCGTGTATTCATGAAGAATCTTCAGGTGTAGCTGGGTTATGTCGGTCGTAGTCATCTCCTCCTAAGATGGCGGCAACTTCGGAAACATCTCGTGCTGCAGTTTGTGATAGAGATTTCCTATTGCTCTTTTCTATCGATGTCTCAACCAACCTGGCTGCTTCACTTCCTGTTTGTCACAGCAGCTGCGTATTCCAGCTCTGTGATTGGTTACACAAGTCTATCTTTACTCCAAGTCTTTTATTCCTTCTGCTATTAGGCTGCTCAACAGAGACAATGCACTTTTTACATGATGATAAAATGAAAATATGTTGTTCTATCTATTGTTTTTCTTTATTGTAACCATCCCTTGCCTTTAAATAATTGGTTCCTCTGTTTGTCTGTTGAAATTAAATGTATGGACTGGGAAGCTACAAATGAATTGCCATTGAGGGATAATGAAGTTGTCTGAACTGAACTGAACTAAACTGAACACAGTCTGTCCATCAGCTGGTTTTAACCAATACACTGACACATCCTGTTCAATTCTAGTATTTGTGATTAAAGTGACTCAAATGATGAATGGATCAGCTTAATAACTGCAGAAATGTGTCAGTGTCAATGTTTTTTAGTCTCAAGCATCAACCTGACAAATAATTGAGTGTTTTTTTCAATGGGTTCATGAACATCTGCAGTTTTACAGAGAATGATCAAAGTAAATCTTGTTGTTGAAGTTCATTTAAAATGTAAAAATTTACTTGAAATAGATTTACAACCCTTTTAAATGTAAATGACCACTGTACACATCCAAATCAAGACTACATTAAATGTATAGCACAACAGGTGATTATTAAATATTTATCTGTGATGTGTACAGCTCCTTTTTTATGAAAACATGTATATGTTAAGACAAAGACAAAAAAGAGTAGCTTCTTATTGCATATAATAAAAGTGGTACAGGGGTTTAGAAGATTAACTGAAAAGATAAAAACTACACTGAAAAGTTTTTATCTTTTCAATCAATAAAATATATTTTTTGTATTTTTTATATTTTAGCAATAAACACTGTAATACAGAGTAGAAAGCGAATATCAAACTAATGTTTATGAGTTTCCTGTTGAGTTTAAGTCAGATCAGAGCCACAGATAAAGACACACTTTTCCTCTAATGTCGTTTCTAATCAGGGCGTTTGGATGTTTTCATTTATGTTGTATTTCTGATGTTTCCTGCAGGGCTCCTGGCTGAAAACAAAGACAACCCAGCAGGTAAAATAAAACACACATACATACATGCATGCATCATGGCATGCAGACTGAGCCATGTGACTGTTTCCAATCCGACACAGTGCAAAACTGCTGTTCTTCTCCTGTTCTTCCCTCTGTGTCCTCTGAGCTGGGTGTTGGCGTCCCCTGCTGTCCTCCTCAGGCCCCTGCACCTTCTTGTTTCATGACCCCCTTAAGTCTGTTGGAACAACTAGATTTACTTGTCCATTTCACAACACAAAGCAGGACAATAAAAACAACCTTCACTAAAGCTGCAAACACCAAAGATTGTACCTCTGCACAGATTCAGGTCTGGACTCGTTTCAGACTATATATCACTTTCACACAACAACAGCTCAAAATGACAAAAAACAGGGAAAATGTGTTGATCAAATCTGATTTGTCCAGGTCAAATCTCATGCAGAAATACTGTGATATTGAGTCATTTCTAGTGAAACATCAAAACAAACGTATTCTGACTAAAGACTAAAGATTCCAATCTCCAGGTGTAAACACGTCATGGTCTTGAGGTCTTATCGGGGAGACCAGAGTCCGTAGAACTAAAACATGAGAAAACATTTGAAAGATCTGATGTGCTTCAATGTGGAGATATGCCTGGACAAAACTGCTCTAAAGCACAAATGGCAATTTGTAAAAAAAAAAATTTAAGTTTTCAACAAGCTATAATTTGACAAATATGCAACTGTGGATCTTCTTTTACAGAAGTTAAAGACATCAACAGAGTCCACTAGAATCCAGAAGAGTCCAGCAGAATCCAGTAGAGTCCACTACAGAGTCCCCTAGAGTCCACTACAATCTCTGTTTTCATTCCACCTCTTTTCTGTCTCCACAGACTCTGTCAGACTGGTTCATGGTTCCAGTCTGTATTCAGGCAGGCTGGAGGTCCAGTCTAACCAGTCCTGGTCCTCAGTGTGTGAAGGACACTTTACATCTTCTTCTATCTATTTAGTCACTTTGATCTGATTTATCTTTCACTTGTCTTTGTTCAGATCTTTATGATGTCAGACTGGTGGGAGGAACCAGTCGCTGTAACGGTTTAGTACAGAGGAAACACAATGGATCATGGGCAGCCATGGACTTCGAGGACTGGACCCTGAAGGCAGCAGATGTAATATGTCGTCGACTGGACTGTGGCTCGGCTGTTTCTGTCGTGAAAAGAGGATCTGGTTCATCACATCCTATAAAGAGTATCAGGCTCTCCTGTGTTCAGTCTAGACCTTTACAGATGGGCTGTGTTATAACACGCAATAATAATCCCACCTCTACCAGCATGTTCCTCACCTGTTCAGGTATCTCTACTGATGACATCTCTGGTCATGATACTATCAGAGTTTGTAAGGTGTATTTTAGCTGAGCTGTGTCAAACCAAACCTTTCACTGACCAGCTTTGTTGTATTTTGTGAATATAAACACAACAACTGAGTCAGTAACAACTGGACATTCTGTAGCAGAAAACAGGAGCCACACATTGAACTCATAGTAGTTCAACAAACGATCACTGTGTCAAAAAAGGAGCATCATTCTTTTTTTACCTACATTTAAATCTTCTGTGGTTAAAGCTCTGTTTCTTTCCTTGCCAGTTATGTTCAGTTGGACAGACATTCATTCTCTTGTCAAAGTTCAACCAAACCTTCTTCCATTTCAGTTGCTGATTGTCCTTTCACACCACAAACCTTTGTGCTCATCATTTCTACTCTTGTGTGTTTGTATCTTCTCACATGGAGCAGAGACACTGTCAAAGACGTGTCAGTTGTAAATCTAAAACATATTTAAGAACGTCTTCATAAGAATGACTGGCTGTCACTGGTTCTATATGTCCAGAGGTCTGGACCATCATATTCTGTTGAGGTGATTGTAAAATAACATTTTAACAAACTGTAACCAATGGTTAAATAAGCAGAATGACAAAACATGGGATTTCCTGTGTTAAAATAAGACCAAATAGCCTGTGTTTATCTGTAGTCATCCTCAAGATACAAAAAAAAAGGTCTAAAAATGTCTTGTACATGAATTCAAATGACCTGTACTCTACAGAGTAAATAAGATGTACATAGCCAGTGATAATCCAGTAAATGAGAAATGGTGAAAGTGTTGTGATCCACATGGGGGGTGAGGAGAGGACAAGGTCCTCTGTTGGTGCAGGTGCAGATTTTTGGCTGATCATTCAGTCATGTTAATTATCATTTTATCTAATATTTAAAGATTCTTCTTTGTGCGGAATCTCTGTAAACTGAAGAACAGTTAAACAATGGAGTCTCACTAAAAGGTTTGGTGTTCTGATTCAAAGCTTAATTTCCATCCAGGTCTTTAGTGAATGGGAGACATCAGTAATTAAAGACTCCAACATCAGCCTCAGCATATCTGCTGTTGGTGTTTTGTGTATTTAAACATCTCTCTCTGTTGTTGTGTCTCTACAGACTCTGTCAGACTGGTTCATGGTTCCAGTCTGTGTTCAGGCAAACTGGAGGTTCAGTCTGACCGGTCCTGGTCCTCAGTGTGTGAAGAGGATTTTGACCAAAATGATGCAGAGGTGGTGTGTAGAGAACTGGGCTGTGGGGCTCCTTCAGTCCTCCAGGGGGCGCTCTATGGAGAAGCTGAGGTTCCTCTGTGGAAGACGTTCCAGTGTGAAGGCCATGAGTCTACTCTCCTAGACTGTGGAAGCTCAGTGTCAGATACCTGCTCATCTGGCAAAGCTGTGGGACTCACCTGTTCAGGTGGAGCTTTGATTTACATCAACTTCTATTTATTCAGTCACTTTGATCTGATTTATCTTTCACTTGTCTTTGTTCAGACCCTGTTGATGTCAGACTGGTGGGAGGAGACAGTCGCTGTAACGGTTTAGTACAAATGAAACACCATGGAGACTGGAGAGACATGATGTTTAGTTCAAAGAAACACTGGACCCTGAAGGCAGCAGCTGCAATATGTCGTCGACTGAATTGTGGTTCCGCTGTTTCTGTAGTGAGAAAACATGGTTCATACGTTCCTATGTGGAGGATCAGCCCCTACTGTGTTCAGTCTACATCTACACTGAAGGACTGTGCCACAGCAGATTACAGTTCTCTCAGTGTGTTCCTCATGTGTTCAGGTATCTCTACTGATGATGTCTCTCAACATGGCAACTGTTGAACTGAACATCTCAGTCAAAGTAATTAAACAATCGATGTGGAACGAAACATCAAAATCAAACATCAATAATAAAAACATCTAGGTGTTAGCTGTTATTTTCCCAATATACGTCTATAATCATCCATCAGCTACCTTTTGCCCCAACTTCTGCCAATACCAATAGTTTAAAAAATGTGTTATTGGTGTCAGTTAATGAGTCAAAGAGATGAATGAGTGTGTCTCTACTAGGACCAGGGTCTGGGTTCAGAGCTTCAGTGTTTGAAGTCAACTGAAAAAACAGACCACAGCCCAGGAAGTCTGTTAAAATGTCAGCTGATTTATAAAGAAAATGAACAGTAGGACACATTGGTACCATAAGACAAATTTGACTACAAAACCATAAAACTTGAAATATTCACACATTTGCAGTATCTCACAGTTTCCTGGGAGTATATGTATTATTCCTTTCGGTTTGTTTTCAGTTCAGTTCAAGTAATAACTTCAACCCAAGTGTCCCTTAAATTGGTTTAAGTTTTCTTTTTTTTCTCCACCTTGTCTTTTTTAACTTTTTAAACACATCTTTACACATTTGAGTCATTTTTGACGAGATAAGATTAATTATAAACTTATTAAATTCTACTATTTATTGATATCATGTATGTTTTGTAGCTTCACGGGTTTCAAACTGACATAAAGTGTTCAGATGTTCACTCCTACAAAACAGTTTCAACAAATATTTAGGAGTAATGTGTGGCCCTAACATCTCTCTGTATTGTTGTGTCTCCACAGACTCTGTCAGACTGGTTCATGGTTCCAGTCTGTGTTCAGGCAGACTGGAGGTCCAGTTTGACCAGTCCTGGTCCCCAGTGTGTGAAGAGGATTTTGACCGTAACGATGCTGAGGTGGTCTGTAGGGAGCTGGGCTGTGGGGCTCCTTCAGTGCTCCAGGGGGTGCTCTATGGAGAGGTGGAGGCTCCAGTCTGGACCAGTGAGTTCCAGTGTGAAGGCAATGAGTCTGCTCTCCTGGACTGTAGAAGGTCCAGCTCAGCTGGGAAGACCTGCTCACCTGGAAAAGCTGCTGGACTCACTTGTGCAGGTACAAAGGGGGCGTGGCTTTGATAAGACTGTGTTTCTTTGACTAATTTCTTCCTGTCTCTGTTTAGAACCAGCCAGATTGGTGGGACATCTGAGCCACTGCGCTGGTATGTTGGAGATTGAACATCAGGGACAGTGGAGACCAGTGGGAGACCCCTATAAAGAGTGGGACCTGAAGTCTGGATCTGCTGTGTGTAAACATCTGGACTGTGGTTCAGCTGTTTCAGTGAAGACCATATATGGTTCTTCAGACAGACCTGTGTGGTGGGTCTCACCTTCCTGTGTAAAGCTGACATCTGGACTGAAGGACTGTGTAGGACTGGATCCTTTTCCTTTCTCATCTGGTGTGATCGTGGTCTGTTCAGGTACTTTATCTGAAAGTGAATTCTCAGTGACCAGCTGTTTCTCATTCTGACATTTAAAGTTTCATCTAATTAATTTCATTCAATTCACCAGCTGCTTATTTGCCTTGACTAAATGTTTCGTCTGTAAAATGTGTAAAACATTGACAGAGACCCAAATGAACATCTTTATTTTGACCAGCTGAAGCTGAAAACACAAACATACTTTACTGAGACTCATTTTAGGACAAAAAGGACCAAATGCTGACAGACTCCAAAACTAAAACCACCACAATGTCATTTGTAAACCATGAATCCCTATTTAATGACAGCTGTCATCTAAATGACAGATTGCTCCATGTTTTCATTGATCACTATGAAATCAAATCCATCATTCTCTGTGGTAGTTGAACCAATCATGTCTCTGTGTGTGAACAGATCTGCTGCCTCAGCCAAACATCTCCCTGTCTGTCTCCACTGACGGGGTCTCTGAGGTCTACCAGCAGGGATTTCAGGTGCTGAGGGGCTCCAACTTCACCATCACATGCTCTGTGGAACCACAGTACCCAGGAGGCTCCTTCCAGCTCATCTCTGACACCCCTAAGCCACAGAACCTCACCGAGCCAGCTGTCAATCACTCAGCTCACTTCCTGTTCTCTGCTGCAGGCCACGCCCACCGAGGGGACTACACATGTGTTTATCACATCGACGTTTTCAACCAGAGCTTCTCCTTTCACAGCCGAGCCCTCTATCTCATTGTCGGAGGTAACTTTAGGAGATTCACACAAACCTGGAGTCTGTTTGATGTTTTTCACCCAAAAACAGTCACATTTGTTGATAATTATCACAATATACATTTTTCTTTTGTTGCGTCTTTACGTCGCTTTCATGTGTACATTAACTTTGTTTGAGGAGTTTTATTCTTTGGCTGAATCTGTCTCAGTCAGGCAGCCACTTTAAAAGTTAAACCTCCACTTGAACAGCTTTATTCTGTGAAAACTCAACTCAACTTTAGTGAAAACCAAAACTTCTCATTGAGCTGAAAGGCTGAATCTAAATGAGCTCAGTATAAATGTCGTCAGAAAGCAAATGTTCAGACTTGGTGCAGATTTTCTTCAGACAGAATATATTCCATTAATAGATGTGAATCTGTTCCAGTTGAGTGTTTCCAGGTCATTATTGATCTCATCTGTACGTTTCACATTTGTACAGAACAGGTTTACGTACACTTAAAGACACTTTCTGATGGTTTTTATTGTGTTTCAGCCCCCATGAATGAACTGATAATCAGGGTGGTGGTCGTCGTCCTGACTCTGCTCATATATGACATTTCCATCTACTTCTACTGTCAGGTACATTCATATCTTTATTCAGTGGATTCAATGGACTTTAGGCAGAGTCACAGAAATGAGTCTCAATGTTTGTTGCCATGTTTTTACCAGACCAGCAGGGGGCGGTTCAGACTGAAGGCTGCTTGCTAGGACCACAGTGAGGATCAAAAACCAGAAGGACCACCAGGACCACAGTGAGGATATATAGATATATAGATAATATTTAAAGAAAAAGTCATAATTATATGAGGAAAAAGTCTTCATATTAATTTGTTAGTTGAGGTTACAGGATTTATTAATTTCTATTACTCAAAATGTTTCTTAAAATATTGCAACTTTTATCTCAGTATTCAGACTTTTTCCTTGAAATTTGACTTTTTCCCAAAATATTACATTTTTCTCGAAATATGACTTTTTTCTCAAATACTTTTACTCAAAATATTATGACGTTTTTCTTGAAATATCATGAATAACATTATGAATTGTACATCTATGGGATGTGCTGGACAAACAAGTCCGATCCCTCACAACTTACTTAAAGGATCTGCTGCTGACGTCTTGATTCCACATTCCACAGGACATGTGACAGTCTGTTTAAAAAGGTTTGAATTAGATTTTACATTTTTAAAATTTCTTTATTGTTTAAGGTTTTATGTTATATTTGTATTTTTAAGGTTTTACATTATGTTTCTTTATTAAGATTTTACATAATATTTATTTATCTTTTAAGACTTTACATAATGTTTCTTTATTTTTTAAGGTTTTACATTATATTTCTTTATCATTTAAGATTTTACATTATATCCTTTTATTGTTTAAGATTTGACAGTATGTTTCTTTATGAAGATTTTACATGATGTTTCACTATTGTTTGAGTTTTTCATTGTGTTACAGCTTTTGAATTTTGATCAATATTACTCTCTTATATATCAGTATTTGTTTTTAATTTTATACAAACTTTATACAAAATTTGTCTCTGATTTGTCTGATGTGGAACAGATCACATAAAATCTGCAGTACCTTGAATGTCCACTGGGGTGTGTGAGTCAGTCCTCATAGACCCTCATGTTAAAATGTGACAACTTTAGAGAAGAAATAAAATTTTACAGACATGTACAAAAACGTTTTTTTGTCTCTATCATTCATTTCCTCCTCTGT
>JAPQRN010000009.1:14020991-14062941 GCA_037367275.1 Coranthus polyacanthus
TATATGTATGTATATGTATATATGTATATACATATATACACGTATATATAGAAGAGGGACGAAGAAGAGGGATCCCTCCTCTGTGGCTCTTCCTGAGGTTTCTACCATTTGGACTGTAAAGCCCTTTGAGGCAAATCTTGATTTGTGATATTGGGCTATATAAATAAATTGAATTGAATTGAATTAATTACAATAACCAGAGTAACTTAGCTACATAACTTAATTCATATTGAATTGTATGATCTGTCTGCTAGCCTGTTCATTAGCCCAGGTAGCAGTAATTAGTGTGTTTATACATTTCACAACTTTGATTAGCTTGTGTTAGTGGAATGCTGAGGTTTAATTTGGAGATGGTGCTAGTTTCAGCCAGCCTACGTTGAAGAAAGCCAGACTCTCCTGAAAAAGCCAGGCTGAATCTCCCAATTAAGCCTCAAGTTATTCCACTAACACAATCCAGCCTTGTCTAATGAAGGCTGACTCAAGACTGGCTTGCATAGCCCGGCTTTGTGCAGGACCCAGGGTGCATAAGAAGACCAGATGAATGGATGATGAAAAGATGATAAAATGAGCCACAAAAGGGAAAGTTAGAGTGACGTCCTTTTCAGCCACTGAACAAACACTGTGAATGTAGAGAATGAATGTAAAGAATGTAAAGAGTACCCTGCATAGTAGACTGTAAAGGGTTTAAAGTGATTGATCCTGTGACCTTGACCTTTGACCTTTTGACCCCAGAAGTTATGGGTGACCAGGGTGGGTCATCTTCAACATTAGTGCTAAGTTTGATCTTCTTAGCTCCATTTGTTCTTGACAAACATAATCAATAATAATTTAATATACAAATAAGGGTGGAACTACAACACCTTATGACCTTTTTACCTTGACCCTGTGACCTTCAGTTTGCACTTTTGACCTTAAATTTGACCTTTCAAACCTCCAGTCATTCTGTATCTCCAGTCAGACTTTGACTCACATAAAGGGAATTGAGTTTTCTCTATCATTTTTTATTTATAGTCATAGAAGAAAGTCACTATACATTCATGTGACATCAGTGCAGCATACATATTCTGATAGCCCAGGTTTTTCTGAAAAAAAGGATGTATATTACTTGATTGTGCATCACAAGGTGCGGTTCAATAAGAATTAATGCACAAGGAGACCAGGCAAGAAAAATAAAGATTAAGATCAAATTGTTTATCAAGGATTAATAAATCTATTTGTGTTATTTTATTATATTGATAAGAGACATCAAAGACACATTAACTAACAACAGAAAAAGTGCAAATAATTAAAACACAGAGGCATCCGACACATGTTTGAATAATATGTTTGCATATAAAGTCGTGGTTCAGGTTGGGTACAGCTGGGGGTCTTGTAGCAGGTCAGGATCCAGAAGATCCTCTGTATACACGTCCTCCGTTCTGAGAAGAGAAAACATCCCTTCAACCACACAGTGTATTAAAGCTATATTTAAAAGACATTAGGCATCGATTATTGCATTGGTAAAGTAACTCTTTCTTACATTACTTCTAGAGTGTCTTCAACAGCAACTTCCTCCACCACTTCCACTCCAACAACCACATTCCTCGTCACTGCATGAAGCAGCAGTAACAGAAACACAAACCAGGTTATTATTGATCACTAATAAATGACGCCAGGTTAACTTTTCAGTTAAAGAGACTGAAGGACCAGGGACGGGAGGATGTAATATATGCCAAGAAACAATTGTAGAAAGGTGAATTGCTTGCATTGAAGTCTAGTCTTGCAGATTCAGATACTCCACTGCAAGAGAAAGTTGTAGTAGGAGTATAAGTATTTTCAGCCAAATGAAGTAAAAGTATGAAAAGTCAAAGTAAAATGGTCTCTGTCAGTGTTTTACGTCTATATCTGATGTTTTAGATTCATTTTACTGCTGTACATGTTTAATATTGAACTTTTTTATAAACTGTTGGTAGTTTAAATCTACATTAATGCATCATATTCTATCAGATGACCATGTCCTGTGAGAAACACGTATCTCTGAAAAGTCTACTTTTCATGAGCTCAGAAAACAGGCCTCTTTTCAGCCTTGTGATGATGTATTTTACAGAGGAGGGTTTTTAAAGAGTTTGTCTGGATTGAGAAGGAGGATTTGATTTGATCCTTCAGTTTATCACAAATGCACATAGTTACATCCCATGTGGGGCAAGAGTTTCAGGTTACAAACATGGAGGTGGGGAATTAAGAATGTTTTCATGTTAAAAGAAAAATCCTGGGATGACAATATGAAGATTCTAACTTTTCCTTGTGCTCCCTAATATTTTCTGTGTTTGCTAGGGGAGAAAAGTGGAGACGTAAGGTGAAGTCTCACCTCCGTAGTAGAGGTACGGAGATCCAGACCAGCTCAGACCGCTTGGTCCACAAACACACTGGTTGCCGTGTGACTCAGACCTGTGACCCTCCCAGCAGAGACCGTGATGGAGACCCTGCGATGACTCTCCCCCTCCTGCATCCATTATCATTTGCTGTGGAGGCGGAGGATCGGGACTTCGCCCACTGGAGCCGGAGCTGCTGGGGATCCCTGAGTGGACGGAGGTGGACCAATGAGCATCGAGATCATCAGAACCTGCAGATGAAGTAAAGCAGAGTTATGATGGATAGGGAGTGATCTGATCAGTCTGGATTTACTTTACTCAATACAACAGCAACACACCTTTAAAATATTACAAACCATGAACATTTTACATATAAATACATTCAATGTAGACTGAAAATACAAACAAACAACCGGACTCGGAGGAGGTTGAACTACACGTCATGGCTGAGTCACATGTTGGATCCATCTGTTTCCTGGACCTGCTGATCTTGGACACAGACTGTAGTTGCCAACACGCAGCATGGAGTGGAAAACACGCACAACATGCATGCACAGTGTTGGGGAGCAGCAGAATACATGTATAGGAGAACATGTATTTAGAAGACAAAATGTGAGGAATCAACTGAGTCTGCAGCTTGTGCAATTTATAATCACAAAACACTTTAAAGGTCTGGATTTGTTATCTAATTGCATAAATGAAACAAAAAAGTACAATATATCTATCATATACAAACCAACACGTCCACACACAACACTGAGGATGGAATTACAACATCGTGAAGAGAGCAGTAAACTTATTTTTTCACCCATTTCATGATGAGTGAAAACAGAGATGGTTTGAAGAGGAAAACGCAAAGTTCTACTATGGAAATACAGTATAAATTCACATAGTTTTATTTTCAGCTTTGTTTACTATACTGTGCAACAACATCATTATTTTCCTACAAAAACAATTAAACATAGAATAAAAGTATCCTCTTATATTATTCTGTGCTCATGTTTTACCTACTTATTGTGTAGCAGCAAACAGCCGGATGCTCTCCTGCCTCTTCCTCTTCCTCCTGGAGGTCCAGTTCTCCTGAGGCCTGGACCCCCGGGTGTTGAGGAGGGAGACACAGAGGAGGCCTGCAAGACGACCAGATCCAGCAGCCAGGGTTCAGTCTGTACATCCCAAACTGAGCTTGACTTTCAGAGTTTCTGTGGTCAGAAGAGCGTCTACCTCTTCTCCTCATCCTCTCAGCTCTGACTCTGAAACGACAGATGGAGCCTCAGATGGGTTTTCTCTGGAGCGGAAATAGATGCTGCGGGGAATGACTGTATGTATGTGTCACTTCAGACTGGGCCGTTATGGTCATCCCCGAACACATACTCCATATACCAGTTTTTGAGAGCATGTGGCAATGTTTTAGATGTCTGAAGGTGATTTTCACATTAAAAACCGTAACTGACTGTTTTCCACAAAAGAATGAAAATCAAAGCTCTAGATGAATTCTTAATCCTGATCCATGTGGTTCTATCGGGTCTAGATGAATGACGGTTCTTGATCCTGACCCATGTGGTTCTATTGGGTCTAAATGAACGACGCTTCTTGAGCCTGATCCATGCAGTTCTGTCAGGTCTAGATGAACGACGGTTCTTAATCCTGATCCATGCGGTTCTATCAGGTCTAGATGAATGATGGTTCTTGATGTGGTGTCATCTGATGGATCACAGATCAAGGTCTTCATCTTAGACTTGAACCCTTGTCCTTTACACTGAAATACATTCAGATTCATTGAATCTTTTCATTCTATTCTGCATCGCAGAGGCTCAAATATACAAATCCCTTCATATCTTTATTTGATGAACATTGTTTTAAACATTTCAAATATTTCTCACATTTGTTGTCAAACTGTTGATCCTGGTCCATCTTTGCTCCTAAAAGACTAGATCTTTCCTGATGCGGCTTTTGAACCAGATCATGATGACAATCACCCGTTTCAAATCACATTGTCATTTCATTATTTGAGCTCATTATTTGTCCTAAATTGCTTCTGTTCTTCTTGAATGTGTTTCAGCCTTAATGTGATGAATGGATGAATATTTACAAATGAAATTAACTATGTTCTGTTGTGTTCGTACTGTCTACAATTAAATAGAAGTCAAAGGACATTTTATAGTATCACTGCTTTCTTGTTTAATTCACATTTTCCATAGTGTTTCTTATTTCTGGTTGTATTACAACTTTCGGGTAACTGCCGTCAGATAGAATTTATTTTTTTGAATGAGGTGTTTGTGTTTGGAGACCAGAGTTCATGTCCTGTTTCAAACTGTAGACTATATATATTTGATATATAATTATAATATAATTTATATTATTTTCAGGTGGTCTAATAATTATTTCCAAAGCTGTAAATTATTTTACAAACCTGGGCAGAAAAAAACAATTTTTCTGTTGACAATGTACACTTAAATCTAGTCCTTATTCTACTGCTGATCAGTGACACAAAACAAAAACTGAGAGAAGACAATGGAAAAGAATTAAATAAGAAAACAATAAAAGATTCTTCCAGTTGTTGTTATTTGCTGCCAGAAGGGCTGCTCTTTGATCCGATTGGTCGATCAGGGGTCACGTGGTCAGCCGCTGCCAATCAGAGAACAGCGAGGTGTATCGCGGAGAGGAAAAGGGACATTTCACAACTATCGCCAAGATTTCACATTTTCCACCTGCTTTCACTTATTCCTCGGTGTTTATTAAGTAATATTCTTGACATTAGACCCGCCTCTGCCCTCTAGGCTCTTCGCGACACCGGTACAAGCTCAGTTGGTTGGGATTTGTGTAGCAGACACACCCGCAGTGCGTTGAGGAGGATCCAGGGATTTAACTCAAACCAAAAAACATACTTTTATCCTTAAAATGGCCTTTCCAGGATACGGTGCAGCCCCCGGCGGGTTCCCAGCAGCGGTAAGAACTCACAGCGTGTTTAGAAATACCTGCTAAAAGCTAAATGTCTTCCAAACAGTCCGGAAGTTGAATTTAAAGAGCTGCGTCTGCTCACATTCCACACGTTCATTGGTCGGATAATTTCACAAAAAATCGCTACATGTCATAACGTAATGGACTGAAAGTGAACGTTTAGAGTAAGGCATCAACTTTTGTAACAAAGTCATCCAAAGTACAAACACATGTTCTGCTGTGATTCTGAAAACACACTGTTTCTCCCATTAGACACTAATGTTTTGCAGTCATACTGCAAATTGACATTTCTGTTGAAAATATAAAGAACCTGGAAACACCCACACATATGTAGTATGTAGAGAAGTATGTGGACACCCTGAGGCATGTCCTCGTACTTCAACATGACACTAATGTGACTGTTACTGTGTTTATTTCAGTACCATAGGCTGTTGGTTACTGTCAGGGACTCATGTACGTACATGGGCTGATGCTGGTGTTGGTTTCTGTGTTGTGTCGAATTAAAATTAGAGCTGCACGATTAATCGAATCTCAGTTTCACAAAATCCTCCCTTTGCTGCTGATGCTGAATGCCAGGCATGACAAGGTATACTGTAAATATGAAAACACAAGAATATAAAGAAGTAAAATGTCAAAAATACTGAACTGAAGTAACACAGTCCAGCAAAGATAAATGAGAAATAATAATAAAGGAAACAGAGTGAATCACACTGAGGCTCATTCATTTTGTCTTTGTGTTTTTCAGCAACAGGATCCTCTGTATGGATACTTTGCAGCCGTAGCTGGACAGGTAACACACCTGACCTGACGTTAATCACACATTTCACATGTTTATTATAAGACCTGATTACACAGGAGACTCTGAAACACTGGTTGAATGCAGAAAGAGGGTTGGTGATAAACCCATGATGGTAATGATCGACTTTCATGTTGTTTTTGTCTGGTTTTGTTTTGTTTCGTCTTTTGCTGTTTTTGTCTTGTTTCAGTCCATTTTGTTTCCTCTTGTTTTGTCTTTCACAACTTTTCCATCGTGTCGTGTTTTTTTTACTTTGTTTTCATCTTTAATGTTGTTTTCATCCTGTTACATCTTTGACGAATAATTTAAAACTACAAATAATTTTTGGTCCCGAATGAAAGTTGAAGAAACCACAGGGTTAACCTTTAAACTGTAAAGAAATAATGATGTGACATTTATCATGATAATTATTGACATCGACAGATATGTACATTTTTGCCTGTATCACCCAGCTCTAATATTGTCTGTTTCTTCCGTTTCTGTCATCAGGATGGACAGATCGCAGCAGACGAGCTGCAGCGTTGTCTCACGCAGTCCGGCATCGCAGGCTCGTACAAACGTAAGAACAACACACAAACACTGTATATTGTACACTGTGGCATGGACCCACTTGTCTGTTATGGCTTGTCTACTTCCTTTTAGATCTGATTTTCTTTGTGGTGTTGTTTTGTATTGTCAGTTACATACATATAGTTCTCTTTCTAGTGACCTTTACCTTTGGCCAGAAACTAATGCTTCTGATTAATCAGATCATTTAACATTGGGTCGACAGGTGTTCAGATACACCTCTCAGCCGTCACAGAACTTCATTACTCATCAGCAGGACGGTGTGAGGAGGATTATGATCATGATCTGCAAGAGTAAATGCCAATAAATGTAGTGAAACTGCATTTTAGCTGCTAAACTTATTCTCAGTAGCAAGAAAAAAGTCCAACACTTTCAGAGCTTCTTATGCTCCATCTGTCTTCCTCTAGTAATTGATGTTTTCTTACCACAAACTACTTCCTGCAGAGAAATATTGTCCAAATGAAGCTTCAGAGGGTTCAGTAACACACTCTGTTCAAACACTGCTATTGAGTGAGTAATTTAAACAGGTCAGGGCATAAGGTCAGAGGAAAAACTGAAAAATCAGTCAGTTTCAGAGTTATAAAAAAAGGCCTTTTTCAGCATTAGATGTAAATGAAGCCTTGAACATTAATGTAAACAGTTCCTACAGGTGTCCTGACTTTTGTTTTTATTACGTACAACCCCTGTGTCTGTATAAAGGCAGTGTTAGAAACTACATCATCTGAAGCTTTATTTAGGCAATATTACACAGCAGGAAGTAGTATGTGGTAACCTAAAGACGAGTAACAAAGGCAGAGATCTTTTTAAGAGACTAAAACTCAATACAATCTAACTGTTCAAAGAAAGACAATATTTGTAGGCATAAAAATTAACCATCATAAGACCCAAGTCATTTTGGGACCAACTAAGTCAAAAAATGAATGAAAGTCAATGTGCAGAGAATCAAAACTTCTCTTTCACAAACCAGATGACACCTAAACCCTTTGTACTATACTGCACATGTTAATCATGAATCACAATAGAACTGAAGCTAAACTAAATAGTGACGATGCAATGAACTCCACATTACATGACAAACTGATGAGGAGTTATACATTGACAGTACTGTTACACAGACATACAAGTAACAAAATGTCACAAACCTAAACACAGCACGTAGTGTGTGTTCTTATGTCATATCTGTGGTGTGTTCAGGTGTCGTCACGTTCAGGTAGTTTGTGTTTCTATCTACAGCTTTCAGCCTGGAGACCTGCAGACTGATGATCAGCATGTTGGACGTATCCTTCACCAGGTGGAAATGCATCCAACACCTTATCAGCTTAATGATGTCCACTGGGTGTTCTAAAGAGCAGAGGTCAAATGAGAGTTTGTTCAGATTAACCACATTATTTCAGATGTGCAGCTCGGCTACATGTTTCCCTTGGTGTCATGTGATGGAGCATGTTGATGCTCTATAACCTGGTCCGGTTTTCTTAGTGGAACCTTGATGCTGATGTAGAGTAGCAGCTCCTAGATTCACCACGTGCAGCCTTTTCAACCAAGACATATGAAGGAAGAACTCAGATCTGCATCAAGGTTCCATGAAGGTTTCTGGTGCTGTAAGTGTTTGGTTTGTACACATGACATATTCTAAACTAAAACGTTGGAACCTCGGTGCAGATGTGAGATAAAGGGGTCAAAGGTTCTGACAGATGGATGATAGATGATCTGCATCCATGACATGACATCAAGAAACTTTTTTTTTTAGTGTCATGAAAATGCTGCCAAGGGCCTAAAACTGTGGGTGTATGTTTTGGAGTTTTAATCTGAACAAACTCTGATTAATGTTCTTATTTGACCACTAGATGTGACATTATGTGTGCATTATGGTTAATTTAGGAGACCATGTGTTTTGACGACACTAAAACAGGTTTAGTTTGTTGTAATCATTCATCTTGTTCATACTGACTGTTAACTTCATCACGTACCAAATCCACAAACTAAACATACACTGAGTTTATCTGAATCTATGTTTGTGCCCAGTTTCCTCTTTGTGTTTCCCCATCGAGACATTTGTGACTAGAAGTACGGTAACTTCAGGAGTTATCTACCTGTTAAACTGCTAGAGTTTTTACTTTTTAATCTATCTTTTCTCAGGGCTTTACTTTTTTACACCGACACTGAAGGTGCATGAGATGGTGATCTTTTATGAACAGGAGGCAGCATCACAGCAAGAAAAACCTGTTATTTATTGCAAACAACCTGCTGCACAAAAAGCAACGCGTCACATGAAAACTGAAGCTTTTCACCTGCTCTTTGTCGTCTGTTTGGTCTCACGTCACGATAAATCTGCTCAGTTTAACAGGATTTAAACGGACAGTGGTTAGAAAAATATGACAATAAGTATGCAGACAGTTGAATCAAATCAGACATGAGTGTTAGATGAAAGAATGGATGAGCATGTGATGTTTCATTGACGGGCCGTGCTCTCAGATGGACAACTCCGGTACCATGGGCTTTCCTGAGTTCAAGGAACTGGGCCAGGTCCTGAGCGGCTGGAGGAACATCTTCGCATCCTACGACAGGGACCACAGCGGGACCGTGGAGGGTCATGAGCTGCAGCAGGCCATCAATGGCATGGGTACAGCACACTCACATCAACATGACAAACAGCATTTAATAGTCGCTTTCTATATTCACGTGTAGCTTCTAATGTCTTTTCAATTCTTTTACCTGTAACTGTCACTTAAAAGTAAATCTGTCAAAAGAAAGTTAACCATCAGCTGTTTTGACATCAGACTAATTGTTTTAGTGATTTTACAAGGAACGCAATGGATCAGACATGAGGATTTGATGCTTTTCTTGTGTTTTCTCATATCTGAATATTTTGGGGTTTTAATTTGATGGATGAATGAATCTAGACGTTTGAATCCATCACCGTGTGCTTTGGAAAATCATAACTCCTCAATCTTTTCTGACATTTTATAGACAAAACCATAACATTACTAAACTGAAGTTGATAATGTGTGGGTTACCACCTTTTACAAGGAAAATTAGGAAGAGTTGATTCTGTCTTTGTCATATCTGAATATATTTAGGTTTTTACGCTGCTGGTTGAGTAAAACAAGACGAGATCACTTTGTGCTGCTGAAACTATTTTTTGACATCATCATTATTATTATTATTATTAAAATAGTCATGGGAATAGTCACTGAGCTGAAGCTGAAGTTGATGTGTTTTTCTCTGCAGGTTACAATCTGAGCCCTCAGACAATGAACGTCATCATGAAGCGTTTCAGTATCAACGGCAGGATCCCCTTCGATGAGTTCGTGAGCTGCTGCGTAAAACTTCGAGCTCTGACAGGTGAGTCGAGGACTGAAAGCTGACGTTAATGTTGAATATCATCAACATGAGCACATTAACAGTGAGGGAACGTTTAGGTGATGCAGACTAAAGTCACCGTCATCAATAAAAACCAACCCAACAACAAAAATGAGGTGTGAAAAAACATTTCTAATTGAATCTGGAAACGCTCCCACTGACACGCAATCATGTCTTTCGTGACCAGTCGTCTGAACACATACATACATAAATAAATCAGCTTGTTTCTTACTTTTCGCTCTTTTCTTCTCGTGTTTCTCAGATCACTTCAGAAGGAGAGACCAGAGGCAAACTGGCCAAGCATTGTTTGGTTATGACGATGTACGTTTCCACTGCTGACGTGTCGCTGTTTTAACCTCATAAAACCTCAAACCTGCTGAGAATTGTTTTGATAGAATTTTATTAAAACATGAAACGTTGCAAACTGCAAGTTACAGTAACTCCTGTTTGTGTTTGTCTGCAGTTCATCCAGGTCACCATGAACGTCTGAAGAACAGAAGAAACAACATCATCTCACATTAACTGCATGTTATTTCTGTTTTATATCTGTACTCATTTAACAATAGGATTAAATGTCACAGCCACATTCCATTTGAACTCATTGAAACATTTTAATATGTAATGTATTCTATAACAGATCTACTTAAACTGCACCAACGATAACCACTAGAGTGCCTGTATTATTATGTACCTCACATTTAACCCTGTTAGACCAAAGTGTTGAATACATACAACCGTAAACACCATGAAATGAATAAATTGGAAACAAAACATCTCACACAGTGATGTTCATCTGTCGGTTTTCTTTTTTTAAACCTTACCTCGTGCTGAACTCATGAACTCGCGAAACAAATCAAAACCATCTATTAAGTTGTTCATACTGTGTTGTTTATGTGCTATATCCATGTGTTTTATGTTTAAACAGCATGTTTTTAACATCATCCCGCTGGAATCTAGACTAACTTTTTAATCACTTAATGGTGCTTATGGTTTGTGATTTTCATCATATAGAGACGGTATAATGTTAGATTTATTGTATTATTGTCCTTGTTGTGTTGGAACAAGTCTTCACATGCTTTACTTCAGTAAAAGTACTAATACCATGCTGTGAAAATACTCCACTATGAGTAAAAGATCGTAGTGTAAAACTGGTTCCTGTCAGTGTTTTGTTGGATTCATTTTTACTGCTGAATGTTTAAGGTTTGGCTCAACATTATAAAATAGTGAAAACTCTCCCTCACAGTTCAAACCTCAGATCTGACAATCATATTAGACTAGCAAAACTAAAGACTTTTTGCTTGAAAAATCTCTGAACACTGTGAATCCATCATGAGATTTGCTGCAGGTTTAAGTTTTTTAATGTGAACGAATTGACTTGTAGATCGACCTCCAGAGGTTTATTTCTTAGAATGTCTCTATTATCAGTGGCGTGACTTCATTAAAAGCATTAATGCGCAAAAAATACTTCACTAGAAAAAGAAAAAGTACTGAATTCAAAACCTCCTTCAGTAAAACTTTTATCAACAAAATATAATGTGTGAGAAGTCAAAGCAAAATGTTCCCTGTCAGTGTTTATTATAATATCTGATGTTTTAGATTAATTTCACTGCTGTACATGAGCTCATTTTCAACTGTCTGTAGTTTAATCTAATTAATGCATTGTATTATTCTGTTTTCAGCTTCGAGGCGATGCATTGTACACAGAATCCAAGAGGGTTTTTAAAGAGTTTATGTAACTTAAGAAGAATTTGAAACTCAGCCCATAAAGAAAACACTTTTATCACAAACATCCAACATCGTCATATTTGGTGTTTTTCACTGAACAGGAAGAGGATGAAAAAACTGTCAAAGGAAGTAAATCTGTCAGACAAATGCAGAGGAGTAAAAAGTACAGCATTTGCCTCTGAGATGTAGTGGAGTAGGAGGATAAAGATGCAGAAAATACTGGAAATACTCAAGCCAAGTACGTCATATTTGTATAAATACATGTTTGTGAACGTTAAACTGTTTGTGGCCACATGATGGCGTAGTTTCCACCTGATAAACATATCTGAACCAAAAGGTTTATCAGAAGACATTATTCCACCTCCAAAGGACAAAGGACTTCTTCATGTACTTATATATCATGTATGTATTTTAAATGTACATAAACTCATCGATGTTCTCCGTCCAGAGTCGAACTGACGTGACCAGTCATTTCCTGTGCTTCATGACTCTTTTACTTTCGTTTCCTCAGCTGCTGCTCCTCCTGTTTCAACTCGACACACATGCAGGTAATGTAACAAACATTTGAAGGTTTTATTCTGTAATGTGTTGTGTTTTTCGCAGGTTTTACGTCTAATCGTTCTTTACGGTAACAGTAAAACGCACAGATGTCATTAAATACCAAGTTGTTATAATTCGTCTATTTCCTGACATGTAGGTCTGTGTAAGTGGGTGTAAACCATATGTAGTAGGCCCGTATTCAGAAATATATAGACTACGTGTAAATATGTGAACAACAGCAGCTCTGATAGCTTTGTAAAGTGTTGCGTGGTTCCAGTTCTGTTGGATTCTTTCTGCTCATGATTCAACATTAGACAGAACCTCAGATGATGTTACTGATCAAACTGCTGCGTTTTGTGAAATAAATCAATAGAGGAACAGCACTGGGGTTAAAAAGTAATCAAACTAAGTAATATGAAACATGTTACCCTGCAGGTTTTGCAGAAGGTTCTAGAGACAGAGAGAGACGTTCTATAATGTTCTATGTTCTAATGAGGTAAATCACATGATATGAACAAACAGGACAAGTTACTGTTTTTACAAGCTGTCATTAATACTGAAAAACAGCTGCTTCCTCTGGTTGTACATTTATTTATAATTTTACTGTCTGCTCATTGTGTTTTCAATTTCCCTGCAGTGTTTAAAGTAGTAACAAACTACATATATATTTAATATAAACACAAGAATAAAATCAATCAAAAACAAAAGTACAGTACTGATGAAGTGGGTTTGTCTCCTCAGACCGACTTCACATGACCTGGTGTTTTCTGATGATGAATCTATTTTCTCTGCTCATTTTTGTCCCATGTGAGGGTAACATTAGGTGACGTGATGAGTTTCCATGAGACACAAACATGGTGGTAAAAAAAACAAACAAACACAAACACTACTATGCAGCTTTTTTGTTGTTTGTCAAACAAAGCTGAAATCCACTGAACTCCATCATAACACACATAGACTCTTAAGAATATGATGTTATATGTACTTTTTATGTATTTGCTAACAGATGTTCATGGAAATCACTGATCACAGCTGTAACTGTACAGGTACAATGAGTCAGACTGAGGAAAAGGATGAGGGAGTCCCGCCCTCCAACACCACGGTGTCACCATGGGAACCGGAGACACCAGACTCACCTTCACCGGGCCTGGAGTCCATGAGGAGCCACCAGTCTATGGGTGAACCTGTAGTCTTCAAAGAACAACCACCTTCACAAACAAAGTACGTCAGAATTTAACAGGATTTCTGAAATCAACTTCTAATAATGGGGAGGATAAGGGATTTGCTATATTGTAAAACCAGGGCTGGATGATGATCTCAGATCATGTCATTAAATAAATAAATAACAGCGCTCTCAAAACATATCTAGTCAACTAACATTTGTTTTAAGTGGCCCATTTATCAGTGTTTATTTTGTTTGCATTAACCTATAGGTTTGCAGCATTAATGCCACTAGCACAGGGAGGTTAGTGAGTTTATTTTAGTCTGTTTATATTGATAACTTAGCCTTAGTCTGCATTAACCTGCAGAGTTTGTGTAACGTGTTGTTTTGCTGCTGAAGAAATAATGATGGAGAATCAGCGTCTGTGATTTGCCGGTCTGACTTGTGAACTCTGATGCATCTGTGTAAATCAGACTCAATCCACGTCCACATTTAGATTCATTCTAAAACTCTATTGGGACAAATGAGACCACAGTCGAAGGAATGAATGAAACACTGCAGTGTCACAGATGGATGTACAATTAGGAACATGTGGACTAGTGTTTACTTCATCTACACATTGAAGAAAGATTGGAATAATATGGACCAGAATGATGCGCAAGCGCAGTGTTTCTAGTCAGATACAACAACACAAAGCATCACACACAGACTAAACTAGAACTGAAACTACATTTTATAAGAGGAGATAAAACTGATTCAGATCACGATCGACCTTTTGATCAGACCAACCAGAGCTAGGTCAAACATTTAATCAGAAAACTATACAACAGACTTCAGTTTTGAAACCAACTCCATCTGTCGTTTTCAGATGTTTGTTTCAGAATAAAACAGAAGTTGAACAGAAGTTACACAGACATTGATCTATACAGAGTCAAAACAATAAAAAAGGAGTGTTTGAAAGTAGTAAAAGGCTATAAACAATACTTGTTAAAGATTTGCTTTTTTCAGGATTGAACAAAACAGACCAGAGTCTCCTACACTGACCAATGTGTCCATGAAGAGTAACCAGTCTATGGGTCACCCCATGGCTTTCCAACAACAACAACAATCTTCACAAACTGAGTACGTCAGAATGTTACAGGATTTCTGAAAACAACTAATAATAATAATAATCACGCAGTATAAAGATGAGCAAATGTTTGAAAAAATTTATCTTTCACAGTAAACTTAGTACAAGTGTTTGTCATGTCCATGTGTTACTTCATCTGATTCAGTCATTGAAAACAGACCCAGTTTTGGGTTTGGATCTGGTGGATATTGAATTTATATGTTTCAATATCCACCAGCAACAACCTTTACAAACTGAGTACATCAGAATGTTACAGGATTTCTAAAAAACACCTAATGATATTCACATATATAAAGATGAGTAAATGTTGGAATAATGTATCTCCTGCAGTATAACTGAGTCCTTGTGTTTTACCTGCAGCACATCTTTTGGTTGAGGAGTAACAATAATGTACAATATTACTTAATATCAGTTTTCAGAATAAAAGTGTTTTTCTGGTTCTAGTGCAGGCACTGTCTTCATGAGCATCTTTTTTTGTTAAACTTTTAGTTTCATCCATGTTGAACGA
This sequence comes from Coranthus polyacanthus, assembly GCA_037367275.1. Lineage (NCBI taxonomy): Eukaryota > Metazoa > Chordata > Actinopteri > Kurtiformes > Apogonidae > Coranthus > Coranthus polyacanthus. The sequence continues at coordinate 14,036,088 of JAPQRN010000009.1, forward strand.
AAGCAGAAGAAATCTGTTGTGTGTTGAAGACGATTGACTGACAACAGCATTAATGAACATTAATGGATTATATATTGTTTTACAGGGATCACCAGGAGATGCCAAATGATTCCACTGGTGGTGAACCAGATCTGAACTCTGTATTTACAGTGTGTACATTTTTACTACATTACTAGTAACTAAACAGCAAACATGCATAACTTCCCAAATGTTAACTTTAACTTTCATTAAACGTGGGACTTCAGGCTGTGACACATGAAGCTGATGGTGTTGATTATATGAAGGTTTAAAAACATTGTGTTGTTTTGTTTCAGGTTCTGGAGGAGATCATCAGTGCTTTTATAAAGACTGAGCTGAAGACGTTCCTGAAGTTTCTGAGTTCAGATGAATGTGAATGTGTTGAGATTAAAAGTGACGATGAGGATGTGATGGACGATCAGTGGGGGAGCAGCAGAGAGGCGTTTCTGGGGATCACACTGCAGTTTTTGAGAAAAATAAAGCAGGGCAAACTGGCTGACTGTTTGCATAGACGTAAGAGGCTTTTAATAGATTTACGATTATTGAAAGTATCATGTTGGAATATTAAGCTGCAGTGCTTGCATATTGTAATTCAAATGGTCCGTTAAAAGAATTCTACCTGCTTGTCTGGACTCTGTATTCACTCTGTTTTGTTTCATCACAGGTCTTTTCAGGTATGATTGACAGCTGTAATTACTGATCAGATTTAGTCAGAGGTTTCTACTCTGTGGCTCGACACAGAAGCTTTGAAAAGTGTCTTCTCTTTTCCTCTGTGTCAGGTTTATCTATCTTTATATTTAGTCTTTTGATTTGGACTGTGAGGAGAAGCTGCAGAAGGAAGGAGTGTATTTTCAACTTTCAGCTCCTGCAGCTTTAAGTTATAGGAAATACAGGAATTTGTCCAAAATTATGAACTTTCATTATAAGAACTGTACATGAGCACACCAAGGAACAAAAACATTGTGATCTAATCTAGTGTCAATGGGAAAGCAATGCTAAAGCTAGAAAGGGTGTGATACCGTTGTGGACACCAGCTGTCAAAGTACAACATGTCTAGTGCACCCTTTGCTTTTAAGGCGTTGCCAACAAGCACAGCTTTCTGTGTCATGTTCTGTCTAAGTGGTTGCTCCATTACGTGACTCAACTACTGTTCTACCTGGTGGTTCAAATGGTTACTTTACTGTCCTTGGCCACATATGTGAAATTACCATCATTCATTACCATCATTCATTTCATACATTGTTCATGTATGAAAAGAGCTTTGGACACAGCTTTGGGAAGTAGAAATGTCAGCTGATCACCAGTTGGTCTAGTTGAAAGGGAAACTGGGCTAGGCTTCCTTTAGCAAGCTTTTCAACTCCCACCTCTGGAAAATGTTTACTTCATTTCAAGGGACATGTGATTTGGAAATGTTTAAACTGTCCATTGCAGAGGTTATACAAACAGCTAACAAACCCAGAGAAAAGGGATTAATCCATCCTCTTTTCTACAGAACAAGAGAACTGATGAAACTATGGGCCTCAATCACACATTTCCTTCCAGACTTATCCAACACCCAGTGGTGATCAGCTCAAAGTTTTACTCCTCTCTTAACCTGAGTTTCTGCTGCTGGTATGAAACACTTGCCTTGGCTTCAGCTTCTACTACACAGTGGCAGGAGTTGGTTGGGCTTGACGTGCAGAGACAATTTCTACACGAACCAAAACCTGTCTGGTCTCATGTGGTGTGGGATTATAATCTATTATCTGTAAAATAGGTTAGGGCACAGAACAAACAAATCAACTCCAAAACACACCAGAAATCAGAAATGGTGGAAGGTTGGGCTTGACGCCAGCAATCCCAACCCGTATAAAAAAGCATATGCTGCAGAAACATTAATGAACTCTTCATCAATGGCCTACGTTCCCCAGGGAATCTAACGCCTAAGTAAGTGAGTAAGGTTAACCTGAGTTTAAACTTTCCAAGCACAACCCCTGTATGTCCATGCTAGCATGCTAACAGTTACTTAAAATACAAAATACTTTATGGACCTTAAGTCTTTGTTATTCATCACAAGAGGAACAGACTTTGCACCTCAAATTATAATCAATTAAAGACTTTCATTTATTCTTTTAGGGATGCATGCTGCAGTCTGCCAACATAAGCTGAAGGATAATGTAAAGAAGAATTTTCAGCTTGTGTTTGAGGGAATCGCTACAGCAGGAAACCAAACCCTTCTGAATCAGATCTACACAGAGCTCTACATCACTGAAGGAGGGGCTACAGAAGTCAACAGAGAACATGAGGTCAGACAGATTGAAACAGCATCCAGGAAACCAACCAGGCCAGAAACAACAATCACATGTAAAGATATATTTAAGCCCTTAGCTGGAAGAAACAAAAAAGTCAGAAGAGTGATGACTAAGGGAGTGGCTGGCATTGGGAAGACGGTCTTAACACAGAAGTTCACTCTGGACTGGGCTGAAGACAAAGCCAACCAGGACATACAGTTCACATTTCTGTTCAGTTTCAAAGAGCTGAATGTGCTCAGAAATAAAAAGTTCAGCTTGGTGGAACTTGTTCATCACTTCTTTGCTGAAACCAAAGAAGGAATTTGCAAGTTTGAAGAGTTCCAGGTTTTGCTCATCTTTGATGGTCTGGATGAGTGTCGACTTCCTCTGGACTTCAACAGCCCTCAGGTCCTGACTGATGTTACAGAGTCAACCTCACTGGATGTACTGGTGACAAACCTCATCAAGGGGAACCTGCTTCCCTCTGCTTGCCTCTGGATAACCACACGACCTGCAGCAGCCAATCAGATCCCTGCTGAGTGTTTTGACATGGTGACAGAGGTCAGAGGGTTCACTGACCCACAGAAAGAGGTATACTTCAGGAAGAGATTCAGAGATGAGGAGCAGGCTAACACAATCATCTCCCACATCAAGACATCACGAAGCCTCCACATCATGTGTCACATCCCAGTGTTCTGCTGGATCACTGCTTCAGTTCTGGAGGATGTATTGAAGACCACAAAGGGAGGAGAGCTGCCCAAGACCCTGACTGACATGTACATCCACTTCCTGGTGGTTCAGACTAAAGTCAAGAACGTAAAGTATGATGGAAGATCTGCAACAGACCCACACTGGAGTCCTGAGACCAGGAAGATGATTGAGTCTCTGGGAAAACTGGCTTTTGAGCAGCTGAAGAAAGGCAACCTGATCTTCTATGAATCAGACCTGACAGGGTGTGGCATCGATATCAGAGCAGCCTCAGTGTACTCAGGAGTGTTCACAGAGGTCTTCAAAGAGGAGAGAGGGCTGTACCAGGACAAGGTGTTCTCCTTCATCCATCTGAGTGTTCAGGAGTTTTTGGCTGCTCTTCATGTCCATCTGACCTTCGTCAACTCCGGAGTCAATCTGCTGTCAGAAAAGCCTTCCCTGTTGTCTAGACTCCTTGGAAGCAAACCTTTACCAATCCATTTCTATCACACTGCTGTGGACCAGGCCTTACAGAGTCCTAATGGACACCTGGACTTGTTCATGCGCTTCCTCCTGGGTCTTTCTCTGGAGAGCAATCAGAGCCTCCTACAAGGTCTGCTGAAACAGACAGGAAGCAGCTCACAGACCAACCAGGAAATAGTCCAATACATAAAGTCGAAGATCGGTGAGAATCTGTCTCCGGAGAGAAACATCAATCTGTTCCACTGTCTGAATGAACTTAAGGACGACTCCGTAGTGGAGGAGATCCAGTTGTGCCTGAGTTCAGGAAGCCTTTCTGTTGATCAACTCTCTCCTGCTCAATGGTCGACTCTGATCTACATCTTACTGTCTTCAGCAGAAAAGCTAGATGTGTTTGACCTGAAGAAGTACTCAGCTTCAGACACAGCTCTTCTGATGCTGCTGCCTGTGGTAAAAGCCTCCAACAAAGCACTGTAAGTGTATGGATAATTACAAAGGTGTATTTTAATTGTATCACTTTTTACATACTTTTTGAATATAATTATAATTGTTTCTAATGTCTCTTCAGGTTGAGTAACTGTAACCTGTCACAGAGCAGCTGTGAAGCTCTGTCGTCAGTGCTGAAATCCAAGTCCTCCAGTCTAAGGGAGCTAGACCTGAGTAACAATGACTTGCAAGACTCAGGAATGAAGCTTCTCTGCAGTGGATTGGAAAGTCCTCACTGTAAACTGGAAACGCTTAGGTTTGTTCATAGGATGATTATCAAATCATAAAAAGTAAGAATGTTGATTATAAGCAATGTTCCCAAAAGACATACTTAGTATCCATGGGGTCCATCTGTAACTGCATCAAAAATCTAAGAAATCATAGCAGGTTAAAAGATAAACCTTTCATATAATAAAACTCAAGAATTTTCATCCTAATTCTCTGTTTTACCACTGTCAGGCTGAATTTCTGTAACCTATCAGAGAACAGCTGTGAATCTCTGGCCTCAGTGCTGCGATCCCAGTCCTCAGGACTGAAGGAGTTAGACCTGAGCAACAATGATCTGCAGGATTCAGGAGTGAAGGTGCTCTGCACTGGATTGAAGAGTCCAACCTGTACACTGGAAACTCTCAGGTCAGGAATCTGTTTGTGCGTTGGTTAATGGCAACATCATTGTTAGCGCAGCTTTATTGTTAGCCATTTGATCAAGACTAAGTATCGCTATTTAAAACTAACAGATAAAAAGCAATGTTGCATGTTACTCTCGGTTCTCTCTGTATGTTAATTTTTGTTTCCTGGCAATAATGCTAAAAAGCTGTACTCCATGACCAAGGTACTGCACAAACATACCATGGTACACAACAGTATTATACAATTATGTTTAATGTACATCAATTGAACTCTGGAATTTGGCTGACAATGAAGTACTTGTAATACAGCATGTGGTGTAGTCTTGTGTACTGATGACTATCAGGGTTAAGAATAACATGCAGGGATCACTCAGAAGACTAAAAGTCCAAATTCCAATACTTAACTGGCAACAAAAATCCATACACAAGTAGTGACTCAAAAACCAAGGAACAAGGATAAAGCAGAGGCAAAAGTCAGGTAATAGGTCATACAAGACAAAACAATGGGGAAAGAGGAAAGGCTGGAAAGCTTGACTATAGTGACTAGAAAGAAAATACCTGGCAGCAGACAAGGTAAAGGACTGGATTATAAATACACAAAGGCTAATAACTATTGAAAAACAGCAACAAAGCTGGTTGTAAAAGAAACAAAGAAAAGTAGTAAAGCAGCATACAGATGGTAAGAAAATTTCAAAGTAAAACATGAAACAAGTCTGAACCAGGGGTTACGTTAACCAAATTGTTACCCAAATCTGAAGGCCGTCCGTCATTTGGACAGATTACAGTAGAACATTGGGAGTGATGGAGCAGCGTTGATGAGCAGCAGACTGGAGGCTTTGTAGCATCTGTGATCAGTGCAGGTCATGGAGTCAACACCTCTGCTGCGTCCATCTCGCTGTGCTGCTGCGTGTTGCTTATCACACACATACAGATGTTTGGTCAGGACCAAGGGGCAAGGACTTGAAAATGAAGTCAATGCTTTAGTATGTTAAAGTGTAATACCGCTGACAGCCACTAGATGCTGCTCCAAAAAGCCCAGGCTCCCATAGACTTACATTGAACATCTCTAAAAATACTAAGTCAATAATAACTGTCTAATGAGTGTTTTGGTCTGTCTTTAAATTTTTTCCATTAATAAGACTTTAGGTCAAATAGAGGCTTTGATGTCTGCCGTGACAGGCTTTGATTGACAGTTCACTCAAGTTTTGGAGTTTGTGTTTATTTAATAAAACACATTTTTAAACAAACTGTGTGTTCCTTAGGTTGTCAGGTTGTCTGATTACAAAGAAAAGCTGTGCTTCTCTGGCCTCAGCTCTAAATTCCAGTCATTCACTTTTGAAAGAGCTTGACTTGAGCTACAATCATCCAGAGGAGGCAGAAATCCGGCTGCTCTCTGCTCTATGGGAGGATCCACAGAGGAAATTGGAAACTCTCAGGTATGAAGAAAAAACGACTTATATTTTGTGGTGGAAACTGGGCAGTATTTATTTGAAACTGGGGGTGGAAATGAAGTGTAATAGTTAAAAATAATTTTCCCTTGCAGAAAATTTGGGATTTTTATTTCAAAAAGAACCTTTTCTTTACAGATATGTTATGTTATCTGTGGTCTGTGCACCATCAATAAGCAAGAAGTTGTTCCTTGTGAGTCTGTTTCGTGGTTAGATAGGTCAGATATTTCAAAACCTAAACATGAGAAATGGCATCTAACTGCACAGCCACTTAGTTAATTTTGAACATGTTTTCTTCTTATTAGTAAAGTTTACCTGATTTTAAGTTTTTTTTTCACCACAGGGGTGACCATGGCGGGTGGGAGAGAATACAATCTGGTCTGAAAAAGTGTAAGTGTATGCTGTCCAGTAAGCTCAAGACTCTCTCCTGTCTGAAAATACCAACTACATACATCAGCATTTGAACCTGGATTTGTTCTTCCCTGTACATCCCTGGGCACTTAAACAAATCATCTTTAACCAACTTTTCTCCAAAAGACTGGACTCAAAATGGACGACTCAATGCTGATAGTGCTTGTGTTGACTGTAGAGTTCAACACTGAAATCAGCCAAATTCTTTTCTTCATACTCAAAGGGTTTAGGTTTGGGTCATGTTCTTCAGGTGTTCTTAACTGAAGGGTTAGCACTGCTCTCTCATAGTAGGACTTCCACGGGGCCTTTACACACCAGGGATATGACAAATAAACAACACGAAAGTGCGAAATATACGACCAAATAGTTTGCATCAAAATTATTCATGCCAGTGGTGATGTGAGTTTGCAAAAGTTGCAACACTTGTTCAGTAAAAGCTCGGAAACTGGTTCTATTCTGGTTCTGGTTGTCGTTGTTCTGAAAAAATATAATGTCACTCTTTTGCCACTTAATATTTGTGTTCTGCATGAAAATATTCATGACATAAACAACAGTTCGAAAGAGATATGATGTACACATTAACTGCCCAAAAAAAATAAAATGCCCTGGTGTGTAAAGACCTTTATTCTGGTACTTCACCCTTCTGTTCCCTGTTGGGAATTTAGGCCTCAAATAGTTGTCAATCTTTGTCTATCGCCTGCAGTTATTGTCCTTCTTGAGCCTCTCTTTCCTGATGGAGTCCATCTAAGAGGTCCAGTCTTAGAACATGCCCAAGCCATTTTAGCCATCAGCGTTGAATCTCTTCTTGTCGAAGATTCCCTGATTCCCTTCTTCATCCAGCTGGTAAATCTCGTTCTCATATTTATGCTGCTTCAGCATGGCAGACCTTGTTGCCTCCTCTTCAAGAGCAACCTCCACCCCTCCTTTTCATACAGCATCTGACTTAATATCATGCCATTGTCATTGCCTGCTCTGTTCTGTTCCCTATGGGGGTCTTACTGATGCTCTCCCTGTTTTAGGCTTTCCATGTGGAAGGGCCGGTAGGTCCCAGAGCAGAGCCAAACCACCCAATATAATTACTGAACATGAAGTGGTTTTCTGTGATGACAGTGGTCCTGATTGAATATCAATACAAAATGTATTTCATTTACATTTTTGTCAGTGTTAGTTAATAATTAATAATAATAATAATAGTTAGGTCTTTTTCTCGTCTGCAGATGTCTGTCAGCTCACACTGGACCTACACACAGCAAACAGAAAACTCAAACTGTCTGACAACAACAGAAAGGTGACAATGGGAAGAGAGAAGCAGTCATATCCTGATCATTCAGAGAGATTTGACTACTGGAAACAGCTGCTGTGTGAAGAAAGTCTGACCAGTCGCTGTTACTGGGAGGTGGAGTGGAAAGGACAAGTCTACATAGCAGTGGCGTACAGAGGAATCAAAAGAAAAGGAGAAGGCGACGACAGCTGTCTTGGAAGGAATAGTTGGTCCTGGAGTCTGGGCTGTACTGATGAGAAGTTTTCAGTCCTTCACTTTAGCAGAAGAGCATCCATCAAGAGATCCCCTCTGTCGAACAGAGTCGGAGTTTACCTGGACTGGGATGCAGGCACGCTGTCCTTTTACAGCGTGTCGGCTGACAAATTAATCCATCTCCACACCTTCCACACAACGTTCACTGAGCCGGTCTACGCTGCCTTCAGGGTGAAGACTGAGCCATTTGACTCCTCAGTGACTCTGTGTAATATGTAGTACAATCTAAGGACTTTAAGGGCGCTTTGTCCAAACTTTACAGTTTGATTTGAACCAAATTTGCAGGTGTGAAAACTCCCCCAGACCAAACAGCCACTGAAACTGAACCTGAACCATTGTTTGGTACAGTATGAAAACACTTTATGGAAGTTTGGACTTTGGGACCAATCACAGCAAGTTACACAAGGCTGTTTTAAAAAAAATGGAAGATAAAAGAAATGGCCACAGAAAAATGACCCTGTTTGAAATGAAAAGGACACTGAAAATTATTAAAAGACTGAAATGAACTGAAGGGAAACACGGGGATCATATCACCAAGCACCTGACTGTCAGGATCAATGTCATACGAAGATACTGAAGCAGACATATTGGATGACTTTGAATTTAAAAATTAGACATGGGCACTGGTTTGTATATAGAACTCCACATCATGTTCGGCCTTGAACAAGTGTTACAAGTGATTTTCTTATATGTAGTTTCTCAGATACACTTTTAAGTCTGCTTTTCTTATTGACTTTCTGTGTGATTCGATCACATCAGTGGAGACATAAAATCAATATCAAATGTTAAAATCTAAAGTAATTAAGCAACATGACAAATGATCATGAATAAATACAGGACAAAAGAGACAAAATGCTCATGTATTTCTGTAAACAAAATTTTTTTAATCACATGTCAGACAATGCCTTTTCTTTCTTGTTATATATTAGTGTCATAGTTTGCAGGGCACTTTAAAAGTAAGTTTTAAAACATGCATAAGCCTAGAGATGTCTGGACACACTGTTATAATGTTTGCTTTTCATTTGTTTTTATTCTGAAATATCCAAATCCTCTCCTATCTTTCACTGCTTTCCTCAACGCTGCTTTTCTACCAAATCGTGATCGCCTGTTCACGTCACCTGTTTCAAATCACATCATTAGTCAGAGTTTTTAACCTCATTACTTGGTCTAAACGTCCTGTTTTTTGGAATGAGTCGCAGGCCTGAAAGGCAGAAAATGGATTATTTACTAATGAAATGGACTGCTGTGTGTATTGACTGTACTTTCACTTTTGAAACATCTCAAAATAACTTATGATTTAACCAAATTTTTCTTACTAACCAAAAATCTTTTTCTTTTAAATCCACCATTCCTTTTTAATTTACTAAATTATTAGCATAGATAGTTTAAAGTGTAAAGTTTTAATGATCAATGGAGCCAAGAGACATGAAGTAGTGTACAAGATGAGCATTTATTTACAGTTTATGATCCCGAAAAACTGACACAGACAGAAGAAAAATCTCAGACATATTAGACTTTTTACTTTACTTGATGTGTTCATAATGATGGTGAGTAGAGTTAAAACTGTTTAATTAACAGTTGCTTTTTGCTACTAGTTTCCTAAAATGTTTCTTCTCTGGTTCATTCAGCTGAGCTCCAGTTTGATCCTCAGATTATGGCTGCTTTTATGAACTGCAAAGAGAAAAAATAAATGACACATTATTTTTACAGTTTTCATCAAGCTATAATTTGTCAAATATTCAACTGTGGATGTTCTTTTCCAGAAGTTAAAGACATATTGTATCTTAGAACAACTCCTGAACATTTCATGAATCTATCATGTCAGGTCTCCCGTGAAAAAGAGATTTAATTCTCAAGGGACTTCTTGGTTAAATCAAGGTTAAATAAATTAGAATAAATGACTTTAAACTTGAACTCAGCATCAAGACCAATACCTGAAAAATGAATGAAGATATAAGGCTGACATTTTGTCTGGTGTTTACTAGGACTAATAACATTATTTTCTGAAAGTATGAAGCAAATTGGAGATGGTCAGTCAGGAACATTTTCTGAAATCTGGTGATTTGAGGTGGATTTACCCAACTCTTATGAAGTCTTTCAGCCCTTCATTACATTAGCCAAGTACATTAGCCTGTAATTTCACTGCATTTTGTAAAGTTTGTCTTGGCTTTTTACAACTCGGTGCTCGAACCAGGACCAGTGAACTTCGACTTAGAGACTGGAATGCTGTACTATAAATATATTTAAATAGAACTGATTAAATGATTAATTGAACTCACCTGCATGAAATTGAAGCTGGCCACATAGCAGTCACAGGGCAGGTTCAGACGATTGGCCACAAAACGATCTGAGACAGAAACACACATTTCAAATGTGAACACAAAGTAGACAATCTTTAACCCCTGATGTTAACGGTAGGTCTAAGATTGAGAATAAAATAATGATTCAGACACAGCCCACAGAGTCTACAACTTAACACACTCTCATTTCAAATCTTGTACATTTTAATCATTGCAACATTAGCTGTTTCCATAGAATGTCAAGCTAATTTAAAGCAAACTTTTGAAAAGCCACAAAAATGAAAATGCGAATTATGTGTGTTTCCATAAACTGGTTTGGAGTGAATAAACTAGTCTGCGTTGTGTCAACAGCAGGTGGCGCTGTAGGCTACAATACATACAGCTCTAATAAACAGAGTAGAAGAATCTGAAATCCATGTTAATGGCTGTAAGAGATCAGACTGAGGCATTTTATCAGTTCACATGACCTATTTTACCAAACATGTTTCACACTTTATCTGGAAGATGCAGATTGAACATCTGATCAGCCACGTGAGTTAGATGTTCACTAGGTCAGAATTTATGAAACAAAGGTGTTTCCATTTCATCTTATGTGCATTTACTCTTATTTGAAAAATCCACCTCAACAGAGTGGAAATTCAGTATTTTTGTATTTTTGTATTTTGGAATTTTTCTGTTTCCTTAAACACTGTAAACTCTCCCCCCCATTTGTGCATCTAAAAGTTGATGAGTTGAGAAAGTTTAGTGTGTTACCTTTGAGAACCTGAAGTTTAGTGATGGCCGCCACATACTCATCATAGTCTATCCCATCTTTGTTCCTATACTCGCGCCACAGAGTCCTGAAGGTCTCCTCATCCAAACTGAATCCTGCAAAATGGAAATGACGGATACAAAAATTTAACTAGACTGAAAAAACATCCATTCTGTAGGTTACTGTAATTTTTTTAATATGCTGAGAGCAAACATAAAACACAGTATGTTTATTTTCAGTATAAATATTGCGGATGTAACGTGTTACCACGGGCAACCAGAGCTCTTTTCATTTGGACTTCAGTAACAGCAGGTGGATTCCTCCTCTCGTAGCTCTCCACGTACTCCCTCCTGACAACAGCCGCGTAATGTTCCAGGTTGAAGAACTCCACCACCTCCAGGCCTCCAGAATTATCTGCCTGAATGTGCTGGTTAAAGCAGCTATATGTAGAATTTGTACTTTATACACTATCACTGTGTATGTATGTGACCACTAGAGGCAGTAGTGAGTAACTCTGTCGGTCTCAAACTAACACCAAGGCCGAGTTGAGGATGAGAACCGTTAGAAACAACTGTCAGAGTCAAAGAAAAGAAATGATAAAAATAGACTCATTGTGGTTGTTTTGACTGGAGTCGACTCTAAAGTTCCAGAATGAAGTTTGATGCTGAAATGTCAGCATTTCTTCTCCACTGGTGAGTTTAATTGTGAAGCTTATGAAGGTATAAAGTTACTATGTTATATTATTATGTTGCTGCTGTTTGTTGATCCACGGTTCAGATTAAACTGTGACAGTTCTGCCCTTGTTTGGACAATTCAAAACAGATCTTTAGTGCGACTATTGATGACACAAACTGTAAGTAAAACAGAGGTGATTAGTGGTTTTACTGTGGCTGTTTTCAGTCGAAAAACAGAGCTAAGCTAACAGAGCTATAATGTAAACTATGGGCAGACACAGCATGTTAACGTTATAAGACACAGTGTTATTTTGACTGAAGGAGAAAACGATGATGATCCATTAAACAGATGTGTGTAAATCATGAGTTTCAGACTTTATTCAGTGAGTGATACAGTCTGTGGAGATGGAGCATTAATTCATTGGTGGTTTCGGTAGATGTGGGTTCGTTCTGGTTCACTTCCCCTGATGTTGATAGTTTGGAATATTAATACTACATAGAACCCCTTTAAAGAGTTACAAGAGGACGCAACCTGTTGTTTGTCTCCTGATCACTGGCAGAATGAAAGTTGAAGTTGCAAAGGATACATCCATAAGTGTCAGCAGCAGATGGGCTGTTCTCAGACTCAGAGCTAAATGAGGGAAAGTGAATATGAGGATACGTGTGAATACATTCCTTTCTGATTATATGGTTTATATGATACAGAGTTTCTCTTAAGGTGAAAACAGAAAATAAACAGACTTTTTCCATGAACAGAGTAGCCACCGGCGTTGAGCCGAGCAAGAACATCTTCAGCATTCAGCATCTGATGGAAACAAGAAAACAAAGATCATCTGAGTCACTGCTTCAGACGATCTAAAATAGAAATAGGACAAAAGGACAACGCAAACACAGTCAAAGCATCTCTCTACGGCTCTATCACAAGTAGAGATATAGAGAAATGTTCAAGAGTAGCTACTCAGAATAAAAATAGCTTTGGTCCGATCAGAAGGAATTTACAATCACACTTGTGATATATATTTTTAAAAAATGAAGGAAATACCTCAGACTTGCTGTCCTCCTGTAAAGAAAAGAAAAGGTGTCAAAAACACACAACCATAGAGGAATCTACTGATGCAACATTAAAAAAATATTCATTTCTTTTAAAATATTGAAGTGTTCCTCCGTACTGTGATACACTTTTCAGTTGGGAACGACTCACACCGCAGCTCCACAGGCCAGGAAACGCCAAAATTGGACATGAGTCCCTCGCAGCCCTGTCTGGCTCTCTCACAGTAAGACCTGCAGGGCCGCTGCACTTCCCCTGACACACACTTGGGGGCGTACACCATGCATAAGAAGAGCCGTATGTCCACGGAGCACACGGTTTGCACGATGGAGTTGAAGAAGGACATCTGCACAGCAGCCTCTCTTTGACTTGTGTGTCCTAGGAGGTTTGGGGTCATAGTCATGTTGTAGGACAGGTCCTGGCACATGGGGATGGTGATGGGCTTACAGATGCCCCCACTGCTGCCAACTCCATACTGGAACAAGACACAAGTGTACACGTCAATGACGAGCCTGACTGTAGACCTGAGATGAACACCTGTTCAGCAAATGAAGGCAGCATAAAACATAGAGGAGACGAGTTACAGCCGAATGCACACTTTGAAACTTTTTGAAGATCTGCTTCCTTCTCTTTCCTAAAGAAGAAACAGCCACCACTCAGTGATGTGTGTTCTTGATTGTATTGGAGCTGCACAAGGAAGGTGTGTATCATCACTGATTTCAAATCCTACAGCTTTAAATTAAGTTAATCGATTTAAAATGTGAGTTTAGCCTGTTAACAGTTAGCATGCTAATGATTACTGACAAAACAAAATGTGCATGTGCAAATCTTACGTATTGAATGTTTAATCATGTCATATTTACTAAGTAAAAACAAAATAACTTAAAATCACAAGACATTTAATACGACAGTTTTTTCCCTAAATTTGGTAAATCTGGTGGTTAGAAGATATCACATCTGTTCATCTTCACGTTACAGATGCCAGACTTACATGTTCACAGGACTCTGTGGTGAATGTGTCGCATCTCAAGGATTCCGGCCATGTGAAGCCGAAGTTTGTCATGAGCAGCTCACAGCCGGACCTGGCCTCCTCACAGAGCGTTCTGCAGGGAGGCCGGGGTCTTCCTGACACACATTCAGGAGTGAAGACGGAGCACAAGAAAGGCTTCAGATGAGGGGAACATGCCACCTGTATAAGTGGATAATACGTCTGCATGGTCATAGCTGCATCTGCCTGAGTTCTGTGGCCGAGGATGTTGGGTAGGATGGTCTGAGTGTATGACAGGCCTGAGCACAGGGGGACACTGATGGTCTGACATCTTGGGGCAGGTGTTGAAGGAAAAAGGAAGTCTGGACCCTGGATGAACAGAAACATGATGTAGTAAAGCATGTTTTACTACACTACCACCTTTTAGTGGTTTCAGATTTGTTTGTGACTGGACTGAGCAGACTGCAGTTGTTTTGTTCTGCACGAGTATGTTTGAACCTAATGTGAGTAGATTAAACAATGTGTTTTGGCAGACTTACTTCACACGACTCTGTGGTAAATGCTTCGCATCTCAAGGATTCTGGCCAAGTAAAACCAAACTTTGTCATGAGCGGCTCACAGCCGGATCTTGCCTTCTCACAGAGGGTTCTGCAGGGAGGCCGAGGTTTTCCTGACACACACTCAGGAGTGTAGACGGAGCACAAGAAAGGCTTCAGTTGAGGGGAACACTCCACCTTTACAAGTGGATAAAACTGATGTACTTCCAGACCTGCGTCGTCCTGAGTTCTGTGGCCGAGGATGTTGGGCAGGATGGTCTGAGTGTATGACAGGCCCGTGCAGAGGGGGACACTGATTGTCTGACATGTTGGAGCAGATGTTGGAGCAGGACGGCTGGGCGAACCCTGGATCAACAGAAACATATGTGAAGAACAAGAAAGATACAAAGAACAGCAGGGAAATGGATGACATCATTTATCCACACTTCCTGTATGAGACCAAAGACCTTGTAAGATCTCTAAATGTTGTCTTCATCATCTACGTGCTATCTATGTGCTTGCGTCTCCCTTTATAGATGGCCTTGCATCTGACATCAGCATGTTGTTAATTTGGCTCATTTTTAACTTCTTCTGTCTTCCATTTATTTTTATTACTTTGTTTTTCACTACAGTAGCTTCGCATTAACTTCCTGTGATTAGTCCAAAATTCCAGAAAGATGTTTTCATCCTGTACATGGTTCAGTTTCAGACCAACTCTTTCAGTTGGACCAAAGACTGTTTGGTCTGCACTGTGGTCTGGGAGAAATTTGGTTCAGATCAAACTGGGAAGTCTGAAAGTCCAGACCAAGTGAGACAGGTCTGAAAGTGCTTTAATCTTAGAAATAATACCTTTTTAGATGAGCTAAACTAAGGACCTAAAGGTTCTAAACAGTCTGACTTCTGAACATAGCTGAGTAAGGTTTCCTTGGTCTTCAGGTAACCTGCCACATAACTTTTTCTTTTAATCTTGTGAGAACCTGAATCATTCATTCTGCTCCTATATTCCCTCTGGGATTCACGATTCTGGGATTTGATTTCTCAATAGTTCCATGGAAAACTGGAAACTGGAAACTGACGTGTGATTACACAACCTCCACTACATTTGTCTGACAGCTTAATTACTTTACAGATGAAGATTTGACGCAATGGATAATGAGATAATAACAAGCTTAAACCTGTGGTTTCCAACCTTTTTGTCTAGTGACGTCTTACAGAAAGCAGTGTGTAGCCAGCTCACATTTCACATTTCTATGAGTTGTTAACAGCTCTAACAAATAGTGATTTTAACCTCTAAACTCCTCACACGGTTTCATTTGAATAAATGTTCAAATCATCCAATAAAAACAAAAATCGAAGATTGGAGGAAAACGACACAAACTTCTCTCCTGTTAATCATGACATGAGGCCTCAGATTCATCTGGTGTCCCTGTTTATAACACTGGATATTAAATAGTTCAGGCTAGCTTTTACTTGTAATGGAGTATTTTTCACATTGCTGTAATGATTCTTTTAGTTAAAGCTACAGAAGGCAGAAATCAAGGAAAAACACCAGAATATGAATCAGCAGATTTCAGAAAATGTTCCCAACTGACCAGGCTGAATTTTGGATGGTGTTTATAGGACTAATAACATGTATGAAAGGAATCAGTCGTGAAGCCTCCGATGATTTCACGTGGACTGACCCTCTTGATTTCTGCCTACTGGAGCTTTAAGTAAAAGATGTGAAGACGTCTTCCACCTCTGACTCTACAGCTGATCATTATTTACCTGCACACAGTTGGATGTTGGTAAAGCCTCACATCGGAGCTTTGTGGGCCAGGTCAGCCTCTTCGCTCTGAGAGTCGACTCACAGTCACTCTTGACCTTTTCGCACAGAGCTCTGCATGGCTTCATGCGGTTGTCCTCGTCCGCTCCGCATTCAGGCACAACCACACGACACATGAGGATGGCCACATGCGCCGAACAGGCCGTCTCCACAATCTGACCCGTCGGCTGCAGCAAGTAGCCCGGAGCCCCAGTCGGATGCTGTGTGGTGGTGTAACCCACACCCTGACAAAAGCTGGCTGTCACCGGCCTGCAGTTTGGTTTGCTTTGTGCCAGCTGGACACACAGCAGCAGCAAAGCCACAACCAGTAAAACCAGATTCTTCATGGCTCCGAGAAACAAGACCGTCCTCCACTGCTGAGAAGAAGTTCTGGAGCTTTGAGACCAGTGTGTCCCTGTTAATATTCTCAGGAGGTGGAGCAGGCATCCACGAATAGAGTTCCTACAAACAAGGCGCTGATTTAGGACCTTTAGTCAACTCACATGACAATAAGATGCCCCACACAGAATGAGAGCCAGACTGGTCTCAGAGCAGCAGTGATGGAGAGTTTCATAAGAAGCTCAACATCTGTTTGTGATTTTGCGCTTACTGTGTAAACCTGGGGGGGGATTTGTTCTGCTTGGAAAGTATTTCAACAGTATCAGGAAAACAAACTGTTGACATGTTTTGTTGATTTTAAAAGTTTCTCTTGTTGTGTGGAATTACACTTATCTCCTGCAGGATGATCCAAAAAGGCAACAGTGAAAGAGAAGCTGAGGCACTTTTTCACCGAAAGATCAGATTTAGTAAACCTGCAGAAAATATCAGTTTTTTAGTTCAGGCACAAGACTCTTTAAAATACAATCATGTGCACTGGAGCGCATCAACTAGTAATCCATAATTGGTTTGAGAAGAAAAGTCAAAATTCTGTGATTCCAGCTGCTTAAACTTGATTTGTTTTCTGGTTTCTTTCCTCATATTTTTGGGTTGTGGACCAAACAATTTGAGGGTGTCATCTTGGACTTTGGGAAAACTTTTTCACATTGACACTGACAATTTATAGACCAAACAAATCATCAATTAATCAACAAAATGACTAATAATAAAGTATGGCCGCAATCTACAACTTCACCACTAGATGTCACTAAATATTACA
Source organism: Coranthus polyacanthus (assembly GCA_037367275.1). Classification (NCBI taxonomy): domain Eukaryota; kingdom Metazoa; phylum Chordata; class Actinopteri; order Kurtiformes; family Apogonidae; genus Coranthus; species Coranthus polyacanthus. Next base: position 14,053,308 of record JAPQRN010000009.1, read on the forward strand.
CACCGAACCTTTAGAGGTATTAAAAATTAAAACACATATTTTCAGGTGTAAACGGAATATGTGACTCCACTGTGATGAATCACACCGATACTGGCGATAAGATTAAAATAAAAAAAGAGTAGAGGTGAAAGTGTGAATGGTTCCTGCTGGTGTTTTACTATTATATATGATATTTTTGGAGTCATATCACTACTGCATCTCACTGCTCTAAAAAATCAACTTTTCATGAGCTCGGAAAAACAGGCCTGTTTTCAACTTGCCGATGATACATTATCCAGCGAAAGAGTTTATTTAGTTTAAGAGGAGAATTTGAAACTCAACTCACAAAGATTCAAAATCAAGATACTCAGAGATATGTGGTTTTCACTGGACAGGAAGAGGATTAAAAACTGTAAAAGGAACTAAAGCTGTCAGACGATGTAGTGGAGGAAAACATGCAATATTTACCTCTGAGATGTAGTGGAGTAGAAGGATAAAGCTGCAGAAAATACTGGAAAAACTCAAGTACAAGTACCTCTTGAGGTCAGTACTTGCATTCCACGGCGGTTAAAAGAATTGTAGTGATGGACACGATAATCCACCATGAAGTGTTGGGGCTTCGTTCTGTTGTAACTCATTGTGTAGTACAGTTACTGACCAGCAGAGGGAGACAAAGACTGGAAGAATTGCAGCAGTTGTTCATCGACACGTCAACTCAAACAGTGTTTACAGTCACACTAATATCCCACTGTTATTCTGAATTTGAAAATACATGGGATGTGCTGGTATTATTCTAGTTTTATGAGGATTTGTTGAGCACATTCAGAATATGCATCTCATTTGCTTGTTTTACTGCAGGTTCACAGCTTGAGCAGAGACAAAGATCATCTGATAAAGACAACACCTACTATTGAACATTATGAAAGAGGATATCAACAAGTGTTTGGAGATGTACAAATATGGAGAAGCTTTTCAAGATGGTGTCTGAAGAATGAAAGACGGAGGCTGAGTTCACACAGAGGAATGTCTTTAATTAGGGTATAAATGTGAACAGCTTAACAGGAATATTGTCTTTTTAATTAGGGCAAAAAAACCCTCAATATTTAGTTCATGTAAACATAGTTAATTATTCTTGAGACTCTATATCTGAAACCATTAACACTTGTAGTCAATTCATTTTCCAAGTTTGTCAAACTGAGGGCACCAAGTTTGTAATTTTTGTAAAGACATTATTTTTTTGCCAAACTTTAAACACAAATCACTGCTTTACGCGCAGTCCTGGATACAGACCTGGTTCAGGACTTTATCTGAAAGCAGGTCCTGTTGAAGCAGCAGGTGGTTCTGAAAGACATGAGGGTCAATAGTGACTCCTGGTGGTCAGGAGGAGAAAGGGCATGTACTGAAATAAAAGAAACACCAGAACACTGGATGACTTTTATAACCCTGAGTTTTTCAACTGATCAGCTGGCCGGTCTTATTAGTGTTTTAACTCATTGTGATTAGAATTAATGTTTTAATATTTATACTGTAAGTTATTACAGTTTGTAAAAAGTTTTTATTCAGGGTTTTAGTTTGTTTTTTGATTTCTGTTTAGTTTTAACTCAGGAAGTTTTATTTATTTATCCATTTTCTCTAGAATTGACTTGTTTTTGTTTAGTTTTCTTTTTTTTCATGAAAACCTTGATTTATAGACACTGAAAATGGTAAAATTAAAGAAGAACCATTGTTTATTAAAGGCCATTTTATTCTTTTTCACCATGAACCATTAACATTGTTTGATTCAGAGTCAATGAGTCTAAAACAAACCTGATTTTAGCTGCAATTCCACTGTGGTTTAGTTCACGTTGCATTGATCAGTGTTCAGCTTTTGTTCATGTTTTAGACAACTGTCATTTTAATTTTTAGTTCCATTAATGAAATTATGTTTTCACTGCAAGTTTTAACGTTAGTTTGTAAAAGTTAGAACCCTGTTAAGGAACAATTTATGATGAAATAAATAATAATTGTAGCTGAGATGAGTTGTGTAAATGTTGAACATTTACTTTCCATGATACAGAAGATTGCAGAAGATTTATCTGTGTTGAAGAATACTGTAACCTCATATAGAATCATACAAATACAGACAGATGGAGATTTATTTCTTTGTTACCTGTGTGAAAAGTAACAGGTAGTTTCTCCTTGGTATGTCTATTTAAAGTCACGTGTCATTAAATTGAACACACAGACTCAGACTCAGACTCAGAAACAAACACAACCGGTGTGTCATGTTTGACAGACTGAATTTGACAGGAAATGTGCCGTTTGAGACGGTGAGAGTCTCCACATTCAATATCCTGACACACACGTGCGCGCACACACAGTGTAATAAAGCTGCATTAAACAGTCATATGTGAAACTTGATATTGTAAACATTGTCTAAACAAAGACGAATAAACGTAACCACAGGAAACATATTGGAGAAATGTGTGTTTTTTCTATTTCTGCCCCAATAAAAACCAAAAGACCTGAAAAAGATCAACACATGATGCTCCTTCTGGTTTTAAGGTTAAGATCTCCTGAAGCCATGTTATAAGACATGATAAAACACTCTGATTTGAATTTGTGTAATTAGATTTTTCCACAAAAAAAGTTGACCGATCTCATTAGAAACTGTTTAACTCTCGTCTCCTCCATCCTCATGCTCAGTGTTAAATGATTTAAATGATTCCTTCAATGAGAAGCAGTGTTAACCAGACTTTACAAACCTCAAATAAACAAAACAGCTCCCCTTAGTGGATGCTTGATGTCGTGGTGCCAGATTCTGGATCATTTTATAATTCATCATTTAGTCTCACATGTTCAGACCAGATAGGTCTGGTCCCATCTACTATCATTCTGGAATAGACCTAAAAGCTCTCTCTGGACTGTTCTAAACAAATCATGGGTCGTCTTGGGTGGTGCTGAGTGCAGGATGACAGTGTTGGGGAAGATGCTTTGGTGGAACATCTGTGTGTAGAGAAGTGAGTCGTGTGTCAAAAAGAAAACCCTCCATTCTTCAGTCGTCCAGTTCTTCCAGCAGAGACTCATCACTGATCTTAACCAGTGAAGATCTGTAAATGAAAGGGTCTAGGTTTGCATATGGATGGTAAAGACATAGTTTGGATGGATAGAATCATCCCAACCAATATCTGAGGAACTCGTTTGTAGTTCCATCCATCCTCATGCTCAGTGTTAAATGATTCCTTCAATGAGAAGCAATTTTGGCCAAACTTTGTAGACCTCGAATAAACGAAACAGCTCCCTCTAGTGGAGGCTTGGTGTTGTGATGCCAGATTTCAGATGGTGAGGTGTGTTTGTGCTCTGTTCATGTACTCATATGCCATTTTATCACTGACTCTCCTCACCTCTGGTTTTTTTGATGAACACCAAGCCAAGCCAGTGGGAAATCTCCAAAAATGTCACAGCAAATTTTCGCGTAGGCTCCGTCATAATAAATCAACCACAGATTTGTGTCTTAATGCAACATTTTATTTTGAAAAAGTTTTAAATTTCACCCTCGTCCATTGTTGCCTCCATTGTAGCTGGAGTCGCACTGAAGACGATGTCATAATACTTTACACTTTTACGTTTATGTTTAACATTGATACAAACGTACAGATTCTTTGGGTGAGGTGGGGGTCTTAGTTAAATGGATCTATATAATTATGAAATGACATGTCTCTGTGGATGTTTCACTGCTGCTGTGGGACCGTGTACATACGTGACCTTTCTGTGTGCGTCTGTGTTTGCTGACAGTGTGTGCTGATCCAGTTAGACATTAACAGACGCCTTCTTTCATTTGTTTGAACTAAAGTTCTTCTTGGGTGGTTTTACTGCTCCCTCTGGTACGCCTGTTTACTGGGGAGAAACCAGCAACATACTGGACCTAAACTGGGCTGAAACACCTCATCTACAACCTGCAGTCGTATCTTCTAAGAAATCCACCATGTTTTTATGTTTGATTCTATTTTTAAAGTTCATCTCTGTCTCACACACCTCGTAGTAAAGACTTGTAGTTTCATTACAGCCACCTTCTGAATGCATGTATTATTTACTGGCAGGTGTTGGTAAAAACAAGGAAAAATTTATTTTTCAAGACAAATAATAGTTACATAAACCCAATGATAGTTGTGACAAAACCCTAGTCACAATTTAGCTGCCAAATAATTAATTCTGTGTGCTGTGTCTTGTGTGAAAAAATATTTTTCGTTCCATTTTTAGAAATTTCACTGGTCAGGCAATCATATGTCATGAGATGATAGGAGAAGAGGAGCTCAAACTGAAGATGATGAAGAATAATCTTCAGTTTGTAAAATATTATAAAATATGTAAAAATTGGTCTTTATCAATGAGGAGAAACATGGATGTGTCCATCAGAGCTCACATGTATCCTGAAGCCATCATGGCAGAGGCAGAGAAACTCACAGATTCTAATTTAAAAAACTAGAAACTGTTCTTAAGCCTATAATCTGTAAACAGCACACCCACTGGATCAGACTTGATGAGCCTCACGTCCAAATCACATCCAGAATCGACCTGACAGTCATGAAGTGTGTGCACAGATATAAGGCCTTTTCACAGCTAAAGTCTGAACCAAGGTTTTTTCTTTTTCATTGTATATGTTTGGTTTGGTCAGTTCTGAGTGAACTAAAAATCGTACGTTCTGTCATCATTGTCTACATGTGCTGTGTCTCGCTAAACTCAACATGGATACGTTTACAGACATGTGCGTCTGATGTTAGCATGTTCAGCTCATTTTTAACTTCTTTCATTTGTTTTCCTTCTTGGTTTGTTTATTGCTGACGATAAACTTGCATAACTTCCTATAATTGGCCCAATAGTCCGACCCACACTGTAAATGATGATCCGGACTGAGAGCAGCTCTTTTGGTCGCACTGAAGACTGGCAGTTTGTTCCACACTGTGGTCCAGCGGCGGTTTGGAACCTGCAAATATGGTTTGGGATCGAATTGAAAGTCTGGACCAAAACGAGGTAGGTGTGAAAGCTTCGTAAATGAAAAGGAAATAAAAACAAACATAACCTAATACCTGATAAAAATGAAAACATGAACAATTATATAAGGTGAATTAGTTCAAAAGCTTCAGATTCAGAACAGATTCACAGATTTTCATATGAGCTTGTTTTTGCCAGATAAACCCATATGAAAAGCAGAAACCGTGACGCTGAGGGTCTGGTTGTCGTTATCAGATGAGACTTTACAGCTCGCAGTGAAAGAGAGTTATCAGTACATCCCTGCTGTTTGCACAGTTTCTCCAGTGAAAGATGGACCTGAACAAGCAGCGATAGGACCCAGGTCAATGTTTACCTCTCACCTTTCTTATCGAGGCAGGAGTTTGCCCTCTGCCTCTCCCCTCAGTGTTCCCACCTCTTGCTCCTTGGCAGGTTCAGTTCTGACAAAGTGAGAGCTGAGGCCGAAACTGTGGAAACAGAAGAGGCTTGATGACGCGAGCGTTTACCTGAATGAAGGGCAGTGGCTGCTCAAGAATGTGTTTCAGAAACTTAAACGATTGTGAGCCGCCATTAACCTTTTCCAGAGAGGTCAGCCTTAATCCTAAATGTAACCCCACATTGACTTTTATCTTTCTTCTCCTTTAGCCTTTGTTCTGCTCTGAATGTTTTGCCGCTCGCTTTGTTTTCAGAGCAGGTGTTCAAAAAGGAAAAATCAACCTTATGAGACTGGAAACACAAGATATACCTGGAATATGTTGACATGTCCATTTACTAAAGCCATGTGCACCTTTTCACTGATAACTGACCAAAGCAAAATGATGCACATGTGTTCAGCATGCGTTTGTTTCATTTTAGTAGAAACCACAATTTGGTGAAATGCACTTATGTTTTGATACTGGCAACACATTTCAACTGCCACCAAAATCCACTTTTTGCATCCGCTCTGAGGCCTCCAGAGATGAAAAGAAAACACACCAATCTGTATATCAAAATATGATGTTTTGTGGCGTTTTATCACACAAGACGGAGTGCTGTTGTGTCGTCAGTAGCTGCTCTGAAGATGCTCTCAAGATAAACATTCATATCATATCATATCATATCATATCATATCATATCATATCATATCATATCATATCAGTCGGTATCAATATTTATCACGATAGAAGTCAAATCATTATTTCTTTAAAGGCTTTAAAGGTTATCTATGGTTTTGAATTATTTATAAAGACACAGCAGGACAAAAATGATGTAAAAGATGTAACAAGACAAAACGTAAAAGACAAAAACGGCATGAAAAAAGTAAAAAACTATGACGTAAAAGATGAAAATGTCATAAAAGACATAAGAAGTAACAAGACAAACATGCACATGTAGTCTCTGATTTTATGATTACTGCTCATTTTGTTTGGTATATTCACAATAAATGAGTGTAAACCGAACTCTTATTCAAGATGAAAACATTGAAACATTTTGTAAGTGATTTAGTGGAAGATGTAAACAAAATAAACCCTAACAACAAACAAAAAACGTATGTTACGATAAATCTAATAATCATGATATAAAGATATGTCATGGTAACGTTAATTATCGCTTTATTACCCAGCCCTAAGTTTAGTAAATACATGGTCTGAAGCCACGTGTTGCTTATTCTATTTTTATCACTTCTTCTGTTTTCCTGTACATCAGACTCGAGGCTACAGCGGCTCACTACTCCCTCTACTGGCACAAAGTGGTTTTATGAGACCATCAAGACACTGACATCAATGGCATAACGTCAAAACTGTTATTTCTAAACACTAATGATCATTTTAGGTCATTTACAGCCTTTAACCTTTAACATCCAGTCTGGTTATTTCACAAATGTATGCACGCGCATCATAATATTCATTACCGATGCAATAACACACCTGTCCTTTAGCTGCTGAAGACACATTTTAGGGTGATACAAAACAAGAAGTAGATGTAATAGTCATACATAATAAGAGTATGTGATTGAAGCTATTCAACAAACTCAGACTTGTGAAACTGAAACTTGTGCAGGTGCGGTTTTTGTCTGAATGGAGAGTTTGAAATGTACTGTATGTTTCCTGAAGTAACTCTGCACTCATGCTGATTCATCACAGACCAGGCTCCTCATCACTTTACATAATCTTTGAATTTTTAATACATTGCAACCACGTCCTGTCTGATGCTTTGTCATTCTTACTGAACACAGCTTCTTTACGTCAGCGGTGTGTGAGTGTGTGCGTGACAAAGCTCTGTCTCTGCAGCCGTCAGGACAAAGGCATGTCGTCCTGCAGCAGACAGAGAGTCTGCAGGCACGCTCAACATGCAGATAAATTATGTCGACTAATAGCTCATCAAACTGTCATGCCGAGGCCAGACCACGCACGCAGCCCTGCACAACCGTAGAAGAAGAACACAGTGAAATTAAAGGAAAGGTTATACTTAAAGCGGTGGATGTGGGACGTCAACGTGGTTTTCACAACAGGACGGATGAACTATCCTCTTCGACTGATTAATGTGTGTACATCAGAGTCATAAAAACCTGACGCAATAACTGGATTTTTATCTGAAGAAACCTGCACATACACTGTGCTTTCACCCATATGTCTCTGACTGGACATGTGTAGGTTTACTTTAGTTCAGTTTCAGCTCGAGACACTAAAAATCTATTTCACGTCTCCTCGGTACCTACATGTACAAAAATATGTAATGGATTGCTTTAATGTCTGCATGTTTACTGCCTTTTCCATTGTCAAAACAATGTTGAATTAAATGCATGTTTTCACATTGTTAAAACCTGTTTCCTTGTTGTGTATCTAGTCTGGTCTCGGTCTTGACTTGGTCTCAGTTTAGGTGGTTTTGACACTGCTGCACAATCAATTTCATTCATGGACAAATACAATAACTCATTGATTGAAGCATCACCAGAAGGAGGCGATGACCGGGAAAGTTAAATGATGATATTACATCACTACATTTATCTAGAAACATAAAATCAGATGCAGTATTAACAGATATTTACTGATTTTCATATTGTATCATGTTCTTTGTCAACATGGATTTAAAACAAACATGAAAAATGAATTGAAATACACAGAATTAAAGTGCATTAATAAACTGCACCCAAAGGACTCAGAGATGGAAAACACTGTATACCCCTGGTTAAATTCAAAACAATAGCATTTACAGAGAAACCCATTCAGAAGAACTTCAGAGGAAACTACATGGAAGTAATGATGGCACCTAATGTTCATTTCTGAATCCCAGTGAAACTGCAAACCACAGTGAGAGGGAGATTCAGGAACTTGGTCATCAGTGCCCGTTGATTTCCTGCTAAACGAGCTGTAACAGTGAATCATATGCATGATTACTGATGCAGATCTCCAAAGTAGAAAGTGCACATCCAGTAATTTAATACTCAGTGGAAGAAAAAATTAAACCAACAACACCAACATTTTCTTGAAGGCCATGTCAGAGTTTCATTTGTTCATTTGATGCCATAATATATGCTGTAAGTGGAACTGGACGACATTTCTCTGGCATCCAGTGCATCTGTGAGGAACCTGGGAGTTGTGCTTGACCAGGACTTATCATTTAACACACATATTAAACTAATATCTAGGACAGCTTTCTTTCATCTGCATAATATCACCAAAATTAGGAGCATCCTATCCCAAAGAGACGCAGAAAAACTAGGTCAAAGTGAGCAGTGGTCTGAAGGGGGCGCTACAGAGCCACTTTTGTAGTTTAATGTACAAACCCTATAAATTACCAAATTTTTCACGACTTCTGATGTCTGCGCCAACTTTCCTGAGTTTTTGAGCATATTTAGACACTTGAAATTGAGCGTAAACATTTTGTGTAATCCTACAGATACAATAGGCCCTTCGCCACTACAACGTAAGGCTCGGGCCTTAATGAAAAGGAGGACAGAGAAAAGTACAGATGAAACTGGAAATACACACACTGAGACATTCTTTACTCCAGTAGAAGTACAGATATAATACAGTAGAAGAATTGATTTCTGACTTGATGTGAAGACGCACAATGAGGCAAAATAAAAATATTAGTTCTTCTCACATGTACAAGTTATCAAAAACATAAATACATGAGAATTCAGTAACAAAGGACAAAAAAAGGACAAACACACAGTTTTTCCTTTTATTTTCCACAAAATCAAGTTCAAAACCACTGAACAAAGACAAGAATGAAACTATTACAGTTCCACAGTAGAATATTTTTGTTTTCACTTCCACTTCAAATGAAAATGGCAGCAGAAAAAGACTTGGAAAAAACAAATCCCTTCACATAATCTATCTAGTCTGCTTACCACTTCTAACTGTAGCTGAATCCCACTGTATCATAAATTGGAAGCTGTTTGTTTATTATTAGAACAGGTAATGACCCTTTAACTGTTGTTGTAATGTGTATATAAATACTGTCAGAAGAAGAACTTTATAATCAATATATTGTTAAATTGTTTAATCCATTGGGATTAAAGGAACCGCTCTAGACTGGTTTAAATCAGACGTTTCTGAAAGATCTCAATTTGTACATGTCAACGATCAATTATCCACCCAAAATAAGGTGAGTCATGGTGTCCCACAGGGGTCTGTACTTGGACCACTTCTTTTTACTCTATACATGCGGCCATTAGGTG
>JAPQRN010000009.1:14070930-14086691 GCA_037367275.1 Coranthus polyacanthus
ATCAGGCAGGTTCTCCTCACCTGTACTCTGCTCTGCTGTTCAATGTGTCCCCACATCAGGCAGGTTCTCCTCACCTGTGGTCACTCTGCTGTTCATTACGTCCCCGCATCAGACAGGTTCTCCTCACCTGTGGTCACTCTGCTGTTCATTACGTCCCCGCATCAGGCAGGTTCTCCTCACCTGTACTCTGCTCTGCTGTTCAATGTGTCCCCACATCAGGCAGGTTCTCCTCACCTGTGGTCACTCTGCTGTTCATTACGTCCCCGCATCAGACAGGTTCTCCTCACCTGTGCTCTGCTCTGTTGTTCATTACATCCTTGTATCAGGCAGGTTCTCCTCATCTGTGGTTGCTCAGCTGTTCATTACGTCCCTGCATCAGGCAGGTTCTCTTCACCTGTGCTCTGCTGTTCATTACGTCCCCGCATCAGGCAGGTTCTCCTCACCTGTGCTCTGCTGTTCATTACGTCCCCGCATCAGGCAGGTTCTCCTCACCTGTCGTCGCTCTGCTGTTCATCACGTCTCTGCATCAGGCAGGTTCTCCTCACCTGTGGTCACTCTGCTGTTCATTACGTCCCCGCATCAGACAGGTTCTCCTCACCTGTGCTCTGCTCTGTTGTTCATTACATCCTTGTATCAGGCAGGTTCTCCTCATCTGTGGTTGCTCAGCTGTTCATTACAGCATCAGGCAGGTTCTCCTCACCTGTGCTTTGCTGTTCATTGCGTCCCCGCATCAGGCAGGTTCCCCTCACCTGTGCTCTGCTCTGCTGTTCATTACATCCTTGCATCAGGCAGGTTCTCCTCACCTGTGTTCTGCTCTGCTGTTCATTGCATCCCTGCATCAGGCAGGTTCTCCTCACCTGTGCTCTGCTCTGCTGTTCATTGCGTCTCGGCATCAGGCAGGTTCTCCTCACTGCTGTATAAGAACCCCTGCCTCTCACATAGTCGTTTCCAGATCCTTGTCTACCATGTCTGCAGGATTTGCAGTACATCTCTCCTGTTTTAACCACTGACTTCATTCTTCTCCTCGCTTCTCCAGGATTCCCTCCCTGTCATCTCCTCAACCCCTGCCTGGTCTGAACATCTCACCTATCAATCCTGCATCAGCTTCCCTGCCTAGTCTGTCTAGTTGTGCCCAATAAATTCAGTTATTTTCTTCTTCTTCTTCTGTGTCTGCATATGAGTTCAACTTTAATATCCCCATGACAGTTATTAATACCATTTATTATACAACAGTGTTTTACATCAAAATTACAACATGTTTTACTTATTTATGGTCATGACTTTAAACCATCTATTGTCTGTATTTTTGTGCGTTTCTTGTGTTGCTTCTTGCTTTTTTAAATGAATCCCTGTTCAAGTACATGAATCTGAACTGAAAGTGTGAGAGAACAGGACTTTTACAGTCTAATAATAAACACTAGGTGGTGACACACAGTCACGAAAACAGTCAGATACTCTCTGTCACTGTGACACACATGCACAAACAGCCTCATTTAATATCGGTGTCTGTCTGTGAAAATAAAATACTAGTGTTTTGAAGAAAAGTCAAATTAAAAGGATCGACCTCAAGAAAAACAAGCATGTTTTTAACAATGTGATGCTGCAGAAGTGACTCGTGAACATGTCATTCTACTTTTACACATATAGTGAGTTTGTGTGTTTGTGTAGGAAAACACTGTGCATAAAGAAAAGAGTCTTAAATAAGTCTAGAAGCAGCTGACATAAAAAAGCAACAGGTGAGAAAGAAAAAGGTGAAAATAGACAGAGAAGAAAGAAAACATTGGAGGGAATAGAACAGAGTTTGTCATTGTTATGTTTATTTAGTCTTTGAGTTTGGTTTTTGGTTTGTTTTTATGCTTTTGAAAGCTACCATGTTTGGTCTTAAGGTAGAGTAATGATTTTTTTCGCTGCTAGTTCTAGTTTTAGTCTGTAGTTTTTGTTAAAGGAGGGATGTGGGAGGGCAGGTAGGAGAGAGCAGGGAAAGGATGGGGAGATGGCAGGGAGAGGAGTGAAAAATGACAAAGATATAGTGGGATGTGGACAGACATGGAGAGAAAAAAGGGAGAAAGGGAGGAAGAGGAGGAAGGGAAAAGAGCAGAGAGAGGGAGGAGAGAGCATCTGTTTCCTGTGCTCAGTCCAGCTGGAGGAGGAACAAACGACAAAAGAAGAGGAAGAAGAAGAAGAAGAGGAGGAGGAGGAGGAGGAGGAGGAGGAAGTACAGGCGCACACACACACACATACACACACAGGTGTACAGGTTTATTCTCACACACCGACAGTGAGAGCAGCCAAGAGGAAGCAGGATTCCGTTTTTCCCTGAGGAAGTCGGTATGTGTGTGTGTGGATTGGGGAGGGGGTAGGATTTCCTGATTTGTTTGTTCCTCTCACACACTTTTCTTCCTGATCCAGGCTCGATTTAGACTTCCTGTTCCCGATCTATTCTTGGAGCACACACACATACACACACAAACACACACATGTGCATCAAATAGACTCAATGGAGGAGACTCATTGACATAATGCATCTGACGCCCTTTAACCGCATCATATTCAATGCCTAATTCTAACCGTATTCTGACCTTAACCCTTAAACCTCAGACAGCCTTTTGAAAGTCCATCTGAAGGTGACGACTGGCCAAAACCTACACTTTGAAAGTTTAGCGTTTAGCTCACCCATCACCCCTCGCGCTCCTGCAGCTCCGCCCCTTTGTGCAAATATGGTCACTTCCAGCTCCAAAAAGCCAACATGGTGACGATGAAAACACAAACTACTGGCTTCAAAATGACAGCGTGACATCACGGTAGCTCCTTCCACTTCTTATACACAGTTTATGGTTCATACCAAGCTTCATAAAGATCAACGCATCGTTTGTGACATATGTTCATCACACATACAAACACACATATATGGATGCCAATAAGATGTTGTTCCACCTCATGCCTCCAGAACAGCTAGACTTCTCCTTGGCATTGATTGTACAGTATGTGAACTCTACTGGAAGGATGAACACCATTCTAACTAAACCCTCATGTGGTGTTTTGCTGAACATGTCCATCCAGTTCCCATAGATGTTCAGCTGCAAAACTATTTTTATTTTTTCTTTAGTTGTGTTTCCCAGCAATAAATGTGCAAACAGTGGTGATAAAGAGACAAGGATTTCTATGATTTGTATGAGTGTATGCGTTTTGTAAAGTGACATTTCCATGTGACAACATGATGAGTCGCTTGGGCAAATACCCCAAAATGTCATATTTTGAAGTTTGAATAACTAGATGGAGGAAGTGTGGAGCTGTTGTCATGGCGATAAGGTGGGTGTGGGTCAGACGTCAAGATGGATGGACACAACAAACCCTGCTTCAAACTGATGGTCAGCGATTGTTCTTTTATCCACGAACTGTTTCACAACCGCCCGTTTGTTATTGTAACCATGACGACAGAGTTGGGTTTTGTGCCTCAACCCAACCAAACACTCAGGAAACGGTTCTCTGGGTCGTATCAGAGGATGGAAACAGACAGATGTGCATGTAAACAGGTGGACGAAAACATGCTAACGGCTCTCAGCACATGGCATGTATAAATGTGTGTTGACATTTACATGTTTGTGTGTCTTAAATCGAAGTAAATGAATGAGAGGCTTTAAAGCAGCAGCAGGTGCTTCGTTACAATACCATCACACACACAATGAGAGGGTTTTCATCCCTTTGATTGTCAAAGCTGTGAGAAAAACTGAACTTCAACGTGCAGTGTGTGTTTCCTGTTTACATCCATAAATAAAGAGCCTCCCCCTCTTCCAGGTCACTGTATCCTCTGGTCACTCTCTCCTTCATTAAGCTCACTCTCCTAATTACTGCCATGTGAAACATGAAGCCATTTTTCCTATTTTACTGTTACCACTTTTGCTAAGTAAGGTCACAAAGTGCTTCACAAGAATAAAACTAATTTCCAAGTATAAGCAAAATGGAAGGAAAAAAACAATAAAGCACAGACAACAGTGAAAGTATTAACTTGGTTTCAGCAGTTGTACAGACATTTCCTGTAATACATTTTGGCACATTTCACTCATCACACAGTGCTAAACATCTGTTGGTTTCCCGACTAAAGATCTGTAATTAAAAGCAGCCGTATTTCCATGCAATTCACAAGAGAATTTGAAGCAAATGCCCGTGACTTTGCAAAACAGAAAATGTGAAGTGTTCAGGTCTCCATCAGTCTGGATCATGGGCTTTAGCCAAAGCATCACATGTTCATATTGTCCAACCTCAGCAGATGATTACGACTCCATGTCCTCTGGCTCAGAGAAACTTGTCTGAGCGATTAATATTGCAGCTGTAGTAGTATAAGAATAATTTTAGATATTTGTTTACTATATATTGATGGAAACATGGTTACGTAAGTTAAGTGTCACAATATTAAAACAAAAACAGCTTTTACTGGAGTCAGTGTTTTTGTACTTTTACAGTTGTAAAATGCACACACACTCACACACACATATGGTCAAACAAGTAGTCGGATTTAAACATGAAAGAAATCAAACACACAGATGGAGTCGCACACGTAAACACGCAAACCTTCACACACACACACACACACATTTGATCTGTGGTAATGACAGAGCAGTCGCATGGCTTAACCCGCTCTGACCAGTCATCCTCCTTCATCCACAGCCTTAAATAAGGCCCATTGTGTGTCTGTGTGTGTGTGTCGTATCTTTGTGTGGACTCTTGTGATGTGATGATATGTTGTAGAGAGAGGACACGACTGGTCACTTCATCAAAGGGCTGTTTTTAAGGATAAGACATGTTGGGGTTAAAATTAGGAAATTAAATAAAGCTACAAATGTGTGCGTGTCTTTGTGTGTGTGTTTGTGTGTGTGTGGTAGGACGTCTGAATATTCCTGTCCTGCTTCGTGCTTTGAACTTTCAGAGAAATCATCCCACTTCTCTACTGCACAAACACACACAGATGTTGTGAACATCCATCAGGCCGATCAAAAGACATGTGTGCACACACACACACACTCAGGCATGTGCACCCACACATGTGCATAAAGCATCCGTCATGAAGCAGAGGCACACACAAACATGATGTGTGTGTGGATGTGTGTGTGTGTGTGTCTAATAAACAGGACTATAAATAACATGAGAGGAAGAGACACACAGTATTTCTGTTGTGGTTTCATGTTTTGTCGCTCGAGGATCCTGCAGACACACAAACATCCCCAACAGTAATTACCGTCTCCACGGACACCGATGACTGACGAGCCCCCCTCAGCCAATCACAGGGTGGGACTTTTTTGGCTCCGCCCACCAGCTGGTGCAGTGGATGTGAGTGTGTGAGAAAACAGGTGAAAGTCAAACCTCAGTATGATCTATTTGTGTGTAAAATGTTTATTTAGCTTTTATTATTATCTTCTTTAACATGTATATATGAGTGTTTAATGTGTTTTCTTCCCACATATTCTCACTACATACTCATCACATACTGATGCCAGACTGAATTAATATCTGTTTGCGATACACAGGGTAGTCTGCAAAACGCAATTAGGTTCAGGCATAAAAATAACTTGGTTAGGGTTAGAAAAAGTGTTGGGGGACAGGATAAAATATGAAAGACAAAAAGAAAACGCACACATAGACACAGCTTTTCTAGTCGAAATATGACACCATAGTAGAAGCTGGTGCATTGAAAACTGACTGACCAAGCGTCAGTTTATGACGACCTGAGAGTGAGAGCAGGCTCTATCTTCATCTGGCAGCTCACTACAAACAAATTCACAGAAATGCACCTGAAAGGTTAAAGAGGAGCCAGAAATGTCAGTTATTGTATAGAAAAAAATGTTTGTAACAGCAGTTCTCAACCATAGAGTGTACGTATAAGAACGTAGGCAGAGTCACGTGATATCACCAAGTGCCTTTTGAAATACCAGTTTGAAGCCTTCCTAGAGTTTGTATTTTATCAGTCACTTCTTGGATTTTTGGAGTCAGAAGTGACCATATTTGGACAAATGGGTGGAGCTTGAAGAGTGCAAGGGCTGATGGGTGAGCTAATGCTAAGCACTAGCTTACTGTCACTGTAAAACAGTCAACATTGTCAAACGTTTGATGAACAGAATTGTTGTTATCCATCCATTTTCTACCACTTCCCTTGCTATTTTTATATAGCGTGTCCTAGTCTGTCTCCTCCCAGGTGGACATGAAACACCTCACCAGGAGGCATCCAGGGGGCATCTGGACCAGATGAACCAGATGGCTCATCTGGATGTGGAGGAGCAGCAGCTCTACTCTGAGCTCCTCCTGACGATCGATCTCCTGCTGCTTGTATCCACCATCTCATTCATAACTACAACAAATCCCGGCAATGTGCTGCAAAAAATGAGGGACAGGAAACAGTAATGATAAATTATTATTGTAAATAAAATATATTAAATGAGAAATTTAAAGTTTAGGAATTACTGCAGAATCAGGACATCACAGTTTCTAAAAGAATGTTTTGTTTTGTGTTTCAGGTGTTAAGGTGTTATGAGGCAGTGTAAGTGAAATTAAATCTGTGTTAGTAGTTACTATAAATATGAGCACAATATTCTGAATCTTAATGGTCATCTATCAAATCCACTTTAGTAGAATTTATATCTTTAAAAGTGCAAGATCAAAAGCAATGACCTGACAAAGATTTGCTGCTTTAAATATCTTTATGAATAATTTTCTGTGTGTATTTGTACGAGACAGCTCATTTAAAGGGAAATCACTAACAGGCTGATATTAAGCGACAACAAAATCCCTGTCCCATAGTCTGACCGTACTCGAGTCAGCAAAACAATCCCCGTGGATGAATAATAAAGGAGGGGGGGTAAATGGACTAGAAATACCCTAATACCGCTCCAAACCACAGTTTCATCACAGGCTAATCCCGCAGGCTGTTGTTAGCTTAGCGTAGCTTAGCTAGCATGCCTGTGGCTGCAGGTCTGGATGTCTTGTGGGCCAGGGTGACTCAGGCTGGGGTTAGAGGACGGGCGGTGTGGTGCTGAGTGTCCCGGGTGTGGAGAAAGGGAGACCAGGGGAGATTAGTGGTGCTCACCTGGGCTCGGATTGGGACATCCATGAGTCACCTCTGAAGAATGGAAGAGCAAAAATAAATCGACTTTCAGGTGATGTTAGGTAAGTGTTACATGTTTGTTTGTGTGAGTCAGACCAGGCCTCTGTGTGGCTCAATGTGGAGTCACTATTGACATATTACAGCACTTAAATCCATTAAACTGTTTACCCATCAGCCCTTTCAGTTGGGTGTGGATAAGCACACTGTCTGCTTAGACTCTCTGGTTATATAACTGTCTTTAAATGAGAGTTTCTCCTACTGTTTGATCATCAAAATGTTCTCCATCTTATCTTAAGTAAAACAACAAGTCTGGTCAATTTCTATAATTATTGTACTTGACATGTTTCTCCTTTTGGAAACAGAAGAGAACACTTGTTTTAAACTGAACAGCTCAAAGTCTAATAACGACCATCACTTTTTACAGTGTCTGGAAGCTGCAGTTTGCTGGGCCGAACTCATCTCCACTGTAAAAAGTGGATTTTGGTACCAGGCAAAATGTGTCCATAGAATCTGTTCTGTACACAGGACAGGAAGTCAGAATGTTCCTAATATAAATCACAATGCACATTTTAAGACCATTTCACCAAATTTTACGTTCTTGTAAAATGTGTTTTGTCACATCTGAAGTTTGGTTTCTAGTAAAATTAAATTACTTGTGTTGAAATTAACACAAAATATGTCCTTTTTTAAATTGTGCTTGTAGGGAAATTCAAGTTCTGCATTTGACCTCCTAGTACACCATGAGTAGTGGGGCCAGGGACCACCTCCAGATCTAAACCAGTACCTTGGAGGAAACAAGTCCAACACAGAAAGGCCTTGAAACCAAAACCTCACTGAACCCCCAACCTCCTTTCTGAGAGTGGACAGGTGACAAATTAAAAGAAAACCCCAATATTAGCCGTCTCTTCTGGATGATAATGTCTTGTCATGTGTTGTTAGCATGGTGTTCATCCTCCAGGAGAGTTCAGACTTTCTGAATCAATGCCAAGGAGAAGTGAAGCTGTTCTGGAGGTGTGTGGTAGAAAACCCCTTTCTAACACTTTATGTTAAGAGAAAGAAACTTACACACTGTAAGTATTGCCCCACAGCACAGACTGGAACAATGCAAAACAATCTCCACCTGGGAGTAATATAGTCCTTTACATCTTCAGTTCATGTCTTCTTATTGGTTAATGATGACCAATCCTTTGTTTTTGGTTTCGTTTTTCTCAAAACAGCTTGAAAAGTCACAAGTAAAAGTCACAGTGTTACTTGTTACATAGAAATTTCACTCACAGAACTCACAGATGCAGATGATGAAAATGTTTTCATTTACAGGTGTATCATGTGTTTTTTATTAGTTAGATTTCAGTGGAGTTTACAGTAACAGTAGTTGCAGCAGCTGCATTTCTCTGCAGCGTTACGTATTGGTGGTGGTGCTACTGGTGGGTATTAAAGCTCTGTATGTGTTCAACTTCCTGTGTGTGCGTTCAAACACCTGTGTGTGTTTCCACTCATTGACTGCTTCATTCATCCTGTCGCTGCTGCTGCTGCAGGTGCTTCATTCAGCTCAGCGCTTCATTCAGAAAAACAGAAAAACAACAGGAAGGATGTTGCACTTGAGCGCAGAAAAGAATGGACGCATTGTGTCACATCCACCGCTCACTTCTCACACTTTTCATTTCAAAGTGGACCTGAGGCTCAAGGTCACAATGTTGGGAACCAATGGCTGAGTCCATTTCCACAGCGAGAAGCAAATCCTGAGCCTCAATTTGTCATCAGTCAGCAGCTGGAAACATGAGACGTGGAGAGTTTTCACTTCTATTCTCTGAGCTGTCAGTGGTGCTGTGAAAGTTGAATGGAAATGTAAAATATTCTCACAGCCATTAACCAAAGTCATAGACTATGTAACATAGTCATAGGAAGAATAATTTACATAGCTTTACTAAGAATACAATGTATAGAATAATTTTTAGATAATTTGTCAGAATATATGAATACACGTCTCCATGTTTTCTAAAAACTGCCTGATGACCTTCTTCATGCACGTTATGCGATGAAAGAGTGTCAAGAAAAGGGAAAAGCAGGACCAGACTAGTTGGTTTAAAGGTTCTATGTGGAAGATTCAGACCAGATTTTGTGCAAAAATGCTTATTGATCCAAAGTTCTTCAGTGCTCCTTAATACAAGTTCTTCAATGTTCTTCAAGTTCTTCTTCTGCTCCTTCAGAGTTGCAACAGTGAACAACACAACATAGAGTCAGCTAATGTCAACAAATGTCTGACTCAGAGTATAAAACAGACTCCCAGACAAACTTCATGTAAGCACACAAGTCTGTGAGAATTGTTCAAATTGCACCATTGACCATGCATTATATTAACTCTCAAATCCACTAGGTGACGGCTAAGCAAAAACCAACACTATGAACACATGAAGCCATGTATTACTGAATGAATGTCATCAGGAAAAAGAACTGCCAGGTGGTTTGATTTTACATTTACTTTAGATGATGCTCTTGGACAGGTTTAATGTGGACTATATTCACCTACAGATGAGCAAACAAGGCTACATTTAGCTGAAACTGCAACAGTTTTTGACATAAAAAGGCCAACTGTCAGTCAACTCAACTGTAGAAAGTCTGTCCATTTTATACAAATAATCATCTTCATTAACTTACTCTCATTTTAATGTTTTTATTTAATGTCGTGTGTGTTACTTTTCTGTGTATTTTATCCAGAGAACTCACTGATAAATGGCCAGTAGGAACAATCTGTCCATTTAAGTGGTTCTTGTTTAAGCCTCGTTGTATATTTTACCTGTGATTAATAACTAATTATGAAGTTCTTTAAAAAGGATGTTACCAAGCCCACAAAAATAAAGCATCACCGTAACATTTCACAACATGTTTGTTGTCTGTCGGAGGAATGTGCAGCAGGGTGGTGTCGGTAGCGTGAAACCATGCAGGAGTAAATAAAGCAGCCTGGGTGAAACCTGCAGGGATTTGAACCAGCAACCACTGCTGTTTACATTCCTCCGTCTGTCGCTCACAGACACTGAGTCACACACGGGAATGCCCTCTGTGTGTACGTGTGTGTCCTTCAGCATGCAGCGATTAGTGAATAATTTCCCTGTGCGTGGGTGCAGTTATGTTCCTACTGTACATCTGTGTTAGTCATTAATAACCAGACATGTATGACATGTGAGTCATTCAGTCGGACAGCTGATATCGAGGGCTTTCCCTGATCGCCACACCTGGAAACACATGGAGAGAGGAAACAGATATCATGGAGAGGAAACGCAGAGAAAACAGAACAACATCAAGTTCAGTGGATGACACAGAAATTAAAGGCCTCTTGACTCTGTTTGAATCTAACTCTGAAATTATGAACACTGAAAGAGACAAACTATGAATCAAGACCCGTCTCGTAAATGTTCACTCATCCAACCATTGTGATCAAATAAAAGGCAATTCATTAAAATAACAGAAGCGTAAGAGTAATTGTTGTCATTAAAATACAAAACAAGAACAACAAGTAAATGTCCTAAGGATAAAAATGATGAGATGAAGTGAGATTAAAGGTTGAGTGAGCAATAGAGTCAATGGGGAGAGTGAGCGGCAATAGCAAAAAAAAAAATGCAGTGAAATAGAAAAATAAAATGTTATTTTCTGATTGTTTCACAGCGATTATGCTCTAAACACACAAACACACCAGTGCAAAACCCTGTGTTCTAGAGGGAAACACAACTGAAGCACACATCCTCCTCCTGACAATAAATATAAAATAAAGACATATAAAATATAGATAAAAAGTAAAAAAGCTTATGCAGTTGCAGTGTGAGCAGTTTTGTATAAACATCAGTAACTGTCTATATGCACATTTAGAACAGTGCACCTCCACCTGATGATGCATATACTCACATAAAATATTATCTAATCTTAATCTTATGTTAAACATAGTCTGAGGGGTCTTAGTGGATCAGTTCAGGACGTTTACAGCTCTGTTCCTCAATCTGTGAGCAATAAAATGATATGTGAGGCCAGACAGATTATGTTTTCTATCATAATGTGGGAATGTTTTTTACTGATAATGTATTTAGTTTGCTTTCTGAAAAAGAACTAGAAGAAGAGAACACATACTATGAAGACATGGCTGAGAACAAGGGAGGTGGTGTGCTTTTAAAACTCTTTGAATATAATACATAAATTGTAGAGAATATGTCAGAGCGTGACCTGCCTTCTCTTCTTTCTTACTCCATCCTCATACCTGTCGTCCTACAATCACCTCCCTCCATCTTTATTCCTCCGCTGTCCTCCCTTTTTTTTCTCTCTTTCTTTAATTCTTCCTCACCGCCTCACACTGACCACACACCAATAAACAGAGACACAAACCAAGAGAGAGAGAGAGAGAGTTTTCATCTAATCTGCCGACCTGGTCGCCGTGGTTTTGCCGTGACCCCAGGGCCAAACGAGCTTCAAGTGTGATTTAAGGGTTTCACGTCAGGAGCAGGATTGGCCCGAAATATTCCCTTTTCACACAACTCATCTTCCTCCAAGGATGCACACTGACACACACACAGCACATAACTCACTGCAGTGACACAGCTCAATCTGAAGCGCACACGTGTTGAGTTAAATAACATACAACCACACATACACACAAAGCCTAGATGCAAGCTGAGAAAAAATAACATTTGATCATGTACATTTACATTTATATCTGATATTATGTTTCCTCTCCTTATATCTCCTTGCTTCTGCTTTGTAATTGTAGTGTGGTCCATAACGTCCCCTTTAAACTGTTACTGGTCGTCTGTGTGGAAATCTGGTCTTTTCAGTTCTGATTTGGCCCATGTTGTCCTGACCCAGACATCATTAACATTCATCATAGTTTTGCTGTTGAGAGAAGTCCCTGACGTCCTGACATTACGGATGAAATATTATTGTTCTGCTCATGTGGCTCAGTTCAGGACTGTGACTAGTTCACACTGGATCTGATATTGGCCACTTTTAAAAATAATGTGAGCAGAGAGTGTATATGGTATGTTTTCAAATTAGTGTCACTGTTTAATAATCCGTTCAATATGAAAGAAATTAGCCATGTAAACACTAGATCCGATCGTTTCTCTTTCTGCACATGTTAATTGTCTGCACATGTCAATGCCTCGATGATCTAGATAAGGGAAAAATATATAACCAAAACAACAAGAAAGGGAATCTCAAAACCCCCCCCCCCCAAAAAACAGCAGTTTATTGGTTTTTTGATTGTTAACGAAAACAGATTCTGTAATGAAAAGGGAAGAACCCAAAAGCAACACTACTGAACCAGGAATATGCAGAAACAGGATTTATTGAACAAAGAGAAGGACACACACTCAAGCCAGAACAAATGATGCCTGGAGCTGGGTTTGTGCCGCTGGCCGGTAGGGATACGATTTTGGCAGGGCAGCGAGGTGGTGATGTGTGCCTGGAGCTGTCGCTGGGCACGGAGTGGCAGAGAGTGGTGAGGAGACCAGAGGAATTGAGGGAACTCACGGGCCGGCGGTGGTGATCCGCCACGTTGGGTTGTCAAATGCAAATTACAAATACAGATCTTTTCTGCACATGCATCGACTTATTTTACAGGTTTAGGTCGATTTTCATTCAACTACACACCTTTTTCTGAACACAATTTACAGACTTTAATTTGAGCCCATAATACAGATATAATAATTAGTGGTGACTATCTCTTAGTTTTACACAGCACCTGTTTCTGCTCAGTTTTCAGAACACAACATACGACCAGACTGGTTATGTGACCAAGCACAGCACACACTCCTCTGTCTAAACAGAAGCTGATTGGTCATGTATGATGTGGGGAATGAGCAGAATGCACACAAGAAGACAGAAGTGTCACGTTCCCATCTGCACGTGGCACATATTTTATAATAATTAAATCAGATGAATTGTGCTGCGCTCTGTGGAAGAACTATGCAGATGTTATTTACACCTGGACGTCATCATATGTCAGTGAGAGACACCTGTAGACCAGATGTTTATATGAATATAGACGATCAAATGGAATAGAAGTGGACATGACATAAAGCAAACACTCACACACTCTACGTCACTGTTTGTTGTGAGACTTCGTTCCCTGTAATTCACAGGTTTGTGGGTGGATAAACACACACACACACAGAGGGGGCGGGGCTAATGACAAAGTCTGAAGAGGTACAAAGGTGATTGACAGGTGACACAGCCAGACTCAGTGGCACCTGGTGATATCACTCAAACATAAAGTAGGTCAGACATTAGACTCATGAAGCACAATCTGCTGCTGCTATTTAACCATACGTTAGTGTTAGTTTATTTACTACACTCACAGATTTATGCTGTCGTCCTCTAAATGTTTCTATGTTCATCAAATGTGACCATATTTAGTCAACGCTGCTGCCTCTCTGACCAGTCAAACCTCAGCAGGGCGTCTGTCTCATGTCTTCTGTGGTTTTACCTGAGTGACGCACATGTTTATCCGACTATTTTTAAATCAGGAAGACATTAGAAAGCAGAAGAAAAAAAGCAGAAACAAGGACTTTAAGTTTCCGTCTCTGCTTTCTTAAGATTCACGCGTCGTTGTGTCATCTCGGTTTATTCCTCACTGCACATCTCAATGGCTGTGGCTCACGTGTAAATGTGATCTTTTGAACAGAAGAAGTACATGTTATCTTCGTTATCCTGGGACTGTAGCTTGTACAGATGTAGATATTGCATCATAAAGTTTGTTATTTACATGGTGAAAATTCAAATGCAGCCAGATGCAAACTGAAAAGATTCAGCACTGAGAGTCATGTGTGATGTGTTTGGTGTTGTACTAGTTCTGAGGTGACATGTTTTTGTTACGTGCATTTGCCTCGGGCTCTTCATGTTGTAACAAACTGCATGAATGAGCAGCTTTAACACTTCAATTCACTCTTCAATTCACTTATTTTTACTAGTAAGTGGCTTCTCGTGTTCATATTCTTGCATAATAAAGTATTTTAATCCATCTATGAGTACATTTAGTGTAAAAGCCCACCATTGCAGTAGTTTCTTATGTATATGGAACATAAATGTGGTTTGAATATTCATAACTGTGACTGAAAAAGGGCCTTTGAGTACTTCATAAATAACAAAACATTCACATTTTTGGATCTGGATTTGGACTTGTGCGTTTGTACAAACAGTGGGTTTATACATATAATAGGTGTGTCTGTTTCCATACGAGCTTGCTGCAGGTGATGAAACCATGTAATCGTGCATGTTATTAATAATTAGAGAGTCTGTTAACTCTCTGAAATTCAACACAATGCGGCGCTGATTAACGGAAAAGGAGAAAACACAGTGATTACAGGTGATAATGAGCAGCTTGAGAAAGTCGTGTGAGGACAAAGTGTAATAATCTGAAGATGAATTATATGAACGAGAGTAGTTTAACACTTATGAACATGTGTGTTGTGTGTCCTGAGGGCCTCACACGTCATCTGTCACTATTGACTTCTGGGAAAAAACAGCAGCCGACTGTGTGTGATGGAGAGAGTTGTGTGGGTGTTTGAATCATTCCAAGCAGAATGTCTCGGTCATCTAGGTGTGTATTTTGCTTTTGTGTCTGTACATTATCTGTGTGTGTGTGTGTGTGTGTGAGATGCTGCAGCACGCAATAACCTGTCTGTGTGTGATAGAGCTGCACTCTGATTGGCTGATGGAACATCAACATGTTTACAAAATAAAAGTCAGGACAGTGTGTGTGTGTGTGTGTGTGTGTGTGTGTGTGTGTGTGTGTGTGTGTGTGTGTGTGTGTGTGTGTGTGTGTGTGAAAACAGGAGGCCACACATCCCGTGCTGAGGTCGGAGCAGTTCATCTCATGACACTGTAGGGAATTCACACTCTGACATTTGACCCAAAACAAGCACTCGACTCGTCTGAAATCACACACACATAGAAAACGTTTAGTATGAGCAAGTTTTCACATGACGTCACGTCCCCTGGAGGTTCACTCACAGCATCTTCATAAGGTTGTTACACGGCTTTGTTGAATAGTGCATTCTGATTGGTCAGTGTTTTTTTCTGTACAACACATTGATGCTATGTCACACTCTACTCAAACTTTTTAATCTGACAGACAAGTTATGTAGAAGAAGCAATAAAATCATGTTTAAATCATTATTTCTGGTCAAAGTATTGAACCTCAACAGGAGACATTATCCGTTACTTACATTCAGCAGTATTGGCCTTCAGAGAACACCTCACTCAAGTTCATACACTTCTCTTATTTACAAGCAGTTATGTCCAAAAGTGTGTTTGTTGAGGTCACAACAGTCTTAACCTAATGTCACCAAAATCCAATCTGTTAATTGTTGAGAAACCAAGGTTCAATTTCTTGTTCCATTGTCTACATTTAATCTGCTTAGTTTTGCTTTCACACTGTGATTTTGGAAGTGGTCTAACATGTCCTGCTGTCATCATTTACATGTGTAATTTACACTGATTGTGTGACATCTATGTGTTGTCAATTTGCCTAATGTTTAAATCCTATCGTCAGTTTTTCTTCTTCTTTTGTTTTTGGCAATGATAGCCTTGCGTAATGTCCTGTGATTACCCTCGAACCGAGGGTCTAAGGACAGAGGGTGTTGTACCTTGTACAGACTGTAAAGCCCTTTGAGGCAAATCTTGATTT
>JAPQRN010000009.1:14117457-14128136 GCA_037367275.1 Coranthus polyacanthus
ATTTATAGGGTTTGTACATTAAACTACAAAAGTGGCTCTGTAGCGCCCCCTTCAGACCACTGCTCACTTTGACCTAGAAAATTCGAAATTCGCCACACGTGTATCACACTGAGATCTACAAATTTTTGGCGATTTACTCACCGTGTACTTTAAGGAACTGGTGAGTTTTCATGACACGATACATTCAGGGCAGGTCGGCAAATTTTGATGTTTCGCCATGAAACACGAAATAGTTAACTCGGCTGTACATCGTCCAATCTGTACCAAACCTCACACGTATGATCAGAGTCCCACCCTGAACACAATGACATGTTGATATTGATTTTGAGTCATAGCGCCACCTATTGGAACAAGAAATGTCATGTTTTACCTTTTGCTGCACAACTCCTAGCAGGTTGAAGATATCCAACTCAAATTTGGTCAGGAAAGCCATAACAAGTTGATGATACTGAAAATTGTGCAGTTTGTGAGTTTTTGTGCCACTGTACATTCAGGGCAGGGCAGCGAGTTTTGATGTCTCGCCCTGACACTCAAAATGGTTATAACTCGGCTGTACATCATCCAATCTGCACCAAACTTCACATGTATGATGAGAGTCCCATCCTGAACAGAACAGCACAACGATATTGACTCTGACATGTAGCGCCACCCCACAGGAACTCAGCCTCATGGCACAAACAGCATCCGACTGATGATTGAAATTTGCAGTGTGTTCTACACATGATGTACAGTGACATGACGTACAGTCAGTGGGTCTTCTCTAGCACTGCATCGTGGACACCGGAAGTGATATTTATGTCAAATTTGCTATGTCCTCAATGATGTTGAACATGATGATGCCTATGTGCCCGCAGTAGTAAAACACCTCGACCGTGGCCCGCCCCGACTTACGTAGGGGTGCGGTGGTAAAGCCCCTCGACCACGGCCTGCCTCGACTTGCATGGGGGGGCGAGGGCCCGTCCCCAATTGCTTGCAGTTGCTAGTTCGTTTTTAAATCTCCTCTTCCTTGCTGTCTGTCTCTTCATCCATCTGTCTCTTCATCTCTCTGTCTGTCTGTCTGTCTCTTCATCTGTCTGTCTGTCTCTTTATCCGTCTGTCTGTCTCTTCATATGTCTGTCTCTTTATCTGTATATCTTCATTTGCGTCTGTCTGTCTCCGTCTCTCTGGGTGGTCTGTGGTCCAGCAGCCTCCTCTTCTCCTTCCAGCACTGGTGTGAGGGTGTTTTCTGAAAGGGGGGGAGTGGTTGCTGGTGGGTACGGGGGTATATGGGTATTTTTTTGAAGGGGTGGCGGCAGTTACTTCCTCACCCTTCACTTCCTCCCATCCTGGTTTTCTTTCTGGCTCATAAAGAACATAACGTGCCCACACACCAACCCCCGAGATCCTCAAATCCCCCCCCCCCGACTTCTCCAAAAAATAAAAAGTTTTCGGGGTTAACCGCTGAACCACCCGATACCGAGAAGACACACACATGCACACTACCGCCCCCCTGCTCGGTTCTGTGTATGTAAACAGCGGTCGCTCACGGGCGGAATGACAGACAACAAGGCATGCAAACACACACATATATACAACGCAGGCCCATTTGCACACACACACGCAGAAACGTACACACAGACATATACATGCCACACGCAGAGACTGTCATCAAAGAGCTGCACGTTGCTTCCTCTGCTGTCTGGTAGCCATTTTAGCATCAGCAGCGTGGTTGCGTTTAAGGGGGATTTTTCACCCTCAGATCTGGCAACCACAACAGCCGAGGAGGCCGAAAAAGGAGAAAGCACTGAGTGATTGGCATGTGGTGTGCGCAACTGTCTAGTTCCTCCTTTTTGTGTCTCACATGCAGATTACAAAACAGACACCAACATATGTGAGAAGGCGTGCAGTTAAATCACTCTCACATGGCTCATTGTTTGCCTGTTGTTAGCGGTAATCCCACGCTAAGAGGCGGCTGAAGACAAAATGTAATGAGGAACAAGTTCTGCCTAGATCTGCATCTGACAGGCTGCAGGGTCCAGATTAAAGGATAAGTGCGGTGATTTTTTTATACTTTTGTTGTTGTCGACAAATCCTGTGGAAAGGCTAACAGCAGCAATGAATTCATCCTCATAATGGTTTTGTCTAAACATCAGCCCTGAAGTTTTGGCCCAGACCAGCCCACCATCAAAACCTGCCCATGTTTTTGCAGTATTTTAAATATTTATGTCAACTGTGCCTTTCCCCAGAATCAATGCAAAGATGTGTAGTGGAGAATCCAAGTTTAAGAGCCATGACATGTAAAGCATGAAGATAAATGAGATCAGTTAAAGTAAAAAGATGTGATAAAATTTCTATAACATTTACTATGATAATTTGGCATCTGCCTCATGCTGCTGTGTGTTGTGTGTGTTCACACCGGCTGTGTGTTGCTGCTGCCTGCCCTACATTCTACAGTGAGTTTCCTATTGATATGCTTTCATTTTGCCAGAAATTTAGTTTCTAAGAAAAGTGAAGAATTCAAACAGTCATGGGATTTTCATTCAACCTTTGAAAGTACAGTAAAAGGGGTCAGTTATGTAAAACATTGCCGATATGACATTAATTTGACTATCAATAGAGCTTTTCTCTGTCTATTTTTGCCGTACACTTCTTACCTCACATGTGAAGAAAGATGTCTGTTCTATTTTATAAATGACGCACTGCTCTGCGATGCTTAGCGGCTCCAATCTGTTAATGTGGGCAATGAAATGAAAATCGACAGGTCATAACATGGAAAAAGCTGTCAGCACATGTATGTTGATCATGGGTATAGAGCGGAGCATCAAGGATATTAAGGAGCCAAATTATCATAGAATTATAGGCATAAAGTAGTCTCTCATGTCCAGATCCATATGCATGCTTTGTTAGCAATGTGCAAGTACTGCAGATTGGTCAGAAACCCTCCAATATCGCTCTGGAATAGAGGTAAAAGTTATCTGGGTTGTTTGTCTAGTTGTTGGGTGGCACAGGATACTGAGACAGGGCATTTGCAAAATAGTGTCAGGAGAGAACTGGTTTTGGTGGAACACATGCACATGGAGAAGCTGTAGTGGTATTAAAATGCCTAAATCCCTACAAAAGAAAATGCCACATAAAGACTTGTGTGTCTTTGACAAAACTTGCAGCTCAGAGGTTGTTGTAGTTTCATGTAGTGAGGGGGAGTTTGAAAACGATGACACACAGATGGAGGGAGGAAGGAGAATGACAATCCTGCCACTGGACGACCATAATATTCATTGTTATTCCAGAGAACCAGACTAGGTGTAAAGCATGAAGAAGAAAAAAAATTATAAAAGATCCAACATTGGAAATAAACTGGAAATAAAGCTGAGAGCTGAAAAGAAAAACCTGAACTTACAAGCTGAACAGGCTGAGTCTACAAAAATGAAGTTCTATGAAGAACATGTAGCATCACAATCACAGATGGACGTATGCACAAGCCATGATGTAGACAGAGGAAAATTAACACTAAAAAAATCATTAACTGAAATAAAAACAAAAAACACTACTTCATAACGATACACAGCAGCATGGTTGTGGGCTAAAAGCAGGGGGTGGACCACTCTGTACAAAGACAAAACCACTTTAGGAGAATGCTAATGCAGTTATGGAAACAGTTCTGAGATATGGAAACCAATATACCTGCTTGTGATGTAGTTTGGGAAAACTGCAGAAGTTACCAGAAATTGTCTCAGTGTAAACATTTAAACAGGATCAGTGGCTGGAAAATATTAATGATGTATTTATTCTGCAGAAGTTGACATACATTCTGAAAACCAATAGAACACTTTTAACAAGAACTTGAAAAAATGGAGCATCTATATGAGACGTGACACTGACTAAATGCCTTTATGTTTTATTTTAGTATATTCCTCTGTTTATACATTTTTGTGAAAAAGTGAAAAAAGCAAAACGACAATGAGAAACTAATTAAAAACTACAGTGGACGATGCAACACAAACTAAAACTGAGCCAGAACTGCAGGTAAAATCGGTTTCATTTTCCCTTGATGTTAATGGTTCATAGTGAACGAAATTAAAATGTCTTTGCACAATACGTGACCTTTAATAAACAGTGGTTTTGTGAATCATATTTGATGTTCATTCCTTTTTCATATCAGACCTGTTCAGGTTTTCTGACACAAGAAACTTCTAAGACCAGATTCCTGCACATGTTTCAGAAGCTACAGTCATTTTAATTTGGGTTATTTTAGGTTTTTGCGCCAAAATAGGGCTGGAGTGGCTCACATACTCTCACCCTGTCCTTCTCATCTCAGTGGATGGTCCTTCTTCAAACTTGGCCTGTTATTGATAATGGTGGGTGTCACTTCAGCAGAAGATCCTGCTGCAAACACACAGTATCTGGAAATGTATTCATTTGGCAGCTTCTCCCTCAAAGTCTTTTCTTCACCTTTAACTTCTCTGTGCCTCATTTTTTGCTTTGGTTTGACACAGTGTTAACTGAAAATCTTCCAGCCCTGGCATTGTGTGACTATCTGTACCCTAATCTAGCTCCATTGTTGTCTGAACATGATTGAAACACATCACTGAGCCTTGTTGTTGCACTCGGTGACATGTTTCTTCAGAAGGAAACAGAAGGAAACACTATAGTTAAATAAATTAGTTAGTTAAATAAATAAAACTGCTCCAAAATCTAATGTAGTGGAAATGCATCCCCACTGTAAAAAGTGATTATTAGACTTTATAAAACTTTTGTGCTACGAAGTGATGTGTTAATGCAACAAGAATGTACTCATTGCATTAGCATTGCAGTGATATGCATCAACATACTAATTTATTGTACAGCATTTTGAGTATTTATTTTTATTCACAGGAACTTTTAGCTCATTTAATTCTTTGGTGATTAGCTTGTTTTTCCACCTTGTAAATCACTAACATGTATGAATGAATGTAGCAGACTATTGTTAAAGTTGCACATCTTTGTTTTATGTGTGAAGTTAGCATCAGTTTTGCAAATTGATGCCGTGAGAAAAAAGCCAGAGTCCGAGCAGCTTTGTACTTCATCACATCACAGCTGATGAGACTTTAATACTGATTAGCAGTGAAAATGAATCATGTTGACCAAGCATATGTCCGTAATCTGTGGTGATTATTTCCCAATTCTCACCCCTACACACACACACACACACACAGAGCTGCTGAGGAATTTCTTAATTTGCTTCTCACAGATTACCCAACATGTGTTTCTGTAAGATCATCTCCAATGACTCTCAGCGAAGATTAGCATTAATTTAGCATTTAGCTTGATTAGCCGTTAGCCCGCCTTAAGCGACCCCTATGACTCATCATCACTCGGGGATTAGTGCAGCACTTAGCTTTATTAGCAGTTAGCAGAGCGTCAGCTGCATCGATGACTCATAATAACTTAAAGATTAGTGTATGTTTAGCAAAATTAGCAAAGCATTAGCTGTTGACGCTGATGAGACAGCAGGGTTGGTTTAAATCATAAGTTTTGTTTCCATCCAGCTGTTTTATTAGCAATTTGTGTGTAGCTATGTGCGGAATTAATAATACGTTTCAGATTATGTGCAGCACCGAAGGTGTTTTGGGCATCACCTAAGCCCAAAACAAATGTGGAGATCATCAAATCTAACTAAATGACTTTTTTCAGATCCAGTGATTGCACTTGGTCCCCAGTTTTGGATGTTCTGGATTCTTCTCCAAATTTTGTACACATATATGATAATAAAACTGGTCTAAAATTATGCTAAATTATATTTTTTTACTTGAAAAATGTAAGATATTGTTGCAATTGGGCCACCAGACTCCACCTTAGTCTTCCAAAAACTTAGGGAAAAGAACCCAAACAGCACCTAAGTCCTCTGAAAACCAAGGGAAAACCCTGAATTTATAATACAGTTCCCCACTGAAGTTTGTGAAATCCCCCTTTGAAGTGTTTTTGTGTGTTTACGTGTTGTTTACATTGTTTGTATTCCATTTATAATGTAAGTTAGCATCGTTAGAGGTTCATTTATACTGGAATATGTCAAGTAACCTTAGAAGTTTTCCTACTGTGTTTGGTCACAAGGTGGTAGCGGTCCATAAGGACATAGGGACTTCACCAAAAACTTCGCTAAATGCATCTTGGTCTTTCTTTGGGTTTACCTGCCGAGGGTCAGGTCCCTTAAAGTGAAGCCAAAGCATCTCCATCTCCCCCTGGTGGCAGTATAGGTCATAGATCCCAGCTCCTCCATGTTAGTATCTCCTAAAGGTGATTTCAGTCTTCTAAGGGAGATTTAATTCTGGCTGATTTGGGTTCATTTTTCTAATCTGTTATAAGTCGGAATAGGTTGGCATGTTAAAGAGCTTCAGGCTGCATTCACAGTCTCCTCCTGGTATTGAAGAACTGCAGGTAGCAGCCCATCATCGTGTCAAACCACATGGAACCAGACTGATCTCAGACAGATGCACCTGGTTCCCAGGCCAGGAGTGAAGAGGTCAGATGGTGCAACTGACCCCACAGGCCTCCCACAGAGTTTCAACATGCATTAAAATGTACTAAAATGAATATAAATACATAGTTGGAACTGTTTTACAAACAACATCCAGGTTAATTAAATGCATTTTGTTTCATTTGTGCAGTATGTGTAGATATGGTCAGGTAACGAATGAATCTTATCATGTTTCATTGTTAATAACTTTGACACTATGTCATTCAGAAGTCAACACAGCAAACACTAAAATGATTTTTTGTTTTCATGCAACAGTCAGGGCAGCATAACATGAACTTTGGTCGTGAAAAAAAATGCTTTAATTTCACCAAAACATGTTTTATAGAATAAATCCAGAGGTAATGGTTGGGGCAACAGGTTTCTGATTAGATGAATAAAACATCTTTGAAACTGTACCGACATCCAGGTTAATATGAAATGTACAGACAGGTGACAGATTAAAGGTAAACTGTCTGCATGTCTAATAACTTTTTGCACATCTTCATAATGTCTGCTGTCATATTCCTAAAAATCTTAACTGCACAAAATAGGAATTTTAAGTTTTCCATGGAAACAGTTTAGTATAATATAATATAATCTACACACACATATGTCCAAACAATGTGACTAATCATAACAGAAATGTTAGACAGACACTGAATCACTAACACCTTCTTTTGACACTTCTGCTTTTCTGCGGTTTGTGGAGGACGGAGAATGTGAGAGAGAAAAATGCAAAAATACAGCTCTGATTATTTCAGTTTGTCTGCGTGAGAATCACGTCACTAAAAACAGTTCCTTCTTCTTCTCACGCAAAGGTCCCGACTTACCCACTTCCTGTGAGTCCTGCAGGAGGGACTTTGTGAAAGCGCAGGGTCCGTGTTTGTCAATGTTGTAAACCTAAACCTGTGTTTTCTTTTCTCTGCTGTGTCTTCAGTCACTTTCAACAGATGGCTGTTGACCAACCTGCAGCCGCACACAGCTGCAATCAAACACTTTTCACTTTTGCATAATGTTTGTGGGCTACTTCCCAAAACTCTCTGTTTGCTGCTAAAGACTGTGTAGCCGAATGCATGATCTGCCCTTTGTGATTTCCAGTAAAGAGTCTGAAGTGACTTTGTGCTATCGCATTAAGAAATTCCAAAA
This sequence comes from Coranthus polyacanthus, assembly GCA_037367275.1. Taxonomy (NCBI): domain Eukaryota; kingdom Metazoa; phylum Chordata; class Actinopteri; order Kurtiformes; family Apogonidae; genus Coranthus; species Coranthus polyacanthus. The sequence continues at coordinate 14,125,073 of JAPQRN010000009.1, forward strand.
CAAAGCAAATGAGAAGTCTACTCTGATGAGTTTCTGCTCTGAAGCATGCAGTGGGCGATGCCTTGTAGGTTAAAAACCTGAATCCTTTTACTGTAGTTTTAGGCAGTGGTATATAAGTACCTTTACTGCATAGATCTGAGGTACTTTTCTGCAGGTTTGTACTTCTGCTCCACTACATCTCAGAGACAAATATTGTACTTTCTACTCCACTGCATTAGTTGATTGTACACTACACTACATTGATTAAACTACCAAAAATTAAGTCAATAAAGTCATTCAAATGAGCTCAACCTTAAACATGTACAGCAGTAAAATGAATCAAAAACATCAGATATTCTAGTAAAACACTGACAGGAAACATTTTACTGCACAATCAACTCTGTGACTTCTTACACTTCTTGCTGATAACACTTTCACCTATGTAAGTGGATTATAGTGGAGCATTTTCAGTGTCTCTGAAAACATCTTCCACCACTGGTTTTCCTGTACATTTTATAGAATCCTGTTTGCACAATAATTTAGGAAGCATAAAGGATGGAACAATAAAAAGCAAAGGTTCACGGCTTGTTAAAATCTGTCTTAAAACAAGGATCAGGAGCCCATTTAAACTTAAGAGGGTATATTATACATGTTGAAATATACCCACTTATTTGATTAATTCTCAAGTTTTCATGTTGTGCAGGATAAGAACTGTGGATTTTCTCCTCTTTCACACAAAGTTTAGAAAAGAAGTCAAACATGTTCAAATTTAGTTGTAAAGTCATGAGCTTATCCTTGAGTTGCTGACCACGATGTTGCGCCTCTTCCTTCTTTGCTGCAGATCAGTGTACGTCACATGTGAGTTGGTCTGCCGCTGTCATATGGATCTCATTGTGATAACGACCGTGTGGTGGCCTGCGCTGCTCTTATTGTTCCTCTGACTGTTTACCCACCACTCTGCCACGCACTGTGACTGCTCCATGCATATTTGGACTTGTATGTATAGTTTTCAGTCTGTTTGAAGGCCTGCACTGTCATTTCATACAGAGTGTTAGGTCCTGCCTGCAGCACATGTCACTGTTGTACCAGACATGTAGGTCTGAACCATCGGCCCAAAACAATACAATAATACAAAAAAAAGTCCTGCATGTTGATTCTTATCCTGGTAGTTACTAATTTCTGAAGGTTCATTTTAAAAGATAGTTGATTTTTCTTGCCCAGACATGATTGTGATGGGAAAAAAAGGGAAATGCTCAAATTCATGTGCAAAAGCTGCAGGTTTTGGGGCTTGTTGTGGTCTACATTTCTGCTCCAGCTGCTCTTTGAGTAATTCAAGTATCGAAACACCTACTTGTGAAGCCAGACAGTTTCTCTAAACCCCAGTATTCATACCCCCACTGACTCTGTTTTACTGTAAAAATTCATGCTTCAGTAATCATTATACTGGACACTTTCAGACACATTTAAAAGATGCATTGCACAGTGGTTTTTGCAAAAGCATTTCTTGTTTAACTTCAGGGTATTCGTGAGTGCATTAAGACTAAAGTGCAGAAATTTCACACTGAGCATTTGGACAAATTTAATTTTCAAAATGTTAAAAGAGTCAAAAATCATAAAGATAGATCTGAGAGCAAATACATGCACCAAGTCCCATAGTCCTCTAATGTCTGTCTGTCAGCAGGATTATGCAAAAACTACTTGGCCTAAAGGATGAACTGAGGAAACTTTGGTGGTCAAAGGTCACTCACTGTGACCCCATGTTTGTCCATTCTTTAGGAATGTAACATCTCTGCAACGCCTTGAGGGATTTTTTTTCACAGTAGTCATAATATTTTTTTGGACTCGAGGATGAATTTATTAGAATTTGGCAGCCAAAGGTCAAAATCTAAGAATGTGATGCATCACCAACATTTGGTTCTTGTTCTAACACTTCTAACTGTGGCATCCCAGGAACCTGCTCTCATGATAAAATGTTGCTGTAAGGGTATGAATGAGTTAATGTGTACAAATAGCCTAAACATCTATCTCTGAAACCCTCCTGGTTCTGTAGAACAACTGGCAAATGGGGAATTTACATTTCATTGTCAGTACTCATTAAAAACAGATCAGTGCAGTAGTTTTTGGGTAATCCTGCTGACAGAGTCACAAACAAACTGTAACAAAAACATTAAATATTAAATCCTACTCTTGAATCTTAAATAATTGTAATAAGGGCTAAATCAAAACTAAAGAATCATTAAATAAAGCAAATATTTGAAGAAACTCAAACAGCTCACATTCATATCTACACCTGTTACAAACCAGCAATACCTCCCGTGGTTTCAGTATGTTTTTGTGTCACTAAAGTTCAAACTAATCAGTCTAAAAATATAGTTTAGAGATGACTTTATCTTCTTTCCCACAGATGGAGGAGATGTGTGGGCAGTTGAAATTTGACACAAAGACCAGTTCTCATTAATAAAAAAAAGCCTTAATAAAACTGAAGTCATACATACAGTGGATATAAAACATGTACACACCCCCGTTCAAATGCCAGGTTTTTGTGATTTCAAAAAATGACACCAAGATAAATTATTTCACAACTTCTTCCACCTTTAATGTGACCTATAACCTGTACAACGCAACTGAAAAATAAACTGAAATCTTTCAGGGAGGTGAAGTAAAAATTAACAACTGAAATAATGAGGTTGCACAAGTGTGCACACCCTCTTATAACTGGGGATGTGGCTGTGTTCGGATTTAACCAATTACATTCAAACTCATGTTAAACTGGAGTCAGCACACACCTGTCACCATTTAAAGTGTCTCTGATTAACCCCAAATAAAGCTGAGCTGTTCTAGTAGGCTTTTCCTCACATTTTTGTAGCCACATCTTCCAGCAAAAGCCATGGTCCACAGAGAGCTTCCAAAGCATCAGAGAGACGTCATTGTTCAAAGATACCAGTCAGGTGAAGGTTACAAAAGAATTTCCAAGGAATTAAATATACCATGGAACACAGTGAAGACAGTCATCAAGTGGAGAAAATATGGCACAACAGTGACATTACCAAGAACAGGACGTCCGTCCAAAATTGATGATAAGACG
>JAPQRN010000009.1:14128692-14155323 GCA_037367275.1 Coranthus polyacanthus
CTTGGTGTCATTTTTTTACATCACAAAAACCTGGCATTTGAACAGGGGTGTGTAGACTTTTTATATCCACTGTATTTTACATCACATTCCCTCCAGTCTGCTTTAGAATCAGATTCAAAGGAGTTTCAGCTGTGAATTTAAGAGCAAAGAGCTGTCATCATAAACATGAACAAAGTTTCTCATAAATGACATTGTGTTTCCTCATCCTGTTGCTGCAACAGACTGGTGTTTGGCTGATTAAACTACCTCTCATCTGTGCAGATTTTTTAGCATCTTTTAGCCAAAATAAGGAACCATTTTGACTCATTTTAAACTAGTACATTAGTGCTTATTTACATCCACTGTTTCTGATCTTCACCTACAAATGCTTGTATTCTCAGCTGCAGGTGACTCTGCACGAGGTCTGGTCGATCTGGCCTAAAGATCATCTGGATCTTTAGAATTGGTAGAACCATGATCCATGATCTCAATCAGTTTTTGCACCTCGTATAAACCATGGGCGAGTTTTTCTCGAGGTTTAGTCTGTGTTTGATGCTTTGTGTTGTATCTGACTAGAAACTATGCATTTCTGCATTGTTTTGAACCAACATTATTACAATATATAGATGATGTAAACACGAGTCCACATGTTACTAACTGTACATTAGAATAAATCAAAATGTTCTTACACTTGTAACTCTAAACATCTGAGTAAATCAGACTCCGTGTACGTCAGAGTTCAGAAGTCGGACCAGCAGATCACAGACTTACACAGATTCTTTCTGATTATTTCTTCAGCAGCAGCAAAACAACACGCTACACAAACTCTGAAGGTTAACACAACTAAAACCAAACACTTGTGCAGACGAATGTTACTAATGGACTAAAATGCACTCACTAACTTAGCAACCTGTGACATTGACTGAGACATTAATGCTACAAACCCATAGTTTAATGCAACGTCTATGTGTAACACTGTAAAATACCATAATTACACTGATAAATGGGCCATTTAAAAGTAATGTTAGTTGAGTAGTAAAGTTTTAATGACCTGAACTATACAATCCCTCTGAAAAGTAGATCACATGACAAATTAAAAATGATCACGAGATCATCCAGACCCAGTGGGAATGTTTAGCTTTTAAGTGCAAAATCCATATTTTGTCTCCCTTTTAAATATGGTTTGATTCATTATCCTCTTCCTCTTGCTTTTTCTCACCTGTAAATGGTGCCGTATTATCTTCCTGCAGTGACCTCATGCTATACCAGTAATCCAGCCCAGCGGATCAAACTGTGACAAATCTGTTGACGTCTTCTCCTGCGGCAACATCCTGTTTCGACACAATATGGAAGGAGTTTTAAAATGCGCATTCACAATGATTGATTCTGATTTGACTTAACACTGACGCTTTGGGAGGGTCCGATGCAGTTTGTTTTTCATGCTGTGTGACACATTCAATTCATATTTTTCCAACATATTGCATAACATAATGCTGTTGTCTTGAAATAGTTGTAAAGTGTTTAAATTGTCTGCCCACACTGTTGAGGTACCACACTGTGCTGTTTCTAATCAGGTTTAACAGCCACAGCTCAGAGTGAAAGGCCTCCGTCAGCATTCAGACCACACACACACACACACACACACACACACACACACACACACACACACACACACACACACACACACAGATCTGACTTCCTCCATGCAGGCCACTGTCTCTATGGGCTTCCTGTGTGTCTGACAAAATAAGCGAAAAACATTCACTTTCACACACTTTCACTTCGCCTTCATGCAGGGGAGCATGGGAAAGAGGAATACAAGAAAAAAACCTGCAGACGGATCATTAAGGATAAAAGTCACAGCACGTTTGATTTATTCTGAGCTCAGTGTGTGCAGAGTTTGAGCTGACAAAAGTGCATCTGCCCACACGCTGAACCAACACAGCTGTAAGAAACTAGCTCAAAATAAGACTGAAGTCACGCATTTGTTATATGAGTTAAAAGCGCAAATGCAGATGATGACCAAGCAGTGTCTTAGGATGGTGTTGTTTGACCTTGTGCCTCCAGAACAGCTTCCTTCAATATGCAGAGGTGGGAAGTAACCAAGTAGAAATACTTAATTACTTCTGCCTTTCCCAAACCTTATGGGTCGTGGAACTTTTTCTATTGGGTCGCCCATGTTTATTGTTTTGTACATTTTTGTTCATTTTCTTGATTATTTTGTTCATTACTGATGATTTTCTTCATTATTTTGTTGATTTAAACTTGGCCCTTGCTCCTCCTCATCATGTAGGTTGTTCACCAGAGCTGTTTCGTCATCATCCTTAATAAAGTACCTATTTGGCAAAGTGCAAGTGCAGGAGTTAGTGTATAAAATAAAAACATCTAAAGGTGGCTCATTGTAAAGCTAAAGAATCATAAGAAAAAGGGTCTGACTCACATCTCAATGTACTGTTTCCTTCATGGACACCAGCGAGTGAAATCATTGTGATCTAAAACCGCTTTTTAGACTTCTGTGTTTGTTGCAGCTTATGTTGTTGTGTGTTGCAGTTTCATTGAATGTGTGTGTGAATTTTTGTTAATACTTTTGTGTTTCATTCTTGAATATAAATAATTCCAACTCTTACTTGATTACAAACCTCCGTCTTCTACACACTGGACCCATGCCCAAACTGTACTTATCAACATCTAACTGATTTTATTTCCCTCTGTCTTTTGTTTGGATCTCTTGACATTCTGCTTTTGGATTTTGATCTGATTTTGCATATCTCAGTGTCTTTATGAACATGTCTGGGACCTCATTTCCATAATTTTTGTCAGTAAAAATCCATTGTTTTGCTCTTTACCACTTTGTGAAGCGGTCTCTCATCTACTGTCCAGCTGCAAGACATGCTGAGACAAATCATCGTTTTCATTTCATATTCTACAAGTTGTACGAAAGATATACAGCATGTCTGATCAGATTCCAGGGAAATGTGTCTAAAATCATGCAGAGGACATCTGAAATTTCACCTTTTTAAAAAATTAGGCAATATTTAGCAACATTTTAATTATGAAAGAACAAAGAATAGTTCCTGTATTTGACTGTAAATGTGCTCATTTTGAAGCAGTTAAAGTAGAGTAAAAAACTTGTCAAAATGTTAAATGTTGTCTGTCTGCAACAACTTGTATTTATAAGTCAGTTTGTTTACAGATCAAATGGCTGCTTCACTCTTAGTTTACACAACATTTTGCTATTAAAACATCATAAATACCATCAAACTACACTTGAAGAAAATGTTCTGCCTTTTAACAGAAACCACTCATCCATGGCTCACTTTCTACATCTGAAAATTACAACAATCACGTCGCTTCAAAGCCTTTTTTTACAAGCCTGCAGCTATTTATATCCATCTTTTCTTCTAAATTGACCGTAACATTAGCGTTTCACTTCCTCCTCTGCCACAAAGACGTTAACATATGTGTGTGGTGATGAATTTACTGCTTGTGACAAACATAAAAGCAGTTTTGGCAGATTTTGACGGTGACGTCCATGTACACAAGCACAAAAAAAAACACAACACAGAGTGGGCACGCTGCTGCTACTTAGATAATTTCTGGTCACGTAACGAGCCTAAGATTAAGAACAATAGGTCTTATGTAAGAGTGTGTGACTGTTTGTGTGTGTGGTGGAGCTGATTAGTCCAGTCAGACGGACTAATTGATTTTGGCAACGAGAATCTAAAGCCGTTCTGAGGAAAAGAGGCAACATGTGTCTCTGCAGTGTGTGTGTGTGTGTGTGTGCATGTGTGGGTGGGTGTGTGTATGTGTGTGTGTGTGTGTGTGTGTGTGTCAGGGTCCATCTGTTGTGGTTGGTGTATCCGGTAAATTGTGGAGGCGTCTGTGTGAAGTGAGGGGGTTTGGTCGGAAGCGATACCTCCCCCTCTGTCCCTCTTTTCTGGACATTTATTTAACTTGGCTAAAGATACAAACTTCATATTTTGTGCATATATTAATGCAGACATGCTCATCTTTAATGCCTCATACATAAGAACATTTTTTTGAAAAATACATACTCACAATACAATAGTACTACAACATGAGAAATAAATACCAAAATGTGACAGATCTGATGTGCTTCAATGAGGAGATACACCGGGACTGAATTGCTTTGAAGCACAAACAAACTGTTGTTTTTACAGTTTTCATCAAGCTATAATTTGGCAGATATTAAGCACCGAAACGAAACGGTGAGGGACCTATTGAAACTGAAGGAATTACTATTAGGTCCCAAGCCATACGTAGTATTGGCGAAGGGCCTATTGTTATTTTATCTGTAGGATTACATTAAATGTTTATGCTCAATTTCGAGTGTCTAAATATGCTCCACAGCTGCTTTTTGGCCCAGCTGTGGAGGGACAAAAACTCTTGGCGAAGACATCAGAAGTGGTGAAAAATTAGCTATTTTATAGGATTCGTACATGAAACTGCAAAAATGGTTCCGTAGCACCCCCTACAGACCACTGCTCCTGGTCACTTTGTACACATGTGCATCACAGAAAATGACATCGTGAATCATCATGATTACATTTGACTCTTCCATCGTCAAAAGAATGTTGTATAATATACTTTGCTGGGATGTTGGAACGTCAGTCACGTGGAGCTTCTTTTCACACAAAACACATGACTGACTTCCTCTGAAAGTCTGTTTTCTTCTTTGTTTTCATCTTGTTACGTCTTTTATGCCATTTTTTAGGGAATTAAGGACATTAGGAAAAAGTTGTAGCAGTGTGAACTCATCTCTGATGGTGTTACTTATTTTAATTTTAACAGGACATGTTATATACAATAGTGCTATAGTGTATGTAGTGTATGCTAGCTCATCTGCCGTTCCCCTGGTGAAACATAGGTTCAACAGTTGGTGTTTTCTCCATTTTTTTAATCTTTAATCTTTTAAGTAACTTTCATAGATGGGAGAAATTGAAAGAGAAAAGGGAAAATCTAATTTCTCAAATTCACAGCATAAATTTGCATAAGCCCTTTTGTTTTGCAAGTTGGAGTTTTGTATCACACTCCCGAAGGCATCATTGCAACCTTATCATCTGCCAGGGAGCTCTGGGTTTTCCCTCATTTTTATCTATGATAAGTCATTACTTGTAAATAGAGCTCTTAGTTCTAGTGTCTCTGTGTTCATTTCATTCATTCCTCACACTTATGATGACAACTTAAATTGTGTGAATGCATTAGATCATTACTACAACAAAGCAGAAGAAGATGCATAAAAATCTCCATACATGGTGTCTGTGAATGCATTTTATTGTTCCTGTTTTATTTTGTCATTTTTTGTTATAAAGAGGTTATTTACTTTGTTTTTCGAGGTCAGACTGAAGGTAAACAAACCTTAAATGTTAGTAATAAACTGTCGTCGTAGAGGAAACTATGAGCAGAAAATACAGACTCTGACGCTGGAAATTCCTACAAAATCTGTCCAGTATTTACGACAAGCAGACGCACTGTTCATAATGAAACACACATTTGTTTCTCTTTCAAATGAGAAGGATATTAGGAGTAAAAAGTAACGATTGGTACAAATGAGGGATGAGATGAATTCAGCTTTTGTAGGTTTTTTTCCCATGCAAACACTCTACTACACTAGCAAAAAAAAAAAACCTGTAAAAAAATAACTTTCCAGACATTTGTTGCCCAGTGTCTCAAAAATAAACTGAGCTATAATGCTTCTATTTTTAATAAATTGGCCTTAAAATAGAAAACTCACTTCCTCAGCTTAGAGAAGTGTCTCTCCAACCGTCTGCAATGTCTAAATGTGATGTGTTTAATTGAACTTTACTGTATTTTCTGCTTCTATTTGATTGAATTTTTCCTTTTTAAATTCATGTTTCTAAAGTGTATTTTTACTGCAGACTCTTTATCGTGTCTATTAGTGAATGAGGGTGTAATTTTGGACACAATGTGCAGTTTTCACTTCAGCTGTGACTCATAACACAACAGATTTTATTACACTCTTAGTACTTTTCCCATCATTCACTCTGCCCGGTGATGACACAATGTTTCTGATCAGCAGATTAATAATATGCACACGTTGACATTTGGAGTTTTTCACTCGTATGTTTTTCTGCTGTTTGCAGACGAATCCGAGCCAAGATGAACTGGTCAGTGTGTGACTAATGAATACAAACACACACACATATGCAGAGACTATAAACATAGTCGTACTTCTTTATTTCTGACGGGTCAGACTGACTAATATATGGAGCTGGAAAACACCAAATATACCGCTGACGTCTTTATTCACTGAACAAGCTTTTAGCCACTTACAAACACATGTAAACAAAAGACAATCTGATTTACACATATCAACAACACAACTGAAATACATGTTTAATGACGGGGTAAACTACTGGATACGGCCAAAAAATGAGGTTTTTCTGGACTATTTTCAACCCATGAAATAAAAGAATGAAGTCCATGTACATTCTGAGAGACGTGAATATATGTTTCCATTATAACCAGCAGCTTTACCACAATTAAATCTGACTGAAAGGTGGAAGTAACATCCAATTAATCAAACCAGTCTCTCAGAAGTTATGTTCATATACACTTTTAGAAATTGCAACTGTCATTATATTTGATCAAAAACCCCAAATCAGAAGGAGTTGGGATGCTTTGGAAAGTGTTAATTTAAAAAGAAAGCACTTACATTAAAATGCACTTTGACTTGTATTTCATTGTCAACATTATGAACACAACATGTTTCACATCATTTCATTTGTAAATATTCATCCATTCCTCACATTCAGCTGCAACACATTCCCTTTGTCTGAATAATTCACTTTTACTTTCAAGATAAACATTTTTCCATTTCAAACATACATCAACTAACAACATTTAATTCTGAAAATCAGTGCTTAGTACCGTCCTCAGTTAGAAGAGCAGGGCCTTTCTGTTTGCATGTTCCCCTCCTGTTTCTGGATCATCCTCTTACTTACAGTAACTGATAACGTAACTGAAGATTATATTTATTAACATAAGCGATTGGAGTTGTAATTTAGACGTATCCTCTGGGACTCAGGGTTGAAATACTGACAATGTGCAGCTCTTTCATTCATCCAACAACACACAGCGGTGATTCTGCAAAAAAGTTAAATGTTGCTGAAGCCAACACGTTTCTACATCGTCTGGTGAAGTGTTGTAATGTCTAAACAGATCCTCCCTCTGTTGTTAACAGGAGTACAAAATAACTTCTAAAAAATGTCTAACCAAATTCCTTGCAGATGAGTTGTGTTTAGTCAGTGTTTTATTAGGTTTCAGTCATATTTGTTTGAGTTTAACTTCCCTTAATGTGTTTGTTCAGACTGTATCTCCCTTTGTGGAAAATTAAAAGTTTAGTTTGTCGTCTTTTCTTTTCTTTTCTTCCTTTTGGTTTTATTGCTTTTATTTTGTGACATGACAGTCACATGACATGTGTCACGACAGTCTTGTTATTGCATTTAACATCTTCATTCTCTTTTTGCATTTTCATCTCTTCGTCATCTTGGTTTCAACTTTATCATCTCAGTTTGGCTGTATGATTGATTTAAAGGTGCTGTGTAAATAAAGATATTCCAATGGTTAAAGACAGAAGTAAACTTTGCATGTAAAAGTGACCTCTGGATGTTTTCTCCATCACTTCCATTCACATCTCCATTTCATTCAATAATTCACTTTGAAACTTTTTGTCTTAGTTACTGTAAAATCTAAAACAACAGTATAACCATGATTGCACCGTTGTTTAGGTTGTTGTGGAATTTGCCCAAAGCTGTTAATCCTCAGTCAGCCTCCGTTTACGTTGAAATTTGACTCAGAACTACTTCATGTGTGCAACATGTTGGGAAACACATTCTGCTTTGTTCCTGGAAGGTGAGCAACTTGTGAAAAACTTCCTGATTTTCTTTGATTTCAGCGTCGTGAGGATGCACTCATCTCATTTCCTTCATGTGTCAGGAGAAATGCAATAACAAACCTGCAGAGACAAAGAATGAAACCTGAAAATATCATTAAAAGTAAAAGATGTGTATGAAGATGGTGTGTTTGTCTGTTGACTGGGACTGTGTTTGTCTATATTTGGTCTTTTTTGTTTGCTTTCAGTTCCCTGCTTACGATGACACACACATGCTCACAAATGGTCATGTCTCTCCGTTTGTGACGACACTCATTGACATAATGCATCCTGTAGATCGGTGGTTCTCAACTCGTCACAGCCGGGTCCTGCTGATTCTGATTAATATGAATAAAACTAACAGGACTGTGTGTGTGGAAGCTGTTTAAATTCTAAATGTTTCTGTTTTGATGCATTTCAGTCCCTTCTTATCATAAGTGTTCATATTTAACATCCTCTGGGTCATGTTTGTGCTTCAAAATTAGCTTACAAATGAGAACTAAACTTTCATTCTGTCACCTTTGAATCAAATGTTGTTGTTACTATGACACTACCCACTATTAGGCAGGAAGAAAGAAGTTTTACAGCAGCCAGTATGTGCAGTGTTTCTTTACTGCCACTGTCTTGAACTAATCTGTATCACTGTGTCCTCTTCATTCTAGATGCTTTTTATTCAGACACAGTGGTTTTTAAAGCATGGTTGCATTGTTCAGTATTTCATTTTAGTGCTTTTGAAACCTTTTTCTTTCATATTTCGCTTCACGCCATCATGTTTCACTGCCAGTTTTAGTCTTCGTTTTTGTTACCTGTATTAACCCTGATTCACATACAAACCGTGCTCTGTCATCATGTCGTCTTTTATGTGCGTTTCCACGACGATGCTCCCGAAACTCTCCCTCTCTCTCGCTCTGGGTCACAGATAAAAGACTTCAGTGTAACATGAGGAACTAAAGATTCACTCACACACACTCTGCAGACTATAGTCATTGTCACGGACCTGTGTGTGGTTCTCTGTGTTGAGTGACTAAAATCTGTTTTTAAAGTTGTTTTATTTATTCAGAGTGTGTATCAGTATTCATATTTGTAGTTTGTTCTTTGAATGTATGGTTGTGTTTGCTTTTCATACACGTGCATATCCCAGTGTTTCAGAGAGTGAGTGTGTGTGTGTGTGTGTGTGTGTGTGTTAGACTTCAAAGTAAAGCCTCAGTCTTCACTCAGCTCACTCTTGATTTCACATGAGATACAGACCAGCGGCATCACAAAGATACTCTTTAGTGTGTGTTTCACAGACAGGAGGAGTATGTTGACCCCAAGTTTTAAAGCATAACAATAAAGTAAAAGTACAACCTTGTTTCTTCCCACAATGGCCTGAGTTGCTGACTTTCTCTTAATATAAAGACATAATGTTTGTAAGTAACAAGAAGGGAGAGAGAAGACTGAAGAGAATTTTGGAATATAAAAGTAAAACATCTTTGAAAATGCTCAGAAGTAAAAGTAACACTTCAAATCTATGTCAACAAACTTTTCCATCTTGTCAACTTTGGTGCGATGGATTTACTTTTACTGGTTATTGGTTCTGCTTAAGGTCAGACTTAAAGTTTTGACCTATAGGTACAATAATAAGTTTTAATGTATGTTGTGAAGTTTTCCAGGTAAATGTGGCAGAAAAACTAAACACTAACAGTTTCCCTCGAGGAACTTCAACTTGACGTGTTGAATAGTGACTGTGACCAGTTTAATAAAGAGGTGAGGTAGATGCCTATCACATCTGACTGTTAAAGGTGACCATCCAACCTTTTCATATAGAACGCAATGATGAGAAAAATACTTGTCGATCTATGTTGTTACTTCTGAAGGTCTGGACCTTTCCTGAATGCTGCTATATCACGATGACAATCACCTCTTTCAAATCATTATTCAAAGGTTTTACCTCATTAACTGCCCCGTCTGTCCCAACTTTTTTGCTTCGGTCTGAATTTCAGAAAATAGATGCATATTTACAAATGGAATGAAGTTGACGAGAACAAATATTAAATATTCAATTCAGTTTAGAAACCACTGCTTTCTTTTGTCATAGGTATTTTTCAAATGGTCAAAACTTTTTTTGTAATTGGACTAGATTTTGGACAAGCATAAACTTTACTCATCGGTTCTTGTTATTGTTTTTGATCAGCTGCTCCAGTCGCATCACCTGCCTGCAGAGCCGAGCCATATGAAACTCCTCTGCAGTGTAAGCTGAGCCTCCAGAGTGAAATGAGAGCAGATGAGTAAATTAACGTGAACAGAAACAAGAGAAATCTTTGACGTGAAATATTCACAGCTGACACCTTGAGCTGTGAAACTAAACGCCTTCGTCCTCCTTCACTAATCCTTCCCTTTCCTCCCTCTCTCTCTCTAATCCCCTTCTCTCTTTCTTTAAGCCTCTCTCACTCTTTCTGTCCATCTGAAACTCTCTGTGAGCAGCCTCAAACTGATTTTTATCAGACTGGAAAACACAGTTCATTGAACTTCACGCCACTTTAATTTGAAGTCTGTGTAACTGGTTCATGAAGGAGTCTGGCAGCTCTGACCAGTTTATCATATGACATAGAGGCCAAAAGATCAGCCTCGTAGATATGGAACAAAACTTTACTGACCAAAAATAAAAATGGAACTTGTTATCTACTGCCAAAAATATGTAAAAATGTTATTTCCGAAGTTCTAAAAACATTTTTGCTGTGTCTGCAGGTGGAGCATATCACAGGTAGGAGAAATCAATACTAACTTTTAGTTCACTTTAGTTTTGCTTTGTACAATTTAAAACAAGAACCACAAGCTCAGATGCTTCCACTATCCTTGCATCATATTCTGTTCATAAAGATCAGACAATTACCAGCAGTTATGGCCAAACGTGTTCTGTGAGGTCACAATGACCTTGACCTTTGACCACCAAAGTCTAATCAGTTCATTCTTGAATCTAAGTGAACATTTGGGCCAAATTTTAAAAAAAATAAAAAATAAAATCCCTCAAGACCTTCTGAGATGTTCCATTCATAAGAATGGACAGATGTGAGGTCACCAAAATTGTTTCAGGTCATCCTTGCACCCAAGAGAACGTTTGTGCCAAATTTTGTGAGATTTTGACAAACCATTCCTGAGATTTCATTTAAATGTAATGGGAACCGATGGACGCATCTAAAAATACACAGAGATAATACATAATACAGCCTACAGTACAAGGAGAGGCCAGAAACCCAGTGGACTTATTTAAAGACTCAACCTACAGTACATGACTTTAATATTTCATAAATTTATGAGAGAACACAGAATTAACATATGAAATAATAATAATATGACTGTATAAAAGTGACTTTGTCTATGATTTGTTCTGATTTGTTTATATCTGCTACATCCTTGTCGGACAGAGATCACAAACCTCACAACTACATCCCATCATCCGGTCTGGCATGTGGCCTTTGAGCTCATTTCCTTTTCCTCTCCTTTTCATAAATGCAGCAGCATTGTGGAAGAAACAACTTAAGAACCTGCATCCACTTGGTTTTAAAATGCATCCAACATTAAAGAGAAGTGTAAGTGACCATCAAGACACATCCGGATCTGATCACACAGATACTTGCTGAGGTGGTCTGGGACGGATGATGATTTGTCCCCATCAGGGATGTAACTGTAAAAATGTCCTCAACGCAGGACGTGATGATTGTTTTGTGAAAACATGGAGGAACACTGACGCATGATCTCACCAGTGTGAATAGACTGACGTAATAACCGCAGTTCCCTTTAACCTTCTAGAAGTAGGCAGTAATGAAATCTGAACACAAGTGGTCAGATGAACCTTGGAGATGATGGATGATAGAACGGAGATGTGCTTCAGCTGTCCACTTGGTGTTCAGATCACCCACGTTTTGATAATCAAGTGTAAAGGCTTTTGAATGAAAGAGGGAAGCTGTGTTTGCAAGATCCGACGAGTCCAGCACCAGTGGAAACTTTGGAAAAAAAGTTTTTTGATGGAAATAAGCAAAATGGGATGTACCCTAATCATCGATGGCTGCAGACGGTAACACGTAACATGTTTGTAGTCTACTGTGCATTGGTGAACAGAGGTCACTGAACACTGGCTGTTCACTGTATCTGTAATCCAAACAAACTCCAACAGACTTTGATTTCTCCTTTTTCCAGTCATGTTCAGACAGAACACACAGTGGATTTGAATACAATACATTCATGTGAATAGACTCACATGAAAAAGTCCCTATACCACTATTGTTGCGGTCTTCTTCCGGAACTGGCAGCTTGGGGTGAATAATCAAAGAAATCTTGCAGATGGATTTGCTGAGGATAAATTTGTCTTCACACTAGGATATCCACTCAAAGGTTCAGTGTGTGATTTAGTGACATCTAGTGATGAAGTTGCAGATTACAACCTGCCTCACCCTCCCTTACGGTGACATGAAGGACCCTCGTTACAGCCAATGCGATTGACACACAGACGTAGTAGATGACAGTAATACCCTTCAACGCTACGATGAAACCTGCTCCTTCTGTAGATATAAATGGCTCATTCTGTGGTAATAAGAACATAATGATTCTACAATAGACTGTATATAATTATTGGACGGAGGAACTGTGGTGTCATCCATTGGTTTCTGAACTATTGTTTTGAAGCCAAGAGTTTCCGTTTTGGCCGTTGTCATGTTGGTTTTTTGGACTCCTGGAAAAAAAAATCATTGACTTTTTAGAAAGAAGTTCAATGCAAGTCTATGTGAGCCAGGGCCAGCAGCATTCCACATTAATCATTTTTTTTCTTGTCCCAGGTTACACAAATTCTGGAGTGGTTTCTTTATGATTTTGACAAAAGCCCTGGGAACACAGGTAAAGTTGAGAGTCCCAGTCCATTCATCTGTGGTTACGGCTCCACAATCAGAAATATCAGCCTTTAATTCCCTTCAGGCAAGACCTTTTATCTCACGAGGATGTTAGTTTTTTTCTTACATTTTTTTCCTTTTATTTGTTTATTTATTTTGCCTTTAGTATTATTAATTTTTTTATTTTATTATTAAAAATATATATATTTTTTTCACAGCAATACTTATTTGTATTCTCATATTCTCACAGACTGTGGACATGCTACGTATCACATTAATTCATCCACTTAGTAGGTAACTGTCCATCACTTTTATGCTGAGACATTGTTCTATGATCTGAGGTTTTTGTCATGAAAAAACAAGGGGAAACATTACACTCGGTCTTTGTCTTGATATCCCCATACTTCCGCTTTGGCTTCATTTTTCATGATACACGACATCCTCCTAAATCCCCCTGAATCTCACACACTAGACCTTTAAGCACCAATGGCATTAAAGCTCCTCAGGGGACGTTAGACACCCTGAGCTGCCGCTCATTGTGTCCATGTATTTAAATTTTAAAAAAGTTTTCCATAAATAAATCCTGTGTCTTCCCTTTCATTCCATTTCCTAAATTGGCCTGGAATGAGCGAGCGTGTCGCGTTTCATGTCTTCGTCTATTTTTCCTCCTTCCCTCTCTCTTTTCTTCTTCTTTTCACGGCAGCTGTTTGGGTCTCGTCAGCGTTACAGGACAATGCTGCAGGGTTCAGGTTGCTCGCCGTGTGTTTGTGTATGTATGTGTGTGTGTTACTGTATTTGACAGGCTGACATTCGGCCCTCCGCGCTCTGCTTATTCAGGCTGCTGCTCCCGACTGTGTGTGGGATTACAGTGAGTGTGTGTGCGCGTCGGTACATCTTAGACACACGCCTTATCATAACACAGACAGCAACGGCAGCGGCAGCGCGGGCACAAGACGACGGTTATTTTAGAGTCCGGGTGTGTGTTTCTGCTCCTTAAGCCCCCCTCAAGGCTGCACAAGAGCCCAGGTGGAACAGCAAGGCAGGGAGATGGCTTGTGTTTGTGTTTAGACAGCGGACCGTACCTTTTCCACCTCTGCAATGTGAGGAATGTCGGCACAAGCCGGCCGACCCCTCACATCCAAGAACAGTTGTCGGCCGCAGGGAGAAGACTGAAGATTTACACCACGGAGCTTTACGACCGACATCTTTTAGGGTCGATTATCAGCGTGGCACTTTACACCATTTTGAGTCACTCCAGAAAGTATTCATTAGAAATACAGTATTTTTAAATGTCTGAAAATGTCTACGGTATTTAATTTGGAATTACCAATATATCTGTATACAGGCCACCATTTTTCTATTTATAGGTGTATGTTTGAGTAAAATGAACATTTTTGTTTATTCAAGAAATACTGACACCTCTCCAAAGTTCCAAATTAAAATATTTTCATTTAGAGCATTTGTTTGCAGAAAATGACAAAAAATGCAGCATTTTCAGACCTTGAAAAATGCAAAAGCAAATTGTTGTCCATTTTCAAACAACATAGGAAATTTAGAGCCTCATGTAAGAACATTTTGTTCCTGTTTCTGAACTTTGTCTCACTTTAGTTTAGAACAATGGGCTCGTCAGATTCAGCAGATTCAGTGCTTGTAACGTCTAAAAACCATGTAAATGACCTGCATAAACATGATGAATGAACCTGTGTCGAACAGAATGTTATAACATGTAGGTTTCAAAGTCAAAATTATAAAAGTATAATATACAATAATTTAATGAAAAACTTAGGTTAGAATTGTGGCAAACTAATTTCACAACAGGTCAGGATTGTAAATTGTGTTTGTGCCTACAAGAAAATTCAAAATCTGAAAAAAATGGTGAATGCAGCAAGTTCTCCTAAATGACTTGTATGCGACATTTAAGAACAAATGTGTTAGTACGAGTAGTTCCTGTATGAGGTCCAGTATTTGTTGGAATATCCCTCGCTTTCAGTCAGCGTCCATGTGTCTTGCCCTCCATGTTGGCTGATTTATACACATCATGGAGTTAAAATGCAGCAGTTAGTCTTTCAGTCACCTGAATAAAATGTTGCCATTGTACATTTCTGCAAACTGTAGATTTATAGGTTCATCTCAATCTTTGGAACCAAAAATACCTTTCATACTTTTCAACATTTGTAGGTATCATCATAGTGTTTTAACAGATCATGGTGGTTTTCAAGTATGTCATTTGGAAATTATGTTGTTCAATTATTTTTATGGTTAAGTTTAGGGACCAATCATCTCTACATTTAGAGAAAGACCTCAGGGCTTGGTTTAATACAGAAAAAATCTGCAAAGATGTGACAAAAAGACCAACAGTGTCTGTATGATTTAAACCAAATTGTGATCTTTTCCTCACCCTAAACAAAGCGCCTAAATCTCTAAATCTAAAAACTTATGCTAGTCGGGATGTGAACCCCTGCCTGCCCACTACCTGCCCATTGAGGAAAGGCCTGACATTTGCAGGTCCTTCAATAAGAAATAAAGTTGCATTACACGTTTCTGTGGTTTGCTGAAACACACAATGGCAGTTTTTTTCTCAGGCGACTGTGTTGTGATGACGTGCTACCATCCATCTTCCTCTTGACCACATTCCAGAGGTTTAAAATGAAGATCAGGTCTGGACATTTGTTTTGGGTTTTTTGTTTTGGGTTTTTTTTCTCCATTTATTGACATAATCAATAAATTATATCTGTTATTGATAGATTTCAAGATTTCTTTATTCGTTTCTAAAATAATACAATAATATTCTTATTTATATAGCACTTTTTAAAACACAGTTACAAATACATGTGTGATCATATCACCTCCACACATACGTGTTTTCAAGCATAAAAGCAAACACAACCAAAGAAACCCAAACTAGAGCATGGTGGCAGAGCTAAAAATGAAAGGCCAACAGAGATTATGAAAACACTCCTGTAATTGTGAGTTTCAGCAGCCGTTTAAAACACAACAGACTCAGTTGATCGGATTAAAAGAGGAAGTCACTACTCCAAAAGCACCTATGGATTTAAAACAGGAACGTGGAATGACTCAAAGTCCTTTATCAGATGATCGGAGAGAACAACAACTGAAAGAAGGTCTCAAGAGCTAAAATTTTGAACAGTTCTGTATTTGATTGGAAGCCAGCGAAGGGAGGTAAGAATTGGTGTGATGTGGAATTCACGACAAGTTTTAGTTCTGAACCTGGCTGCCGTATTCTGGACCAATTGAAGACAGGCAAAAGAGGACTGAGTGATGCCAATGAATAATGAGTTACAGATGTCTAAAAGCAAAGACATTAAATGCAAAGTATGTAACATTTCTGGCCAGATCTGTTCAGATTCCGCCTCCTCTTCACGATGGGAGAGTGATGGTTGAGTGAGTAATAGACTGAACGGGGAGAACGAGCAGCGTAGTGAGAAAAAAGACGTGAAATAGAATAGAAATAGAAATCCTGATTCTGTCACAACGGTTATGATTTAACGACATAAACATACCCACACCTTCACAAAACTGCATTCTGTCTCTCAGACAGAACTGAGCAGTCAGTGAGAACAACAGAAAGAGGAAAGAGACGTAGAACTGGAGTCGCTTTGTGTCTATATTGTTCTGTGCTCGCTGTGTGATGCTGTTATTGGCTGAAGATACAAACTCACTGCCCAAAGGTCGACGCTCAGAAATGTCCTGAACACAACAAAACAAGAGGAAATACAGATAAAGGGCAGGGTCTCTGCAGGTAAATACACCAAGACTCACACATCACAATGGATGAATGAGAAGGATTAATATTGTAAGAGTCTATGTAGTGTTTAAGTAAAATGTTACATTATTTGCCTTTTAAAGTGTCTACTAAAATATACAACTTGCTTTGAAATGTAAACCCGTCTGACTGTGCAAAATAATGAATATGTACAATAAAGACTGAAACTAAAGGAATGTGCAAAACTATGTTATGTGGAAGTAACAATAAAAAGTGCAGTGACACTGAGTACAGTTACATGAGTCCTAAATGACTGAGAATTTCCTCCTGAGCTTTACTTTCAGTCTCATCCTGTAAAGTGTTTGATGTTCAGTTTCTACACTGATGTAGTGTGTGTCTGCAGCCACATTTGGCGCTGTCTCCACACAAACGTCCTCAGAGTGTGTTGAGGCTGACGTCCTGCTGTGCTCAGACCGTCACCTCTCCGTTATGGGACCCTCAGTGTAACCACCAGGCCACCCTGCCAGGCGACAGCAGGACCCTTTTGTACAGACGTGTCACTCTGCTGTCGTTGTCGTCTCATTAGTGTGTTTGTGTGTCTGTGTGTGTGTGTGTGTGGCGGCTCTGATAGGGCATCACAGTTCCACATTTTCCTGCAGCAATTGCTGCATCACTGTTTTTACAGTCAGGAATTTAGGGACACAGTGTTGACACAATGGGATTGAGGGCTTGTTTGGTGGGTTTTAACTCAGGGTAGAGCTTCAACAATAATAATCTGCAGGTATTTTGTTAATGCAGTCAATAAAAATCCCAACATTTTACAGGTTGCACCTTCTCAGATGTGAAGATTTGACACTTTTCTTTGTCATATTTGATGCTAAACTGAACATCTTTGGGTTTTTATACAGATGAATGTATTTGTAAAAGGTATGTGACATTTTATGGATAAAACAAATTGAGTATGTGTTCACGTCAGTGCTGCTTTAAGTGATAGAGTTGGACAGAGAGTGAATGAGAGGGAAGAGATGAAGAAGGCAAAACTGAAATTAAACCTTTTATGCCTCTGGAGCCTTTTTCAGACTGTATTTTCAACTATGTAAAGATGTAAAAGATGCAACCAGATGAAACAGAAAAGGCGTCATAATGTTCTGCACTGAAAACTGATTTAAGTGAAGTTAATGTTCATTTTCAGTGTATTTGTGATTTGATTTGAAGTTTAAATGGTTTAATAGTCTTCACATTATATTAATTTGAGTTGAGGTTGAGTTCAATAGAAATGTCCTTCAAAGGCCGACTTCAGACTTTTATACTTTGACGACATTTTTCACTTTTACTGCAGTAAAGACTCCATTCTTCTACTTTTACCACAGTCTGTATTTACACACTTATCTGCACTGCAACTAGAGTAAAGAATGCATGTACTTCTGACACCTCTGCTGTCCTGCAGTAAATTGCTGAACATCACTGTTGAAAGTGTTGATGAGTTTTAAAGCTCCTGAAGGTGATGCAGATCCGGCAGTTGGACCACACAGTGTGATAACAGGAGAAGCTCCATTTATGTCACTTTTCCTGGTTAGAAATGAAAGAGACGACATTTATAAAGCACTTGATTTACCTTTTTTGTGTGTATTTTAGAAGATGAACAATAAGAATAAAAAACAGATGAAACGCAGTCACTGCTGTTGATCTTTCACGTGTGGAGAAAGAAAGAGATGGTGTTTATTTTAGTAATAACAATAGTACACTTTACTACTGATAAATATAAAATATGTTCAATAAAAAATACTTTTTATAATATGAAAAGGAAAATCAATTTCTTTATAAACGTATTCTGGAAAATGAAAAATGTTTATGGATTCTGAAATGAAAATGAAATCACTATTTTATTTTCATTATGAAACTTCAGCCTTTATTTATTGATATTCTTATTAGTGAATCATTTGTCAATAACAGTCTAATTTACACACGTCCATCATGATGAAGATACAGACAAATAATTTTTTTGTTTAGTATTTTACATCAGTGGTTCCCAAACCTTTTCAGCTTGAGACCCAAAAGAGAAAACTGGTGTCTCCTCAGGACTCAAAGTTACAAAAATACCTCATGAAATGCCATAGATGTACATTTTTACTGTCAAATTTTTACTGTCAAACACTCTCATTTTTGGTTTCTTGTGTCTTTTACATTGTTTTAATCTTATGTCTTTCACAGCCAATGCCTCTCTTCTTCATTTATGAGGTTTTGCTGAGGTAATTTATAAACTCGTCTTCTATTTTAATTAGTTAAATAAATTTACATATCATATTATTGCTGTATACTTTCCTCGGCTAATCAGCGATCCAATAAACACAGCTCACATGGTTTTAGACGATCCAAAATGTATAAGCCCATGATTTATTAAGAGAAGCCAGACCACAAATTATTTGATTTCCTGGAAAAATTACAAACGTTCTTGGGTCCAGCTGTTCATTTGTTAAGTTTTTATATAAATGTGAAAGTAAACTGAAAATCTTAATAATTTCTGACATTTTCTAGACAAAGCAGATGGTGAAGGATCAGGATGTGTTCATGTCACTGCTGCTTTATGTTGAGTGACTGAGTGAGAGGGAAACGATGAAGAAAGCCAGACCGAAATAAAACCTTTTACGCCTGTTCAGACACGCTGCTGCTGTATGTGTCTGTGTGTGTGTAAATGTACATAATGTTCTGTGTGTGTGGCATGCTGTGCTGTGTCAAAGCAGATTTACAGCAGGTTTGGCCTTGGGCTTTGCTGAGCTGAGTGTGTGTCTGTGTGATGGGTTTGAGCAGGTGTGTGTGTGTGGTGTTTCCTCACAGCCAGGTGAAGAGTTCAGAGTTTTGTGTCTCCTTTAGAGAAAGTTAGCGGCGGCTCGGATCAACCTCCGAGCGAGACTGTGTCCGAGGACAGAAAAAGACAAACGGCTGCTCTTCATTTTGCTCGTGTTCACATGACGTTGCTGTTACGAGGAACAGTCAAGACTCTGAGTTTAGAGATGAGCTGATGTTCAGGTTAAACCTCAGGACGACGGCAGTTCATGGCTTTTTCTGGTGCTTTAAAGACACATCTTTAAGTATCATCTAAGTGGTGTAACTATTCAGATAAGAGTTCAGATAATGTCACTTTAACAGAAGCGATGTGATATTAGTTAGATATTTGTGTTTGTGTGGAGGCCTGATGTGCAGCCGATCAGCTGATTGATCATGTTCAGAAGCTCACAAGATAAATCACATTTCCATAACACTTTCATAATTTGACAGCAGTAAAAACACCCTAAACAACACGTTTTTAGTCTGAAATTTAATGATTTTTAATAGAGGAAAGTATTTTTTTGACATCGGCTTTTACAGGTTTTACAAATGTTTGTACATTGTTCCAGGTCAAATTTGAGGACATATTTCCATACATTTGAAGTGAATTCACAATTTGAATTCAATCTCTTAATCACTTCAATGCATATCTTGAATTTTTACACTGATTCTCAGCTTCAACCTGTTCCTTTCATAGTTATCCTCATATTATATTCAATTTTTTCCTATAATTCAAAATACAGACTTACATCCTAAGTTTTCTTTTTACTAAAAACATTGATGTATATGATATATTTACAGTGTTTGCTGATTTTACTAACCCAGAATGGTTGAATATCTCAGTATTTACATGACTTTATAAACAATAATTAAACTCTGCAGCCCCGTCTCTGCACATATTGATTCAAAAATAAATCTGCACATGTCATGCTTTGATTTTAGAGACTGTCATATATCAGCTAACTGCAGAAACCCTACAATAACCTGGGAACTTTTAGGTGTTCCTCAGAATTTAACAGCTGCTCTGATGTTTCAGTGTTTCCACACAGTTTTGGAAACAAGTGAACGAGTGAAAGAGGAAGATACAGATGAACACAGCCATATGTGTTGCCGGTTCATTGTGTGTGTTTGCGTCACTGCACGTTCACCTCAGAGACAAACCCTCCATTCATTTCCACGATTTACCACCTGAGAGTTTCACATCGGGTCACCCTGCCGTCTGCGAGTCGGGTGGAGCTCCGACTCGACATGTAACAAGATTAAACTAATCTGACCTGACGAGGTTTACTCTTAAAACTACTGTCTTTCTGCTGTTAAGACTCCAGTAAACCAGTCTGTTAAATCACAATGAAAGAAACCATTTTATTCACATTTAGTGTGTTTACATTTTCAGTCAGGTTCAGAATGCTGTTTTAAACCTGTGTGAATCTGTTCAATAGGAAAATATTTGCAACTGATAACTACGTATAAACTCTTGGAGTAAATCTTTCTGCTCATGTTTGGGGGTAACATCAGGATGTAGAAGAACAAAACTGCTCTGTGGCTGATAAAACCTTTTTGTTGGAGACCTTAAAAGCACCTCGATGACCCAAACAATGGGCTGTTCAAAGGACAAGAGAAGGACCAGAAATCACCACCGAAATCATCAACCAAATCAAAATCATTTTCTTCTACTGGATTCTTCTCATATATTTACAGCAGGTTTAGTCATGTCAGGTCGAGTCATACGTTTACTTTCACCGGCCATTTTATTAGGTACAGCTGTTCAACTGCTTGTTAATGCAAATATCTAATTGGCCAATCACATGGAAACAACTCAGTGCAGTTAGACATGAAGACATAGTGAAGACAGAAGATTTGCTCAAACGGAGCATCAGAATGAGGAAGAAACTTGTGATCTACTGGGATCAGCAGTTTTCTTCTCTTTTAACTTTGGACATTCAGAAATTATGAAGCACTACTCTAACGTTTAACAAACTAAATCATTAAGCAGCTGATTATTAAATTATCTGATAAACTAAAAGTATAAATCTGAAAGGGAAGCAGCCCCACATAACCACCTTGACTGGCTATGACATTAAAATCCTGCTTTATTTGTTAAATGACACTGCAAATACAATTAAATTTAAAAACTAAACATTTTTATTTATTCTCGCAGCCACTGTGTTTGGCAGAAAACAATGCATTTGGTTTATTTGTTTTAAGTGCAATTTCTTTGTGCTGATGATGAAGTAAAGAAAGGCAGTAAAAAGTCAGGTTAAAATGAACAGAAAGGACAAAATGAATCAATTTAGCAAGAAAAGACTAACAATCATATACTAAGCTGGAGAAGGAGTTAAATAACAAACAGAGCAGAGAGAGTGAGAGAGCATGAGAAAAGACAAAAGGTAAGTGGTTGTCAGTGTTTTATGAGCGTGTCTCTGCGGTGTTTACATGTTAAAAGCTCTTTAATAAGCAGCGAGCAGACAGAAACCTTTCATCTGAACCTGTCCTGTCACATCCACGGGTGGGGGCTCCTTATTTATGGCTGAGTGCAGTTTGGTGCTTCACATGGAGCTTCTCTACACAATAACACAGACTGGAGGCTCCAGAGGGAGGAGGCTGACATCTATGACAGGTTAGCAGCTCAGGTGATCACATTTAACCTGCACGAAGGGACCATATCCACACATACATTATTCATCTCTTTAGCATTAGAATATTGTTTAGAGCTGGATGAAAAGTGTTGTTTTCAAATATAATATCCGTTTGGGTTTCTGTCTAGTTGTCCTTTAGTTCCACTTCTAGATCCATTAATTTCAGTTTTTATTTGGACTAATTCCAGTTCAGGATAAAAGTTAAAGCTGCAGTGCTTGGTTGTTTTCCAGCATATTGTATTTCAAGTGGTCTGAGAGGAAACAAGACTTCTACACACACTACCTGTGGACAGGTAGGGAGTCACGTGATTGACAGTTGTGAACTCGACTACTGACCCACGCCTGGTACCCGTGTAGAATATTTAACTCAAATTCCCTTTATATGAGATAGAATTATATTTAATTAGAATTGTATTTAATTCTGTTCATTCTAAAATATGATGCACAGTTTATATTTATATCCAAATAAACAGAAACACAGTAAAATCTAAAAATATGCATGTAATTTGGTAAATATGCAACTGTGGATCTTCTTCTAGAGAATTTAAAGACATGTTGTACCTTAGAACAACTCCTAAAAATGTCATGCATCTGTCATGAATAGTTCAAAAGTAATGACTTCTTGAACTCAGCATCTTTTTTGTTTTCACAGTAAAATCAGTGTCATGCCGCATTTTCAAAGCCCAGTATAACTAATGAAGATGTAAAGCTGAAATTGTGAATGGTGTTTACTAGGACTAATAACATTATGTTCAAAAAGTATGAAGTAAATCGAAGATGGTCAGCCGGGAGTCCTCTGCTGATTTCACATGGACTGGCCCTCCTTCTCTTTTTATTCTTTACAAACTATTTCTTCGTGTCTGAACTACGACGGCCAGTTTTTCAGCCTCCTCTCCTCCCAACACCACACACATCGGACTGTATGTTACTTTCATATGAGCCGTTTTTTAAAGAGCATAGATTGTCTTCTTCCCTCCATCACACACTCAGTCGCTCCTGCTGTGTGGTGTAGACACAACCCCACTGAGCAGGTCGAGTCCTATAATGCAACGTCAGCAGGGAGGACAGAGCGGTAATCCATGTTAACATAAGAATAGAGGAGCGGCACACCTCAGCCCTGAGCACACAACTACACACACACAACAACACACTGACTCTCCCATTACCTGACTGTTATTCTTTCCTTTTGAGCTAAATTGACTTATTTAACCACACCTCTCTTTGCTTCTTTCTAAGAGCCTCATTAACATACAACTTACGCTGAACTGCAAAGGACAAAAACAAACCCAAAACGGCATCACTTTCCATTAGATTTCCAGCGTTTTCCAATGATAAAACCTCAGGCTACATTAGTGATGATGTCAGGAGGAAGTGAGGAAATGTTTCCTGTTTCTTATGAAAAATCAAAGTGAGATTTGTAAATATGTACAAATAAAGGTTTTTTTCACATCAGAGGGGATTTTTATGTCTTTTAGCATAATATGACATTATTTATCAAAGATATTATGAAAGGATATCCTTTATGTATCACACTTACATGTATCTGTCAAAAAGCGAAAAAAATATGGATCCAAATCCAAGCCAAAAGTTTTGTTCATTTGATAAAGAACAAAATTAAGTAAAGACTTCTTTCAGTTTGTTTTGAATATTTTGTTTCATTTTCAGAATTGCTATAGATTTTGATATTTAAGGTGTTGTAACTAAAATATTTAATTTTTTCAATTGCAAGTTTTTGTTTTTCAGATTTCAGTTTCAAATGAAAAATAGGATTTGAAACAAATACTGAAAAGAACTGAATCAGAACTGAAAATAAGGAACTGCTACTTTTCCTTATTTTCACGTTGAATACATTTTAGTAGTTGAAGTTGTCAGCTGCAAATTTTAGTTTTTTTATTTTTAATTTTTCCTTAAAATAAACACCACTTTTGGCGTGGATTTGTCTCCATAAAATAGTTCAATAAACATATTTATTTTTTTAATTTGTCCTTATCCTAAAGATAAGATATTCCTTTAAGTTCATATTTATTGTCTCTTTTTCCAAACACATTTAGAACATTTCATTGTATTTTTATCCATTAAGTGCAGTACATGAAGTGCTTTAATTCACTTTTTATTTCAACATTATCCTAATCTAATCTAATCAAATAAGTGTCAGGTCTGAACCAGATGTCGACGTCCACGAGGGTGAATGTCCACACGTGAACCCGTCCTCTCCATCCTCTTTGTCCTCCCCGTCTTCTTCGTCCTCTCCGTCCACCATGTTGTTTACTTAACCCTCCTCATCCATCCCTCAGCCTGCCCTCCTCAAACAAATCCACTGTGTGTGTTTACTTCCGTGGAGGTGATTCATAATCAGAGGGGCTGATGGGAAGGATGGATGCATTTAGGATGCACAGGTGTGACCCCTCACACCCCATTTAGGCTTTAATGGTGGTTCAGTGGAGGTTCAGGACTCACTTTATCACCGGTCACACGTTGAGCCTTGAATTTTACATCATTTCAAAACTGAAACACACTGTGAAACACTCCACTGTCTGCTCCTCTATAATAATAACTGTAGTGAATGTATTGATGTATTGAATGAACATTGATATGATGTTAAGACTGGAGTATCACTGGGAGAACAAAAATGAACATGAACGAACACAAAGGTGAAGAAAATGAATAAAACTGAACAAAAATAATCTTGGGGAGAGTCCACTGTGGTTTGTCAGATGCATCAGTGTTTAATTTCTTATGAATGGGGGATTATTGATCACGTGTCACGTGCGGAGGGAAGTTTTAACACATGAAGTTTTGTGTCACCGTTGGAGGAAGAATCTTCTGTAAACTCACCGTTGATCCGTTTGAAAAGGCTGAGATAAGAAGTTGACCGAGAGGCCTCTGCATCCACGTCTGATCCATTAACTGGGAACAATGGAGACCAACACCTTAGGCAACATATAAACCTGTTTGAAGCCTCAGACACAGAGTCAGTCACCCTTATTACAGTCCTGAAATATTCATGAGGGTTTATTTTTATTTACTCATTCAGTTTGGTGTTTGATTCCAGTTTTTGTTAGGTTTACGAGTGCATAAGGAGGTTCAGTTTAGTTTTTCAGTTCTTCAGATATTATGAGATTATTAGTATTATTACTTATCAAAGCATTTAGGTGATTCACAGAACCAAAGTCAACTTATTCTGGAGTTCTTTCATTATCACCTGGAGCAAAATTAAAAGCAAAACTTGAAATGGTCTTCAATAACAACCTATGAAGCTGCAGAAAATCATTTACAACAGTCCATAAGAGCTTTAAGTGATATGGCGCCTGAGAACAAGGTACAGCATTTATGTTTTTAAAACTGTTGAAAAATCCGTATATATTGAGCTGCAGGTCAAAGATTCACTTCTTGAAAGAATTAAAATTGAAATGCCATGAAAAATTGAGGATGAAAATGAAGCTGCCAATTCTATTTCATTTAATTTGTAGCTTAGTTGTTTTCATTAGTGTCATTTTACTTTTACTTGAGTTATTATGTTTTCTGCTGGTTTTAGTCTTAGTCTTGTTAACTGTAATAACCCTACCTTGTTTGATCTGGACTTGTGGACCTTTTAGTTTGATTTGAACCACATGAGCAGATGTGAACCCTCCTGACCACGGTGTGGACCACACAGACCTAAAGACGGGATCTCAGTCCGGATCAAACTGAACCATTGTTTGGTTCATGTGTGAAAACACTTTTTGGACCAATCACAGGAAGTTACACAACAATATTGTCAAAAAACCAAATAAGAACAAATGGAAGAGGCCGACGTCAGACACAGTAGACGATGACAACAGGATGTGTTGGTTCACTCCCAAAACAATGACGTAAAAACAAAACTAACCCGAACAAATGTTTATAATGTTAAAAAAAAACAAACAAGAAAAACAGATGAACTTTGGTTTAGGCTTTCAGTTTAGTTCAGTGAAGTTTAATAAAATGTAAGACAGCAAACTTTATATGAGCTGTGAAAACTGGTCATTTGAATATAAAAGTATTTGAGTAAATGTACATAGTTACTCTCTGTGACTATATGAAACTGCAGGACACCTTTGTTTGGGGTTCTGTTTAAATATTAGAACATAATATATACACAATATTAGAACTTTGAGGTGTGAAAACTCTCTTAGACACTGGCAGCACCAGGACTTACTTTAACAGAAATATATAAATATGTAGTATTAGTATTTTTTAAAAAAACAAGAAACGTTTTACTAACCAAAATCCAAACAATAGATGTCAAATATGTCTGTGTGTGTCAGTTCATGAAATGATTTTCTAAACTGCTCATTTCAGTTTAAATCTTACTTTTCTACTTTTTACTACTGCTGCTATGCTCATGTCTTCTTCATGTCCTCTGTACATCTCTGTCTCGCTGTCTTTACTTCACACACACACACACACACACACACACACACACACACACACACACACACCCAGAGGTTGAGTTGTGAGTTCAAAGCGATGCCTCAGGCTGATGGAGGGAGGACGGGGGCAGTGAATGAAAGAATGAATGAATGAAAGGAAGGGAACATACCTGCAGGGTCAGAACAGGTGAGCGGCTTTAATAGAGCCTTTCCCTTTCAGAGCACACACACACACACACACACACACACACACACACACACACACACACACAAACACACACACACACACACACACACA
>JAPQRN010000009.1:14162242-14177134 GCA_037367275.1 Coranthus polyacanthus
ACTAAATCTGTTGTATTCGAAGTATTGTATAAATTATGTATTAGGCTTGATCATAAAAGTATAAGTTCTTTATTGCAGGAATTATGTAATCAGAGTGAGCATAAAAGTATGATTTCTTTACAACGTGGAGCAGTTATTCTGAGAGAAAGTAGAAGTATCCTGTATGTAAAGAGCAGATCTACACTTGTTTTCTGCAACTGAGTCTGAACACAGTGGAAGCTGTAGAAAAAACATTTGGAAATGGATGAAGTGAGAGAATATTTGTCTCATGAAGGTTTTCTTCAAACAACTTCTTGCACGTGTCAAAGATCTACAACACACTCACAGTAGGTGTCGATGGAATCCACTCTCCTTCATGGTTTGTTTACACAGACTCCATCTAACATTAACATTAATGAGCTAAAGAACAAAGACAGTCAATGAGGCTGTGTTAGCATTCGCTCAACCGCCTTTTATTTATCTAGACTCAAAGTCATCTGAGGAGGCCATTAGCGCTTCATTTACATGTCTTTAATCACCACGAACACAGACCTGCCAGAAGAACTGCAACACAATATCCACAAGGTTTTGTATCTGTGCTGGTGTTTGGTTTGTAAAATAAGAAAATTAAAGAAGAGCTGCACAAGTTTCCCTTCCCAAACGTTGAAAGTTAAACCACAAAGTGAAATTCTTTAACAAGAAGTCGTAGATTCACAACTGAAATGATCAAATATGACATAAAGACACATTGTTTGCTTTAATTATAGCTCCAGGCTAATCATAATTAAAAGTCATTAATAATTTAAACATACGTTGACAGACGACCAAAACAGTCAAACATGAAGCGGAAAACATTTGAAATTCGTAGTAATTTATCTCTAATGGGTCCGTTAAAAACTACATTCGCCTCATAAAAGAGGTGACAACACGTTCACTTTCAGATGCTCTGTGTTGATTCGCTGAGTGATGTCCAGCTAACGTTAGAAACAGGTCCGTTAGCATCTCCTAACAGGGTCTGTCTGGGGCTGAAGGATGGACACTGAAAGCTGTTGGACAAAAGGGTTATGTGTGTCTCAGATGTAGAAGGATAAAACTGCAGGAAATGGAGATACTCAAGTAACATACAAGTACCTCAAATTTGTATTGAAGTGCAGTCCTTTCAACCAATTCAGACATTTAATAGAGGATATTTTACATGTGTTGCAAAGAACTATCTACTGAAAATCCAGTGTTTTATGAAACGTATCACCAGGTTGAATACGGGACAATTCTGCAAAAACACATAGAGTTTTATTTCTTTTATTCACATTCATCCTGTGTCTGAAATGCTTTTCTAATTTCTTAC
Source organism: Coranthus polyacanthus (assembly GCA_037367275.1). Classification (NCBI taxonomy): domain Eukaryota; kingdom Metazoa; phylum Chordata; class Actinopteri; order Kurtiformes; family Apogonidae; genus Coranthus; species Coranthus polyacanthus. Next base: position 14,163,567 of record JAPQRN010000009.1, read on the forward strand.
TTTCAGTACTTCATGCAGAGATGATGGCTTCAGCGGATGGCTTCAAGTTGAGTGAAGCTTCTATTTTAATTTCTCTCAAAATGGAAATTCATAAAAGCTGATTTTTTTTTGGTTTATGTCACATAGTAGGAGGTGGTTTATCCATTTGAACTGGAGATGCATCTGTTAATCTGGCGTTAATCTGGATCTGAAACTCATTTGATAATAGACTAAAACTAAATGACTCGAAGTGACAGAATCAGATTTGACTATTTGCTGATTTTCTTGGCCTAATATTTGAGTAAAAGTTACTAGGATATTTTAATGTGTATTTTTCAGTCTTGTCTAATGTTTTATAAATTAAATGAATGGACTTTTGATTCATTGTTTTACTCTGTACACATATGCAGTTCCATTGTGACAGTTATTGATTCTTATTTTTAAGCATTAACTGTTCATTTCCTTAAAAAATATCCTTCCCTTTTGCTGAAAAGTAAATCATAGTTGATATTAAATGACCGATGTGACTAAACTGGTCATGAGTTCAGAGATTCCTGTTGAATATTTACTTTGCTGGATCAGGATTAGTATTTATTTGCATCCAGTCTTCATGTAAAGTGTGTGTTTGTGTATGTGTCTACACGCTGGATGTGTTTGTGCGTCTCAGACAGTGAGAGCCTGTCTTTAGACGAACGTGAGCCGCTTATGGGTTCGGGGGGTTTTTGGGGGGGACCTGGTCTGTGGAAACTCATCAGGCTAATTCTTGGCCAGTTTAATCCACTGGTCTAATTCCAGTGTCTAAGACAGTGAACGGTGCTCAGCGGATTATGAACCCCTCAGATGGGATTCGCCAAAACAACAACGACTCTCCCTGTTCAAGTAGACGGAGGTGATGGCGTAGAGCTGTGACAAATAGATCAGTCAGAAAGAGTTACCTCAAAAAAGTACAAAGGTACTGATGGCAGTTTTCTAAACTCACACAGGAAAAACTCTTGATGTTAGGGCACATTTTTACATTTGACTTCTGACAAACAAGTAAAATTCAGTGAGTGGCCAGTGTTTGAAAGGTGATGTGCAGGAAGTGTGCTGTGGTATTAAAATGATTAAATCCCTACAGAAGAAAAAGACATTGAAAGACGTGTCTTTGTCAAAACTTGCCATTTTCAGATTGTAGTTGCAGCTCAGAGGTTCTTGTTCTTTCATGTAGCAAAGGGGACATATCAAAATAAATGCCCACAGATAGAGAAAGCAAGGAGAAGGACAATCCAGGAGCCAGACTAGAAGGAAACCGCATCGAAACGGCACCGTGCATGAAGAGCTGCAGAAATAAATGTTAGACAAAAGCTTTGACAAACTGTGGACAACGTTATATGATCCAGACCCGAGGTTCAGTTCAGTTCATGGTGCAAAAGTTAAAACCAGCTTCAGGTTTTTCTTACCATCAGCAGCTAAGGCAGTATGTTATTATATGAAACACTAAAACTAACTGGCATGAGGATGACGACGAAGAACCAATTCTTAATAACAGTAGTGCTTAGAAACTAGAATAAATCCACTTTTTTCTTTTTCTTTACTTCCTGAAAATTCTGTTAAAATTTGCGACACATTTGGATGGAAATCCATGTACAGTTTTTGCCAGAGTCGCTCATATAGTCAGACATTTGTATTTAAACAGATATATTTTTTTTTAAGATGCAGCAAATGTCCCAAACCAAACTCACCCTGGGTCACTGCAGGACAGAGTAGGTCCTCTAAGGAACACAAGCAGTAACAACATGGGGAACTCCTTCATGCTGCAGGGTTTTAAAAACTTCTAAATACAAGTGACTTCGGATTCTGAGACATTTCTAATGAAGCTGCAGGTTTGGTCCATGTCTGCGTTCCCGCTCTACGTCTCCTACATCTCAGCTGAAATCTTGGTTGAACGTCATCTTAAAGTTTTGTTGCAGTAAAATCAAACCGCAGCCCAAATCCTTCACCCAGCCCAAAATCCTCTTCGGGTTCAGCCCCCTGAGCTCCTGTTCAGTCAACACCCTGAACGTACAGAAGTGGTGAACTCCACCCAGAGATCACCTTCACAGCTTCTCCTGCAGCGACGACAACGGCTTCATTAAAACAACATGACAGTAATGACAGGGAGGACGGGAGTTTCCATCCATCTATCTTTAATCCACTGACGTTTGAAGGCCTTTTCTCTTCAATGATTGTGATGTATTGTCTTTGTTGACTTTGCATCTAAAGACCTTTTTACCCATGATGCATCAGGTTGTTTTCATTTCCAGGACGGTCCACATCTGATTGGTTCACAGAGTGGTCTGATTTACCTAATAATAAATAGTAGGGTTTCTTTGAGGGATCTTTCAACAAAATTTGTGAGAAAAATCATCAACTTTTATGGTGAAAACACAGTGTACAAAAACTGATCTCTTCATCATTTTCCATCAGAGTTTAGTCCCAGGTTCATTGGTTGCGAGACCTTGAAAGCAGCTGCCTGTGAACCTCTCAAATCGGCCTCTTGGACTGGTTCTGTTCAGAATTCTTGGAACCCATTTAACGAACCATTCTAACTGAAAATTTAATGATGTCCCTCTGGTCTGTCCTCTCCTCTTCCTGCCTCCCACTTCATCCCTATACGTTAAGATCTTCTATTACTTGTCTCCATCACCCCAACTTCACAGACCTCCAGGAGACATACTTTCAGGCTCCTGTCTTTATTTTACTTCCTCCTCCATCCTGTTCATCTCCTTCCACCACGCTGAGCTCACACACTAAATCAAAATCCACAATAATCAAGAACTGGAACTATCTATTTTATAAATGGATGTATTGTATGTATTTTACGATGGCTTCAAATGTTGCTCAGTGAATCATAATCAATGATCTTTTTTTTTTCTTTCTAAGGAAGGCTGTTATAATAATGTCAGTGTCTTAAGGCTCAATTCATCCCAGATAAGAGCATTTAAAGGCTTGGAAACTGAGTTAATCATTAAAAACATACTAAAATCATACAACAACACTCTGTAATGGAGACAATAAAGTGTGAATATTATTGAGCAGTTTAAGAAAAAGATAAAAATCTACGTTTTTATCCAAATCAGAGGAATTTTTGCAGGTAAAATCTGCTGAGGGATGACATTAAAGATGCCCCTTGACACACTCACACTGAGGGAAGGATTACAGCGTCTGTTTCGGCTGCAGGACCATGTGGGACACGTCAGCAAGCTCTGCAGGTCATTCATCCCCTCGAGTCCCAGCTGATGATTAACTCACTTCAGCTAATTAACACACACAGACACACACACAGTAGCTACAGGGAACAATGTGTTTCCTTCTAAACATCCTGAATTTTCCTTTCAGTTCAGTGAAAACCTTTAGAGGCTTTGATTGACTTTCAAACAAAACACAAACTGTACAAACATGCACACAAACATGCAAAATTACAGACATTTTACAGACAGTAAAGAAGGTTTAAATCGTTTAAAGAATTAGGCAGGATTTCACACTCAAGAAACTTTTCTTGTAACGGGAATAAAAACAAAAGCTGATAAAATAAAAACATCCAAACAAAAAATGTATGTTATATTTTTAAACAACCGATAACAAACTACACAGTCACAAACAAAACGTAATAGCAAACATAGGGAAGAAAAACATGTAAAAAAAAAAACATCTCCAGATCAACAACTATATCAGGTTTAAGGAGTAGAACAAAATGTCAGTTCAGATTATGACGAAGGATTTTATTTGCTGGAAAAAAGAAATATACTGGTAATTTGTGTTGTAGATGATACAGACACAGATATTTTGATCTAATTTGTCCAGTGAAGAGTGTGAAAGCTGTGAACAAAGGGTTTAAATCTGTATCCAGGACTTCACACACAGACCCAGGTAAACCCGCCCCGCCTCACCCCCCGTGTGGCGGCTGCAGGCCCAGATTTGAAAGGGATTTGTTTGACCTGGGGAGGTGTTTGCGGGGTGGGGGGTGGGGGGTGCTCTGTGTGTCAGACAGACAGTAAAACATATGTCGCTCTCTGGGAGGGGTTTACCCACTAAATCTGGCTAATTTAGCCGCGGTGGCGCTGTCCTGCACCGATCAATAGTTTGGATCACCCACTCCCTGAAAAACCCCAAAATCCTGCTGCTTTACAGCTCGCCAGAGGCTCGGCGTCAATATGGAGGGGAGGGGGACCTCGTATGTGTGTGACTGTAAATTCTCCCTCCGAGGCAGAGAGGATTGTGGGAGGTGTCGCCCCGCGGCCAGCCTGGCTCTCCATCTGCATGGCTCACATTCCAGCTTCCGGGTCACAAAAATGACTGTTTTCAGTTTTTATGACAAAGATTGACAGGAAAGACCAGAAAGATACAAGGCGACGCCACTTCCTGCTTAGCCTCCGTTCTACTGGCTTGTGCAACAGTCTCTCAGTTCACTGTTTGTATCCAGGACAAACTGGAAGCTGAAACCTTTGTGAAGTGTTTTTACAACTCCCATGATGGTTTGTCACGTACTTTCAGCTCAGTTTCAGGTTCAAAGTTGTGTCACTTTTCTTTCTGAACTCATCTTGTCCTCAAAATTCTTCCCAAATGTTTGCTTTAATCTCTGTTGATCAACTTAATAGCATTACATTTATGTCATATCTGGATTAAGGACAGATCTGTTCTCCCATCGTTCCACCGACCACTATGTGTGAATGGAGTCATATTTGTATCAATACAATCAAACAAGTATGAATCTAACAAAGAATAAAACTCACTGAGGCAAAACTATTCAGAAGTAAAACTTTTGAAACATTCATTTTGTGTAATCATGTTAAGTATTGGTCTTATGGTTTACCTTTTCAAGATAACATTAAAAGGTGATGCAGAAATCTGAGTAAAAATATCCTGGAACATGTGCATAAATTCACTCTTTCCATGAGTTATAGATAAGTTCTGTTGTTAAATTGGATTTCGATGGTTTATCATTTTTTAAAAATGTGTCGCTAGAAAAACAAAGTTTGGGAAACACTGATCTAGACAAAAGACGTAGACAATACCATGGGTTCAGTTTGGTTCAGGCCTAAAACCAAAAAGGGGGGGGTTAGGGTTCGGAAACAAGGGTTGGCGTAATGGCTAAAAAAAGAGAAAACTAAAATAAACACAGCATGACACAGGACACAAACCTGTGTCTCCTGTGTTTAACTCCCTAAAGTCGTCCACAACCTCCTCCTCCTAAGGTTTTTATCTATTTTACAATGTCACCTGGTCCATGTCATCAGTTTCCGACATCTAAGGACTTCCATTTTCTTCTTTCGGGTACGTTGAAACATGACGCTACAGGACGTCAATCGGTCAGGACCAGAGAGCGACTTACACTTTTGATCCTAAACAGACAAAACACCTACACAACTTACACTTGTTTCTACCAATGCTGCTGTTCAGGGTGTCTTTGTCCAACAAAACCCACACTCATGCTTGTTGGTACCGTAAGAGACACAACCCCCTCCATCCTCCCCCTCTGTCTTCCACATCATGTGCTATAACTTTCTATTGTCTTGCTCTGTTGTCAGTGATGGATGGATGAGGCGACAGCTTGGTCTTCGGCCCTGGAGGGAAAAGGGGGAAGTCAGGAAATCCTACACACACAAACATGAACAAACACACACGCGAACAAACACACACGCGAACAAACACACACTCTCACTGTCCCTAAATACCTGACCTGGATTGCTACCGGGTTAAACTGAGCTGAAGGGGAAACCACTACTTCTGATCTGCACTGACTTCAACCTCTACTGTTGCAGTCCTCTTGATATCACAGTGACCAAAGAAAGCGTCAGAAAAAAGTCTACAAATCATTACAAGCAGGTTTTCCCCTTTTATTTTTAAAGTGACAAGCAACAAGCAAAAGTGTCATCATGCATCTTTACTCAACCGAGCTGTGGATACACTTTTACGCTTTTAAACAGAGCAATCTTTAATTTTTTTTCCATTTCAGACTAGAAATTGTCACATGCATATAAATACTGACTTACCTGGAAAGAAAATGAACATGAAAAGATAATTTTATACCTCATTCATTCATCATTTATAGTTATACACAATGATTTTCCCCATAGGACTTTTGTAACAGCCAAAAACGTATGTGATTTATAAAGTTATGATATGTATATATTATAGATGTGTAATAAGCATGATCCTCATCATCATCATCATCCACTTTGTGTTAGATCACTGTATATTATATACATAACACTCACACACATATATCGAGAAATGTTGATATGAAATGTATTTTTTTCAGAAACATACAATGGCAGCATTTTATTCATACACATATGGGTTGAAGATGGTGATAAGAAACAACAGAGTGAGTTAAACAAAGCCTATGTTATGTATGAATCAGGTCACTACTTTACAGTCTGTAACTGTGGAAAACACACTGAGCGAATGAGGTAACTTATTTTAATGTCACTGTGTCACAGAAGAAATCACATTTTTCACGTGAACTTTGAAACAAACACTAATGAACTCACTCCTCTTTCTCCTCTTTGCAGAAAAACACCTTTCTCCACGATGACAAACCCATGATGCCATTGTTCTGAGCCTGACTCACTGAAGGCTCGTCTACCTGAGCAGGTGACTCAGTCCGGGTTTTTCCCGTCCAGCAAACACACGCTGACAGTTTAACAGGACGAGGACGCCTGAGATCAAAGAGTGGGATGAAACAGGCGTGGGCCGCCGGCTCCGTCGGTTTGCCGCGGGAGACAGTCCCTGAGGACACGTCGCCGCCGGCAATGCTGTCGTAGGGCATTAATGACAGGCTTCGCGGACAGGTAACTATCACCTGGACCGACTCGCTCTCTCTCTCTGTGTTTTTGTTCTGCTTTTCTGTCTGACTGTCTCCTTCCTCTTCTTCATCTCCTTCCCTTTCTACTCTTTCTAACAAGTATATAATCTGACCAGACACACACACACGACCCTTTGCATGTTTCTTACAAAACAAAGACGAAATTCTGTCTCATAAAAAAAACCTTTCAGAGTTGAAAAGTCAGTGTTTGATAAATAAAGTCTAGGAACATCCAGAAAACAGGCAGCATTTCTCTCAAACTCTTTTCTGAATCAAGTTTAAATGATGAAGAGTGAAGACATAAAATAGACAGTGTAGAACCTTTACCAAACTTGGCTTGGGACCAAAAACAGGTCGCAGAACTGTTTTTATTGGTCTCCAATTGGTAAAATACCTACAATAATATGATGAATTACATTTTCTAATTAAAATAGAAGAAGAGTGTTGATGAAAATGACATAAAAGACACCAGAAGATTCAACAAGACAAAACCAATATAAAAGATGAAAACGACAGAGTTTCAGCTCTTGGATGAAAGTCAACTAGGTGCAATTTGCCTGTCATGGCTGAATTATTTTTTATCTCTGGTAGAGACAAAATGTATCCCACACAGTGATTAACAGAGGCGTGTTTATATGTACATATGTGTAGACTGTGCAGTGTGGTTGCACTGGGGCCTGTGGAGGGAGATTCAGACCCAAACCTCAGAAATACACCTGTTTTCAAAGAAGAACGTTTTTCACATATCGCGTTGAACGCAAACTTTCTTCTTGATTGTTCCTGACCTGAGGCTCTACAGCCACGTTTCAAAATCTAGAGGAAAGATTAAAACCTGAAGTCTTAAAGCTGATAGCAGAGAGTCCAGCTACCACATGTTCAGGTGTCCACATATTTTACATTAATTACATTTGTGTTGTCGTGGTCCTCATCCTCCTCTTTTACCTTTTCTTTTGCCCTTCCCTTCCTGATCAGACAGGTTTATAATCACAGCAGCACATTCTGGAGCCGTGACATGGACGTAAAACAATGCGTAAAAACATCAAATCCTGCGAGAAAGTGAGGTGGTGCGAGATGGGTCAGGTCAGGACCTCTGTCCTCTCTGAAGGTGTTTTACTACAGGTGTGGTTCATTTGCTCGGCTCTGAGCTCTTTAATCAGAAAGCACACGGTGAAGTGAACTGTGAGACGATCTCAGACTTTACAGCCGCTACATCTCAGCGATGTCAACATACGTTCATTTTACAGGCTGAGTGACTATTGCAAACTGCTTGGGAACAGAAGCTGGATTCTAGGTTTACAGATGAAATGGGGGACTCCTTGTGTCCTTGAGTTGTTGTGCATCGTATCCACATTTCTAAAATCAAAGTTAGTGTGACTAGAGGGTATTGGAATCATTAAGATGAATATTGAAGGTTTGTTTGTAATGACAAACCTGCTAAATTACGTGTTTTATTTTATTGTACATTATGTGTTTTTAACTGTGTATTTTTATACTGTAGAAGCCTCTGTTTCTATAAACAGGCAGTTTTTAAGGAAGTCTGGTGTTTACATTTCCATTTTAATCTCATCACTCTGTTTTCCTCCTCATTATCTCTTCATCACTTCCTCTTTTCTTTCTGTATCGCTGCCATCTCATCTTTATTGTGTTCTGTTTTTCTTGTTTTGTATCATTTTCACTTGTTTCTTTTACACTTTGTGATCACATCGTCATCATTGCTCCATGAATTGCTCTTCTTTTTTCACTTTTCCTCATCCTCCTCTTTTCTTCCACACCCTCTCTTTCACCCCTTGTGTTTCTTTTGTTGTCTTTGTCTGCTTTTCGCTCCTCTTCTTTGGGTGGACAGCTTGTCACTCGGTGCAGAAAAGATCGTCTGACGCTAATCGGAGCAACAGGGATTAAAATGCATTACATTACATTACAACAGGGCCTTGCACATCTGTCACAGACGTGTCTAATAAGTCGATATGGAGACACATCTCAGGGCCGTGGAACATGTGTCTGTTTAGGAATAAGTGCAATATTCAACATTTATATCAATATGGACTGACTACATAGTACAAGTATAGGCTCCAAACTGGCCATAAATTTAAACTCACTTTTTCTGCCACACTTTGAACAAAAACTGGACGTTAAAACCTCCATGAAGGCAGGATTCAATGGTTTTATTGCAGCTAATAAACGGTTGTTTTCTGTGTCAAATGTGAGGCATATTTGACTCATATCTTTGTGTGTGTTCCTCCCACATGTAAACAGTGTTTTATGTCATTAAGACGGAGATTTTTCAAAACTCCAGAAAACAATAGTTGTCTATTGTTGTTCTGTGTGTATTTTGTGTAATGAACATGTACCTGTATATGTCTATGTGTGAAACAGATGTATATGATCTATAGGTCATATGGGTGGATAAGTCATGTATGACCTGCAGTAGATCGAGGTCGAGCATGAAGAGAGATATATATATGTAAAACGAAGGTTGTTTGGACAGAATTTTAAACAGAGCAGGAAAATACCTGTTTAGAAAAATATCTGTTTTAGTGTGGACAGGGCAGTGCGTGTTTTTGCTTTGGCATAATTGGGCCAAAATTCCATAATTATCTTTCAGCATGTTGTAATTCAAGCAGTTTTGACTTATACACCTTTTACTGGTAGAAAATCTATCCTGTGACAGAAGATCACAGATAGATTTGTGGTGTTTTCAGACAGGTAGGTGCTTAAATGTGTGATTTACAACTTTAATTGCCCATCGCTGTTATGATTAAGACACGACTCTACTTGTGACCTTAGCTGTGTTTCCATCGACGTAGCATCCCTCTAATAATGAGAGTAAAAAATCTTCATTTTTCATTGTGTCTTCTCTGTTTGTGTAGATGAGGTGACATTAAGTCATTTCCATCCAGCTGCTTTTATTTGTGTTTTCATCCCAGCCTTAATCTGAGGTTCATGTAAACAACAAAACGCTCAGCAGAGTCTCTGCATCTTCAGATCTTTATTTGTCTTTATTTTATTTAAAAAAAAAACATGCATAAAAGCATCACAAGCCAAACTCAAGGCCAGACTCCAGGCCCTGTTTACTGTGTGACCTCTGACCCCTGAGGCCAGAGAGGAAGTGCTTGGTAAACAGTAAAAAGGTGGTGGGGGTGGGGGTAGTGGAGAGGACAGTAGATAGTATCTGACTGAATCACAGCACTGTGGGAAAACACACACACACAAACAGCCTAGTCCGCCTTCAGGACAGCACCACAGGAAGCTGTGGCAGTTTCCATGGAAACCAGCGGCCGCCACCCTCGCCCGATCCCATTCTCATATGTGAACTTTTACCCCAGGAGGATTTGAGTGTGTGCAGATCTCAGCTTGCCATGTGGTCCGACTTGAGAAAGTGGAGCGTGCAAACACACTTGAGACGCTCACACACACTCTTTCAACAGAGCTCTTCAGATGACAAAACATTTCCTTGCTGTCTCCGCATGAAATTTTCCAACCTCCTGTGTGCGGTGATGGATGTTTGCCGTAGAGCCAGCGGGTCGGTCGGTGGGTCGGTGGGTCTGCTGGCGTTGTGTTTTCAGGGGGTTTTATGTGCTCTGTGTTTGGACTGCGGCCTCTTGTTAACGTCCCTCTGGCTACAAACACACTGACATGTGATTTATGGAAATGAGCCATGGAGGAAACGCAGTGGGATAAATCAAACGCACCCCACCTGTACAGTGTGTGTTTCACTTTATGTGTGTGTGTGTGTTTCAGGAAGAGGGAGACGGGTAAAAAAAGAAAACTAATAAAAAGAGACACAGAGGGAAAGTGTGGGAGATTGATGAGCTTTTTTCTCCTTTTGATCTTCTTTAATGCAGCAATAAAGTGGAGACAAGAGGCTCTAAATCCACATGGAGACAGGATTAAAAGTAAAGTGGGTTCAGAAACATCACCAACGCCCCTAAACTGTTGGCATTTTACCAAAAAAATCTCCAAAATAATGTGGATTGAGTTCAAAAGAGTTTACGTTTGAACTTTATTTGTAGTAGTGAGTTAAAGAAGGTCACAAACATAAGTGTTTGTCTGGTTTCCTCCTTTGGCTGCTTTGCTGAAAAGTTGCAAAGAAGTCTTTGTCCCTGTTCTTTAATCTCTTTTTAGTTTTCTTTTAAAAGTATCATCATTATCTATGTTTACATGGACTGTAATGTTCCACGTCAATCAGAAGAGACAAGTCCAAAATCGAAACAAGGACAACCCTCCCTGTTATAGACAGAGGTGACGGTGTAGAGCTTTGACAAATAGATGAGACAGATGGAGGATGAAAAAGTCACTTCAACATGGAATGAAAATCAAAAACTATACTGACAACAGTTTTTCACAGCCAGTACAACTGACTGTTTAAATCAAGTCCCTCACAATGAAGAGCAAGAGACAAATCATTTTTTGATTCCGTTTGAACTCTATCAACTTCACAGAATGTTTGTCAAAGTAAAACACATAATTTTACAAGTCAAGAAAGCCACCATTTGTTGTAAAGATAGTAAAGTAACATCTGGTTTAGTGTGAAATGTCTCAGTGGACTTCATCTCTCATCTCACCTGATACGCGTCACTAACACCGAAACGTCGTCAGCGACTCTGATCAAACTGTGGAGGGAGGAAGTTACGATTACAGGTGTGCAGTCTTTATATTTACGTGTTTTCACATTCTTCAACAGTTTTACAACAAACTGCGACTTTCTTAACTTGTAAAATTATATTTTAAATAGGCAACGTCACAATTCAAACAGGATCAGAAAATGACTAGTGTCTCACCATTAACTTTAATTAAAAAATATGAATGAATGTCCCATGGGGAACAACCGGAAGAGGCGGGGCTTCACCTCTCTATTCTGCAAACACACATCTTATCAGATCACTTTATTCAGCTTCAGTGTAAACACAGTTAAATTAGAACCTCTAATCAGAAAGATTTCAATCAGGTTCAAGACATGTTGCCCATTTAACTTGTGGATGTAAAGATCATGTAGTTTCATTTTAACTGGTGTAAAAGAAGATGCATAGACACATAAAGCAAAGCCACAGCAGTAGTTTGAAACCCTCCTGATGGGGTCAAACATTTTCCAAACAATCTGCACCTGCAGTTTTGATGAGTCATAAATACAGGTGACACGTGTCCTGCACTGATTTGTTGTTGTTGTTTCATCATACGTGACACAGAGCAGAGTGTTCATCTTAAGGATAGAAAGATCACACCAAAACTACCCTACTACTTACTACAAAACTACGACTTACCCTCTGCTGAGTGGAAGGCCAGCAGGTTACCCTCCATCAGGTGTGCATCAGATCATCAACATTATCTGCTTAACTAGGAACCAAATGGTGAGGGGTGTGTTTGAGTTGTGTACGTGCAGATGCTGACAGTCATACTGACCTTGCAGGGTTTACACCCTGACTCTCGGGTATTAGCGGGTTAATATCACCCTAAAGGTTGAGAAGAGTGACCTCGCTCACCCTGCAAACTGTCCCAAGAACCCGCCGACCCCTCTTCAGCCAGATTACACTGGATGCGAGTGTGGGGAGGGGGTGGAGTTTCATGAATGATGACCTTCAGCCTGTTTTACAACCTCCTCATCTCAAAAAGAGCATTATGCAATGGCACTCTGGTCTAAAGGTGGAAGGAGAGTGAAGAGAGGCTCCAGAAGCAGGCATAGAGTAAAGTACAAACATACACTTCAAATGTGTTTGATGATGACACTATGTATGTTCATAATCATTATAAACATCGACTCAATAATGAGTTGTAATTATTGTTGTTAAACTTGTCTTTCTCAAACTTAGGATAGAAGAGTCACTAAAAGTGTAGACATTATGCCAATTCGAGATGTATTTTTGTAAATGTGGTCCTGAGGAGATGAAAGGTTATTGTAACATGTTGTTTACATGTTTATATGATCTCTTCTGACAGAGGTGTCCACATGAAGTATTTTTATTCTGTGATTCAGACTATAATGATCCATGGAAACGCAGCTAATCTTTGGATGAGGTTTAGGGAAAGATCCTGACTTCGTTGTCATGGTTACAATAATAAACACGTAGATGTCCAAGTGTCAAGTGTCTAATGATGACATTTTGAGTAATTTACAGGTATCATTAATATACGTATCTATGGGTTAAAGTCTCTATGAGGTCTTTATGTGATGTGATGATGAGATATCGTCATTCACCGTCATATGCTTTTGCCATATGAGCAAAATAATTTGTTTGTCAGTTCTTAAAATGAAGGACGTCTCATTAAAACAGGTCAGTCATAAATGATCTAAAAAAAGTGACAAAAAAAAGAGAAATATTAAAATTCAGGCAGCCAAAGTGAAATCCTCCAAAGGTGGACATAAGGAGGGTTACGGGGATGATCCCTCATCATGCATGTCAGAGGGTGGGGTGGGGTCATGGGATCAGGCGTGAACTCCATGACTCCACCTCGGCCTTGGACCATCCTCCAGTAGAGACACAAAGCTGCAGAAACTCTCAACTGATGTGTTTTTATTGGCAAAGCAAAGTGATCACATGATGCATTGAGAAGGACTGAGGGTTTGGAGGATTTAGATGATAAACTACCTGTACATTACATCCTGTGTGTGTGTTATTATAATTAATGAAAACTAAAACTAAATGTAAAACTAGAAGTGGAAAAATACTTGACTGAAATGAAAATAAAAACAGCAATTCAATTCAATTTTATTTATATAGCCCAATATCACAAATCAAGATTTGCCTCAAAGGGCTTTACAGTCCGTACA
>JAPQRN010000009.1:14186013-14200061 GCA_037367275.1 Coranthus polyacanthus
TGTGTGTGTGTGACCTTCTGTACATGACAGCTCCAGTACAGATGACACACATATCATCCCTGCTGTAACACACCATTCCTCACCGGGTTAATATGTGTGTGTCTGTGGGGTCAGTGTCATCATGAACAACAGGCAGATAAATGTGTAGACTCCTCAAACACTGCCTTTATGTGTTTTTATTGAGGAAGAAACCGCTTTTATATCAATGACACTTCTTCTACATGAAGAGGAAGAGCGCGTGTTTATCTATTTGGAGTTTTTATCCAAATGTCCAAACTCGGCTGCACTGGTGGAGTGTGTTACTGTCTCTATGTGAATTTGAAAATTTAGAAGGCACCGATGAATGCATCACTGGACCAAAACTGATCACGCTTTTACGCAGGAGTTTACTCAACAACGAGGTGAAACATGTTGCGGTAATGGCCGTTTTGGTGTCGGTGTCATGTATCACGCTGGACAAAAGAAGTCCACTGAGACATTTCACACTAAACTAGATGTTGCTTTACTGTCTTCACAACAAACGATGACTTTCTTGACTCGTAAAATCATCTTTTAAATTGACAAACATCATATGTGTAGTTGACAGCAGAATTCAAACAGGATTAAAACATTATTTGTCTCTCCTCGTTGACCGCCATTCACATTTGTCTGAAGTTAGGTCCCATGAGGCACAGCGGAAGGGGTGGGACGTCACCTCTCTATATAAAGTCATGGAACAAATTAGTATATATAATGTTTAGGTTCAACTACAATAGAGAACTGTAAAGACTAGTGATATCGAGCTTAATCAATATAAAAGCTTTGAAGTTAAAGTTTTCCCTCTTGTCTCTTCTTTTGTAACGACGCTCTGACAAACACTCACACATTATCACTCACAGTATTTTGCTGACACAGATGTGGTTTGGTCAGTTGTCGTCGGTCGGCTTAGATCTACAAGCTTCCAAACGAGAGCCGAATGCCAGAGGGAAACACACACAATAACACACACAAACAGGCCGATGCACACTGTTTCACTTGTCACAGATTAACACACATTAACACAACATGCACACACACACACCAACAAAAAAAACAGGCTCTTTTTACACACACAGACACTCAGCTCATCCTCGCCACGCTCCAGCAGAGTCAGATCGATTCCCAGGACAGCTGCTGCTCAGACAGGTGTGTGCGTCTTCCTTTCACACTTAAAAACAAAGAATTCAGAGAATTTTCTTTCTCCTTTTTTTCCTGTCTCTCTCCAGGATTTTTCTCTTTTTGTTTCCAGAGCACAAGCTGCATAAGTATTTTCATTAATGTCACACTTCATGTTTTAACTGCAAACACAGTTGTAATAAACAACGGCATCCCAACAATTTGATTAAAACATGACTAAATGTCTGTCGTTCATTTATTATTTATAATCATTTATTGTTTTATAATTAAATCACTAAAAGCACAATATATTTGATTACACACTGAGCAACAGGAACTGTAAGTTCAATCTTATGTTCATACAATTCTCTTAATTACTCACAGTTACAGTCACATATTTTTGGCTGTTTTCGAAGTCCTCATCGCTATGTGAAAGAACAACAACCTCCGAGCTGCAACTATCTTTTTATGTGATGTTTTCTTTCTTAGGGATTTAATCATTTTAATACCACTTCCTCATGTGCACATGTTCCACCAGAACAACTTCTCTGTTGCAGCATCCTGCGCTCAACAACTAGACAAACAACACAGATAACTTTTACCTCTGTATCAGAACAATAGTGGACGGTGCCAGACCTACTGTATCTACAGCACAGACACAGAGCTAATGATGTGTGGAGATAGATATGACAGACTATAGATTCACTTCTCCTCAGTTTTAGTTAACTGAAGAGAATAACATGAATGCACAGGTAGCAACATTGTATGAAAACCATAAGAAAAACAATAACAAAGTGTATACAGATATAAAAGATGGAAGTCGAAGTTCCCATCCAGAAACGTGCATATGAATAAAATAAAGTATGTACAGATATAGGAGGTGGAAGTGTAAATCTCTGTGTGAATCATGTTTTATATCCAAACAAGTTAAAAGTCTATAAGTTGACAACCAAGTAAATCCAAGCCTTTCTCTTTGAATGTAAACGTTGGAGCACATGCAGTGTTGAGCAGTGAGCAGTGTCTGACTCTTTGGCTTTTAAACTGGAGCCTGAAGTCAGACCACACCTGCCCCTCCCTCCTCCCTCCCTTCACCTTGACTTGTGTATTCAGTTGCAATCTTTAACTGCCTGTAAAAGCAGCACGAGGGCCGCCGTCACCTTTGACCCCGGCTGCAGGACAGGAATAGAGACGCAGTCAGGGGTCACGCTCACTCTGTGCTTTGTCTTGGTGAGAGAAGAGACCAATGTTAACACCACGCTGCACCATGTGTTTTTAACTTCAGACTGAATCTGTGCACATGTGGTGGTGGATTCATGGTAGTTTATGATGATCAGTGTTGTTGTCAAATGTTGTTCATTTTTATTTCCATTTAGTCTTTCAGTTTGTTTCCATTACATCTGTAACGGTTTTAGTTGGTTTGACGAGCGCATGAGTAGTTTGTTTCATTTTTATTTTGAGGAACTCTAGTGTTAGTTGAGTTTTTATTTAGTTTTGAGTTTTTCAGGTATTATGAGGAATGATGTTTTTCACTGCGTGTTTTAGTTTTTGTCTTAGTTTTTGTTATAGAACAGCCCACATTCAAAATACAGACATGAGTGACCAAAATTAGAACTCAGACAAAAAAGTTGCTCGAGACTTAAAAAGGAAAAACATAAAATAATAGGATGTTAAGAACTGCAGAACTCACCATGATCCACGTCCCTCTCTAGAACTGGATTGACCCACTAATGCTGGACTCTTCTCTTCTCAAAATAAGCTTTTCATTTTACGAAAATGGAACCATGTGTATATAGTTTTAATTTTGGAGAAATCCCCATGTGCACACGTGAAACGGCTTTAATTCTTATTTGAGATTTGGTCGAGCGATGCCAGGCTACGAGGAACCGTTACTTCACCCACAGTAGTTCATTTCAGTTCTATTTATATAGAGACAAAACACAACATGCAATTATCTCAAAACACTTATGATATTATACAGAGAAAACCCCCTGAGAGGGAGCAGCAGGACAGAAAACCTCCCTTTGAATCCCTGAAGTGGATTAGGGTGGGCAGTCATCTGCCTCGACTGGTTGATGTTAAGAGGAGAGCAGAGATCAGCAAGTAGCACCTGAGGCTACACCAGAAGTCTAGCTTTAAATACTTGAAAATGAAGCTGAGTGTTACCCAGAGTTCTGTTCTGTTTCTTCTTTAAGTGAGGACAGTTTTGTCTGAGGGGTTTCTTCCATAAAGGTCACCATGGGCTTCTTATCGGGGGTTTTGTTTGCACACTAATATGGATATTTTTCTAAACGGTATCTTCCTCCTCAGTTTAAAAAAAAAAAATCGGTCTACACAACCTTCATGTTACTAAATGTCTCTGTTCACACTAGAAAAACCACTACAAACGTCTCCAGTCACTCAGACAAAGCGTAGTCAGTGTTGGACTTTAACCTGTGGACACTGTGTACGTTCAGATCATACAAGACGCAGCAGATGCAGAGGCTTTAGTCTGTCACGAAGTTCACTTATAAACTGAAGTTTGTGTTGTTGAAGTGTATTCTTTAGATTCTACAGATTTCATGTGTCTGTGTCTGACCTCGATCATACATGACTTATACACACATATGACCTATAGATCATATACATCTGTTTCACACATAGACATTTACTATACAAAGACACAATAAACGTGTGAACTGACGTGACGCTATTGTTTTCTGATCTCTTTATTTTCCACATGGATTCACACAAACTGGAATTTAAAAAAAAACACTTTGGAAGGAAGTTCCAAAATAATTTCCTAAAGATCACAATGATTCCGTAAATGTTATTTTAACAGCTGCAATAAATAACAGTAAATTAGAGTTTTTAACCTCTTGACATCCACCAGGTCACTGGTGATCCAGGTTTTATGTAGTTTAGATTGTGTTTCAGTCACATGTTAAATACAGAAGCTAGAAGGTGTTCCCTTTCAAATTCAATCCAATAACATGCATATTAGACTTAAAGTTGTTCTGTCTGAGTCTAGCTAACCCTAGCCAAGGGTTAGGGTTCCCAGAGAAGAGTGGATGATAATAATCATTGGAAGAAAAAAATATGAGAGGCTCAAACATAGTGAAACATGTTGATTTTGCAAAACCTCTGTATAAGTGTTTACAGGGCATTAGTTCTAGTCTTAGTTTTTTGTAACTGTGATAGCCCTGGTGTGTGAATGTGTGTGTGTGTGTATGTGTGTGTGTGTGTGTGTGTGTGTGTGTGTGTGTGTGTGTATGTGTGTGTGGAGTGTGTGTGTGTGTGTGTGTGTGTGCGTGTGTGTGTGTGGAGTTTGTGTATGTGTGTGCGAAGTGAAGGTGCTTTGGTGCTAAGCAGACAACAGGCGGGTGTGAAAGCCGATCTGCACTGTGGCCGATGAGCAGAGAGAGATGGGATTGGAGAAGCTCGACGGCAGCAGAGCAGCTTTCACTGCTGTGTGGGTGTGTGTGTGGTAAAACAGCAGCTATAAAAAGACTAGAGTTACTGCACACAAGGTGGGGTGAAAGAAAAAAGGAGAAAGAACAACAATAGTTGATACTTGGACACACACAACACACACACTGGGATGCACTTTGACCCCTTCAGCTGCCGTCCTGTTCGCTTTGGGCTTCGTGCCGCGCGACAGGTGAGCGATCTGACGGACGGCCGCCTCGGATAGCTTGCACGCCTCGCATTTCACACACACACATACACACTCGCCCCGACAAAGAGGGTTAAAAGCATTCATACGTTCATACATACGCAGAAGCACAAGGTCAGGGCCGGGTCGGGGCCGAGCACAAACACACACAAACACACACACATACATGTACACACCACTCCCTGCATTCCTACATATGTCAGTTGTGTAATTAAAAGGCTCACACCTCTTTGTCACTCTCACTGTGACACACAAGGATCCACATAATGGTAGGACGACATAAAAACACACAAATACAGGATTAACAGTGTAAAACCTGCTGCTTTTTAAAATTCAGGGCTTTTTAAAGAACGCAGTTGGATCCTGGTGGTGGCGGAAGTATTCACATCCTTTACTTCAGTAAATGTAGTAATGCACACTGTGAAAATACTGCATTACAACTAAAAGTTCTGCATTCGAAAGTTCAGTAAAAGTGTGTTTTATCAGCAAATTGAACTTAAAGTATAAGAGGTCAAAGTTAATCAATGTTGATGTTTTTGATTCATTTTTGCTGTAGATGTTTAAGGTTGAGCTCATTTAACAACTTTATAAACTGTTGGTACTTTAATCAGTGCATCATATTCTATAAGATCATCATGTGTTTGAGAGGAAAACTTTAATCTGAAAAGGAACTAAAGCTGATGAATGTAGTGGAGTAAAAAGTATAATGTTTGTCAAAGGATAAAGCTGCAACCACCAATTTGTACCTACATTTCACCTGTAATTATCTGCCAAAGAAAGAATCGTTTTAGTTGTTGAAAACAATTCTGTACAACAGTCTGGGTTTATGGACTTTAACACAAACTTCTTTTTTGACTTTTTCATCTCCACGTGAAGTTAATTTTCTTCAAAAATCAGCCCTGAAACACGGAGCCAGACCTCAGCTGTCAGTGAGTCGACAATAAGCTGACTCTTTATTAAGGGGTGTATTTTCAGTTTTTCAGTTTTTATCCCTCAGCTCTTTCAGCTCCTGCAGCTTTAAATAAAATCCAACTTGTGTTTGGTTCTAAAAGCATGATTGAACATGAATCATCATGTATGATATGATGAGCCATCATTAAGGTCATGGTTAGAATTGTGAGTCATGATTTTATTTGTCACCCACTGAATGTATCAAAAAATAAAAAACATCAATCAAATCAATCAGAAGACTCAATCAGCTGATGCTTTTTACTGGGGTGTTTGTGCCGTTGTCATTGACTTCCTCCAAACCACACACACACTGTGGCCAAACTGACCCACACACAGTGACCAAAGGGAGCCTCCAGCACAGCAACAACAAGGTAACAAGGTGTCGCACACACACAGACACACACAGACGGAGCCAGGGGACGACGGGTGGAGGGGGGGAGTCAAACAGCTGATGGGACAAATTGATTCTAATTGACTTTTACGCAAACGCAGGAACACACACAGATTGACTGAGAACACACACAGACACACCTCGACACTGACCCCACACACACAGACACACACAGGTAATGAACACACACAGTAGAAAGGACAGAGCCGTGTGGAGACACAGTGTCTGGCTGCGTATCTGTCACTGTGTGTGTTTGTGTATCTGCTTTATTACTCTGTTATTTATCATTGAGTTCAGCCTCTCCCACATTTACTCACCGACACAAACACTCCCATAAGTCATCTCTCCTGTTGTCAGAGGCGGCTCGTGTAGGACAATAACAATGTTGATTGAGGTAGAACTTCATACCGTGATATTCATTTTGTCTTTTGGGCTTACTTTGTTTACATTGTCAACTCAAACACAGAGAAAATTTCAATGTTTTCATCTTTTTCTTTGTTTTAATGTAATGCAGGTTTTCACAAAATAAGAGACTACAGGTGTGTTTTCATCTTGTTTCATCTTGTTTCATTTGAACATTTTTGTCTTTTATGTAGTTTTTGTCTTGTTTTGTCTTTTACTAATAAGTTCTTAGTATTCTAATATTACAACAAACATAATATAAGTGTATGTTTTACACATGTGGACACTTCAATAGCAGTTCATTAATTCTGTGATTTGAAATGACATGTTCACAAATCACATCACACATTGTTTTGAGTTAAAATGTTGATAAGTGTAATACTACATAATTTACATCACAAAACTCTGATAGCAAGACACAACACGTTGAGTCAGAGAAGAAGTTAAAGTACCTTCAGCCTGGAACTAAATCTATTCAGGATGACTCCGTTGTTAAAACAGCAAACATAGCTTTTCTACGTGTTTCAATAAGAGTTTCCAGTGTTTTTGCCTCTTGTCCTTCAGCTTTGACAGCTTTGTGTCTTTCAGTGGAAACTTGTTTCATTAAATTCCTCCTTTTTCTTCGTGACATCTTTAGAAAAGACAGAGTAAACCTTGAGCGACCTCTGCACAAACACACACACTGCAGTTGGGAATGTGCCAGCAGCTCTTCCTCTGTAATGTTATCAGTCATTCAGTCATTACACCAGGCTGTAGTATTCACTGGAGCGCTGCCAACCGCTGGTGTGCACCAGTGTGTGTGTGTCTGTGTGTAGTCAACTGAAATGCCATTGTACTGTATTGTTTGGCTAAATCCACCAGCAGCGAAAGTGTGTTCAAACATCGCCTGCTCTCGTAACCGTTCAAGCAGCTGTTGACAGACGTTTCTGTTGAATTTCTTGATGCACTGACGACTTATTACCCTTAAATGTTTATAACCGTTTACCATCATCTCACCAGGATTAGAACAGTTTGTATGTTCTTCTCCAGAAACCACATGAATACAGAACCAGATACCAGAGCTTTCACAAGTTCTGATATTTAGGATTACACACAGATTCAGAGAACATTCTTCTTCAAAATTCATTCACATCTCATATTATTGGTATGTGTTTTATGACAGGTAAAGAGACAAGTAAATCAAAAATGTATTTAACATAACGAACCAAATGTGTAACCACCATGGTTGTGTAAAAATGACCTACACTGTTAAATACAGTCTTTTTCTAGTAAATCCAGGTGAATGACAGGACCAAGTTCAGTGTCAAATAAACAAACCACAGCCATATTGTTCCGTGTTTCATGTCAACTTTAATTTTCTGTCGGTTTCCATCATATGCAGATGATCCTCAGGGTTTAAGATTAAACCCATCGTCTCCTCTGACTCTGGATAAAACATGACAAGTGTTGGTTGCACTTTCTACCTTGAACGAACCCCTGTAACCAGGCCACTATAAGCTCCTTTGTAAAGGTTAAAGGTCGCATGTTGCTCAACAGGACTATGAGGAGCAGCTTTATGAGCTTTATGAGACTGAAACCATGTTTGTTTGATTCCTTGATGTGTGTGTTTGTGAGCATGTGGTGACCTGGTGACATATTTTGTCAGGGTGTTGCAGGTCCGGCCCTTGGCCTCCATACTTTCTATTTCACAAACTCTCTGAGTGTGTGTGTGTGTGTGTGTGTAAATATGTTTCACATTCAGGTCCATAAAACTGGTGTGTTTTATCAGTGATTGATTACTCAGGCCTGAACTTCAGCAGCTTCCATATCTCTGATTGCGTATTGTGTGTGTGTTTTGTGTGTGCTAACGAGTTGTCGACTAGACCTGGTTGTTCACTCAGTAAAAAAAACAACTCTCTGCCTCGTTTGTGCTGCGAATAAACACAAGCTGAGTTTCCGTGTCTTCAGGTAAACTGGTGTTTTTTATTTTGCATGCAGCGGTTTGTGCTGTCATGTCAATGTGGGTTTATGTGTGTGTTACTGTTTGTTTGTCGTGAAGATTAATGATTGCAGGGCTGGTGTGTGTGTGTGGTGCTTCCTGTGGGTTTAAACCCGGTGCTGATAGAAAGAACTGGGGTTACATCAGGACACAAATTCAGACACACTTAAAGACACACACACACCTTTTTCCTTTTGTTTTTGTGAACAAACACCAGCAATGGATTCATTCTACAAATTCTAACCTCTATGTGGACTGAGTCTAATCTAATGCTG
Source organism: Coranthus polyacanthus (assembly GCA_037367275.1). Taxonomy (NCBI): domain Eukaryota; kingdom Metazoa; phylum Chordata; class Actinopteri; order Kurtiformes; family Apogonidae; genus Coranthus; species Coranthus polyacanthus. Next base: position 14,194,797 of record JAPQRN010000009.1, read on the forward strand.
TTAGTACTGACAGTATCAGCTCCACTCGATACAGACTTTTTTGCGTTTCCATCACGTGATAGACTTGACCATCACATACGACTTTTAATACCACATTCACTGAGGTTCCAAGTGAGTTGATCTGAGACTAAAAAGTGACGTTTTTTTGGTTGTGTTGTTGCAACGTTTACACATGAGGAAGCAAGCTCTGATAATAAAGAAGAAAATGGCACAAAAAAAGATGTATATCTCTGTGAAACCGGCCATTGTCAGTGTGTAGTTGCAGCTCAGAGGTTGTTGTTGTTGTGACGAGGACTTTGAAAACAGTAACACACATAAAAAAAGGGGAGGACGATGAAGACTGAAATAGCTGATTATTCCAACAGAGTACATCCTGTGAATATAAAACCCAGTTCAGACCAAAGATTCTCAATGAGATGAAGCTGTTTTAGGACATCATAGCAATGTGAACTGGACCGTCTCAGCTCCTTTTAGAAGGTCGTGCTACATAGTGTGTGTTTTTGTCAGTATTTATGGCTGTAGTTCACCTGTTACGCAGCGTTATCATCGGCTGTTTTCCTGGTAAATCCTGTCTCGATAATCTGTGTTTTTGCTCCTTATTAGAGGTGACGGCAACTCCTCTACACAGCAGAACTTGCTTCAGTAAATACCAGAAGACCAGCTGTAGTAACTCACTATCATTGTCCGCATTCATATTTTAAGACGCTATGAATATTATATAATAATTATATATATTATAATTATATCCAGCTACAACAAGCAGTTAGAACAGAAGTACAGAGAGCTGATGCTTTTGAAACAATGCATCTGAACTGGCAGGTTTCAGAACCTCAGTCTGAAACGGACTTTAAATCATCCATGTACGTGTTGGTCTTTAGCTTTTCTTTTCAGAAATTAAAAAACAAAACACAAGTGCTTATTTAATTTTCATTTTAAAATACAAAAATCTAAATTTGAAATAGAATTTACTGTCAAAAAAGGATGAACAACATTTCACATTCTGTCTCATAGAACAAAAATAAACAAATAGAAGAAAATAATGCTGGATGTGGTCATTGTGGCGTCAGCGTCAATGAGGCTGGTTCTACTACCTGAACTGAAAACACAAAAACCAAAACATACATACACCTAAACTCCTGTGTCAGAGTTTTATAAAAAGCTTTGGCATCGGAGAAGCCTCTACATTTTATTAGTCTTTCACAGTCACAGATGGATGTTTTATTGTTGAGTGTTTCTGTAAAAAAGTCATAACCCTCTCTCCTTCACACACACACACACACACACACACACACACTGTACACAGTTGTAACTTCATCTGTCTTGTCTCCTGTGTGTGTTTCTGATCATGTGATTGGCTACTTGACTAAATATTAACCAGCCAGAAGACAGTCAGTCCACTGTGTCTGAGTGTGTCTGTGTGTGTGTGTGTTCATGGCAGTGATTATTCACCTCTGACAGTGTGTGTGTGTTGCAAGAGTTTCCTTCCTCACACATGAAAAATGACACATACTTGGTTACCTGTCTGTGTCACTTTTCCTTTGTGTTGTGTGGTATATTTGTGTTCACCTCTTTCACATGGGCTATCGTGAGACACTTCCTGTGCCGTGTTTGTGTGTGTGCGTGTGTGTGCGTGCCAGCAAGGTAATTACAGGCTCAATACAAGGCCTGGACAAATTACAGAGTATAACACACACACACAGACACACTCGCTGCCTATTACTACCACTGTGTGTCTTTGCAGCCTTTTAACCTTTAACGTTGCTCAACACAAAAAGCTCAAGTCACATCATAACACTAGAGACACACAAACCCTCCCTCTCCGGTTAGGACACAAAAACACACAAACAAATATCTGTTGTACATCTTCTGCTTTGAAAAGTGAAAATCTCACTTCTACCACTTTCACATAATCCTCTCCTATTTCACCTAATTACCTGATTTATTCTTGTAAAATTATATGTCTCGATTCTCTGGCACGTGTTCGACTAAAACATCCATGACTAAACCCAGCAGCTGGAAGAGGAAACTGAATGTGTGGAGGTCAAATGAGGGGTTTGTCACTCACTCGGATTCAATCGCTGTACATTTTGTGACTGCTCGTGTCTTTGTGTTCGTATTTAGAAGAGGTTTTAGTTTAAGTGCAGAATCTAACACCAGCTTTTGACAGTTTTTGACGCCCAATAAGACACAGCACGTATCGCTTAACATGTCACATCTATGTCACAATGAAACTTTTCCATCAAAATCGTATAATTGCTTTTTAAAACGGCATTTTCGCAACAATATGTTACAGACATGCACCGTGTGAATAAGTCTGTGAAAGCAGCTGATGTACTTTATACTAAACACTGCTGTCTTTAGTGTCTTTAGTCCTTTGTGTCTTTTAAAAGCATCCAGTTCAGTCCATCCACTCACATTACAATGAACACAAAACTAGAAAGTCCTAAGAAGACATGGAGGCTGAAAGAACTGTTTGCAGGTACAAAGAAAAGTAGAAATCACAGTACAGTAATCAGTACAATATGATACTGTAAAGTCATTACATGACAGTAAAATTATACTGCAGTGGTAAACAAAGATGGGATTGTAAAGGATTGTAAGGGATGGATAGATCCACCTTCTGTTACGGTCCTCATCCTCATCCCTGGACAGAAAACAGGGAACATATCATCCTGATATTGCCACATACTTGTCTGGTAGTTCTGCAAATCGATAGTGATGGGGTAAAAAAAAATAAAAATCCACCAGTGAAATTTGTTGTTTATGTGAAAGAGTAAAAACAGAAAATTGGGAAATGGGAGTAGGGCGTAGGGAGGCTAAATCTAAATCTGTGTAACTTCCACTGACTGAATAAGAAGAAAATTAAGTTCACTCTAAAGCATCGTCAGCCCCTCTGGACGTAACATGAACTTGACTTTCAGTGTCAAAAATGCAACCTCAGGAACAGCAAAACACTCCGAAACCCACCAGAGAAGAAGAAGAGGTGATTTGTTGTTTTTAAAGTCAGAGAGTGTCATGTGTCTGCTCTATCTCTGCTCATCACAGGTCAAAGGTCAGATAAGGACTGTCTGCTGGGAAATGGAGTGGGGTTGGGTGGGTGTGGGTGGGGTCACCTGATGACAGCAGAGGAGGAAGAGGAAGGCACAGGGGAAGCAGTTAGTGTTAGGAGGCTACTGGTGTTGATGGGGTTTGATAAGTGAAGCTGTGAGTGACCGAGTAACGGACGAGGTTCGGGGTCCAGGTCTAACCCTGATGCTGAAACTAACAGAAGAATATATGAGTGAGGACCAAACCAGGACTTTGACTGAAAATACTTCTACTACATTTTGCTGCTATTACGTACTTTTGTGTACTGTAAATCCTTATGTACTTGTACTTGGATTTTTCATGCAGAACTTTTAGTTGTTATTGAGTATGTTTTATTACTGTGTTGGTGCTTTTACTTCAGTAAAGGATCTGAATACTTACTCCACCGCTGTCAATGCTTCAGTTTCTCTATCACTGACTACATTTACATGGACAAAATTTTCGTTTTTTTGCCCATATTCTGAAAAAGACAAACGAACAAAAAACAAAACCAAATAAAAACTGGTCTGTGATACAACTTTTTGGTTGGAGAGTCTAAAAGACTGAAGGATGGTCGAAATGCTCTTAATAAGGGAAAAAGAAAGCTACACATTGTGGGTCCATCATCTAAATAATAAAAAGCTGGAAAACAACCATGTCAAAAAAATTCCATTCTGATGAAACTCTTTGAGCTGGTAAATGTACATCCTATGGGATCAGCGTCCAACACTGATCTTCTCCGTTGTTTCTTTCCTTCCTCCTTCACTGTATGAACAGGGAGGTTAAACCTGTTTGTCTGCGTCTCTCCGGGAGTTTGATGTCATTTTTACGAGCTTGTCGGGGCATTCCTGACCGCTGTTCACCGAGTTTAACACACTGCTAATTAGAGAGAAAGACAAGGACAGAAAGCAGCAGAGAAAAGAGAGAAAGAGGAGGAGGAAGTAAAGAGAGTGTTTGTGAGTAAAAGGGCGGGGAGGAGAAGAGTGAGTGTAATAGCTCCTATTAGCACATACCTTCAAAGAACAACATGTTTTACAGACTCACAGAACATCATAAGTAAAGAGGAGAAGAGACAGAGGGCAGATTAAAGGAAACATGGAGAAGAAAGAAGAGAAGCAGCAAAAAACTCCTCAAATCTGCCTCTTTTCCTCAAATTAAGTTCAAAAAAAGAAAAGAAGAGCAGAAATTCAATCCTTAAATGTTTAAAATCCAGCTTTTCTTTTGCAGATTTAAATGATGACATTTTGAAGTGTATTGACGTGTTTTCTCTTGTCGTCATTATCTGTTGGTCGGCATTTTGAAAAACATGCAAATCAAGCACTTGATGAAGTAACAGACCTTGAGTAATTGTGCTGTAACCTGTAAATTAATTGTAGCTCATAGTGAAAATAGTGTTCTGATCAAATCATTGTGTTATAAGCATAATGTCATGTGTTAAAATCAACATCTATACTATGGATGTGCATCTCTGTCAGATGTTTCGACTGTGATTCAGGGACGAAACATTTTAATACAGAACAATTCACTTTGATTACATGCAATTCGTCTTCAGTTCTTACTAATATTTGCTAAATACAGACATTAATTTTTTATAGAAAGTGTCATTCCCATACATAATGGATATATGTCATAAAGTCCAGTGATTCCCAGATGTACAGGCTGTGATTGTCACAGAGGAATCTGCATATGACGTCCAGGCATCGATTGTTGTTACCACTCACTCTGCATTTGACAGGTCTTGTTGAACGTCGTTATTTAACTCTGGCGGGAATTTGTCATCTTGGTATGTGCAGTAAAATGGGCAGTGATTACCTTGGACCTCGACCTTGGCTCGACTTTTTTGGCATTTCCACTGTGAGAGCAGGACCACCAGGTACTGTCAGATACTATTTCTAGTATCACCTCTACAGTATCTAGTATCCCAAGCGAGCTGAGGCAATGCTAAACGTGATGTAAAACCATGCAGATCACAGATTGGTCAATCCAGAATATTCACTGCATCAATACATATGCGTGTCATCATGTTGCGACATGGGACGCTGAGCCAAGCTAGAGGGAAACCTCTGAAAACGCTGGTCCCTCAAACACTTCAATAGAACAGACTGAGAATTTTCAGTAAAAAAGTGCAGCATCTTATTAGAAATTATGACTCAGAGTCAGGTTTGGTTGTTCTGCGACATTAAACATTAATATGAGACG
>JAPQRN010000009.1:14200161-14221902 GCA_037367275.1 Coranthus polyacanthus
AGTGCAGCATCTTATTAGAAATTATGACTCAGAGTCAGGTTTGGTTGTTCTGCGACATTAAACATTAATATGAGACGACCATTATTTATCATTACTGCAGATCAATAAATTGTATGTATAGAGACATTTATTACTGATTTATGCAATCGATCCAATTAACAGGAGTCAATCTGAAATGAGCAACACGTTTTTGCAGAGTTTTAATCAGTCATTCAAACAAACTTCAGGGAGATGTTCTTTAATGAAGACTACCTTGATTCAGACGAACAAAGGACAGAATGAGGAGGAGCAGTAGAACGAAGAGAGGAAGCAGTGTTAGACAAAAAGGAGGAGGAGGAGGTAAAGGGTAGCCTGAGGTCAAAGCTGATGTTGGGGGCTTGATGTGGGGTCAACATGATGAAGCAGTAATGGAAGTGGGTGTGTGCAGGGGGATCAGAAGATGTATGGTTAGCTGATGGAAAAGAGAGGCAGATTAGAGCAGGAGGAGGAGGAGGAGGAGGAGGAGGAGGAGAGGTAATGGGTGTGAGTCTGTAGTAGGTATTCAGCTCAGACTCAGGCCTCCACTGTCACAAGACAAGATGAGCTTTTTATGAATGTGTGACATTGTTTACGTGAATGTCTGCATGTTGTCTGTGTGTCTGCATTGGAGAAATAGATAGAGGAAAAATGTTTCAAAGACACAAACACTTCCAGAGACAAGTTTTTTTAAACACAAGCACATGTCTTATTTTTTGTGTTTCCCATAAGGACGCTAATATAAATACTGCACAATCACACTAATCTTACTAGGCTGTGGCTGCAGACATTTTCATTTCTACTGCATGAGTCACCTGAGTAAAGCAGTGACTGTTGCTGAACACGTGTTACAGAAATCAGGAGGTAAAAAACACACCTTCCCTCTGCAGCTTCTCCTCTTGGTCCAAATCAAAAGACTAAATATAAAGATAGAAGTGATAAAGTGGAGACAAAATACCACGGCTATGGGAGCTGCTGCTACACCATACACTGTACCTCATCTGTTTACAAGTGTTGCTCCTGGCTTTATGAGCCAACAATCATGTCTGGTCCAATGCATTTGTGCTTGTTTTTCAAAATGACAATCACAGATTTTTAGCAGGTCTCATTGGCGATGATAAACCCTCCTGGAGCCCCTGGCGGAAGCGGTTCTCAGCTCCAGAATAGCAAAGTTTCGTACGACTCCAGAACCAGAGCTGGATCTTTATCTGTTGAAAAGTGGCTGGCTCAAACAGCCTTGATGTTAAAACACTGTTCACAGTATTAAATAACACTCACAATTCACTGTGGATAGAATAGTTTACATAAAATCCCGTGGCTGCAGAAATTTACCACAGTTTCTATAACTAAAACTATCTTCAGAGATAAGACAAGATCTGAGTCAAGAAATATGCAAACTGTCCCTTTAAATGTAGTGTATATGAAGTTTTAATGGTGTGGCACAAATCCCTCCTTTCGTCTGTAAACACAGAGATTAACATGTGAGTGTATTTAGAAAAAGGCAACAACCGTGTCTCACACATGCCTGGATGAGACAGAGACAGGAGGGAGAGGTGACCTCTGATTGGCCAGAGCAGCTCAGAGGTGAGGTGAAAGGTCATCCAGGGGTTAAAGAGAGAGAGATGGAGAAGGAGAGGGACATATCAACACCTTGTCCAATATCAGCCATGCAATGTGTGTGATTGATCTGTCCAACCTGGTGGCTGCGTGGTAGACCCGGCAGACCGGAGATGGACGTGTGTGTGTATGTATGTGTGTGTGTTTGGGGAGGGGCTGAAGGATGAGAGGCAATCTGTCTCCCTGGCGACAGGCCGGACCATGGACCCTTCCGTTTCCTCTAAATATTTACATAGAGCCGGCCAATCAGAGCCGAGCAGACACCAGCCGTGACATGCGGATGTGTGTGTGCAGTTGGAGAGGTGGAGTACATGTATTTAGAACATGTGACTAATAGTATTTACTTACAGTTACAATTTACGGTATTTATTTATTGATTGTTTATTTAATAGGGACAGAGACAATGCATGTAGATGAGCTGAGAAGCGATCCCATGCATCGTAGTGTTGTCAATTCAGCTCATTTTTAACGTCTTCCATCCTCCATTTGTTTATCTTCTTCTTTTGTTTTTCAGCCTTGTGAGACTTCCTGCAATTGGTCCAAAAGTCCAAACCATGGTTCAATTTGATCTGGGCTGAGACCACTTCTTCTGGTCGGACCAAAGACCAGCTGTTTGGTCCGAACATAAAAATTTGGAAAGTCTGAAAGTCCGGATCAAACAAGGTAGGTGTGAAAACACTAAAATGAAAGCTTTAAACTTAAACTGACATTGATTTTTTTTTATTGATCAGCATTTCCAAGTGTCTGAAACATCATGTGTGGTGCAGCCGTCAACACATTCCACAGATACGACTTGAGGACAGTCAGACAACCATCGGTCATTGTGATACTTGTGGCATTACATTCATTACAAAACGTATTTGTGGTGATGATTTAGATGCATATAAACATCTGTGAGCCTGGATTGCACACGACGCAGATTGATTTAAATACAATAAATTCACATTTTCACTCATTTCATTTTTTTATTCATTATCTTTATTTGCAGAGGATTACACTGATTACACACAGTCAAACATTGGATTTAGACTCTGAATTTGAGGATGAAAAATGTAACACCCACTTAACACGTTTTTGCAATTAATTTCATATCAGACCAACCATAAGCTGTAACACACACATGCTCTCTTTCTCTCAAACACACACACACACACACACACACACACACACACACACACACACACTGCAAACCATTATAAAAGAACCTCAAACGTACAAGTGCACATATTACCGCTTTTACTCTTGAAAAGCCTCTTTAAAGTTCATCCAAACATCCAAAAACACATCCCTTTCTGTCTTTTTTAGTCTCTCTCTAACACACACACACACACACCCTCTCGGATTGTGTGTGTGCAGTGAAAGTGCTCTGCCTGCCTGTTTGAGCGAACAGTAAATGAATAAAATGTGAGAGGAAGTGGTTTCCAGACCGCCTCAGCATGTTGGAAACAGCTGTTTGTGCGTACGTGTGTGTGTGTGTGCGCACACGCGTGCATGTGTGTGGGTGTGTGCACATGTGATTTAGCTTGTTCCTGAGCAGCATGTTTTCATCCTGTCCTGTGTGTGTGTGTGTGTTTGCATCTTTTGTGCATCTCTTGATGTGTGCAGGCTTTTTTCTACACGTCCGTTTGTTGCACCCAGTGTGTGTCTGTGTTGTGTGTCTGTGTGTGTGTATGTGTATGTTGTGTGTCTCTGTTGTGTGTCTGTGTGTGCATCCTCCGCTATGGGGGGGTCTGTTGACCACTTGAGAGGAAACCACAGGCCAGACAGAGCTGTGTGTCATCAGGCCGACCGCTGTGGAGCCCAACATCCAGCTTCAGCCTGAAAACATGAGATAAACACAACGAGGATCTGAATGGATGAGTGATCACTGTCAGCATTTAGCTGATACAACATCACATACATGTCTCATTTCACACATTACATTTAGTCATATACTTTAAAGTGTTACTTTTCCAAGACGTCTGATTTCCTCCTCCTTGTCTGGTTTTTGCTTCTTTTGTTGATTCTTCCCTCTTTATTTCTACTTTATCCATTAGTGTAAGAAGTACTCAGTTCTTTTAATTAAGTCAAATATTAAAGCCACAGTATAAAAATACTGTTTCAAAGTAAAAATAACTAAAATGTCATCACTGTACATTTCTGCAACCACGGATACGTATAATCTCAATGTTTTTGAACAAAAAAACACATTTCATACCAACATTTCTAGATACGAGTATATCCACATTATATACTGTAGTTTTTACAGATCATGGTGCACATATCTCCTTTGTATTCCCAACATTATTACACTTATCAGTGTTTTTATGGTTAGGTTTTAGGACAAGGTAACAGGGATTACTTTAACAACACGATGTGATAAAAAAATGACTTACAATGTATTTAAGATTGAAACCAAAACCCCAGTCCTGTCTGAAACGTAACAAAGGCTTTTATCGCCTAAAACTAAAAACTTACTTCAACCATCTCCTGTCTATTGAGGAAAGGCAAGAAAGAAGCAGAGGCTTCAATAATAAAGTTGCGTTGAGATCATTGTTGAAATGTAAAATGACCACATTTTCTGTGGCACCCGGTTCGTAAAAGTCCTGCTTTTTTAAAAATTAGATGAATTGTATTTTACAGGAAAAGAGCAGAATAAAGGAGTGGAGAAAGATAACGAATGCAGATGCTGCCACACAGGTGCACTGCATACGAACCATCATGTGTGGATTGATTTTGGAGGAAAAGATCTGAAATGACTTTGAAAGAGAGTTCCTAGTTTCAACTGATTTCTAGTGTTTCAACAGAACAGTGACTAAAGTGACATCTGGGTTTAGATCGATGGGACAAACTGTGGCCGACAGCGCGCTGTGGTGAGCGTCATGCTCTGCATTACTGTGATATGTCAAGAAAAACAGAAGTACAACTACCTCACTAAACACTTTTTCTTGTTTTTTCCTTTAATTTGTCACCTTTAACATGTCTTCTTTACGTGTCTTCCACCACGTCCAGGACAGCTTCACTTCTCCTTGGCTTTAATCTGTAAACTTTTCTAACACATTTTCATTTTTGATGACGGAGGTGGAGACACGTCGGTCCAAACCTTCCCATTGTTGTCCAGTTCATCATCACCTTATTATTATATTCATATCGGGATATATATATATATATATATAAGGAAACACACGGTTTTAGAATCTTATTACGTTTAAATCTTAACACATTAGGTAACAATCATTCATAGTAATCTCTTAATTTAAATCCTTAAATATCCTCAAGCCAAAGCTGACATCTTCAAATTCATTTACAGTCACACATGATGAAGTCAATAATATCATGAATGAGGAAAGTTTACATTTCATTAAGATTTAGTACATTATCCTGAAATGATTGTCATATATTTTCTGACAACTTTCCACCACTGTCTTTTTATTTTAATGAGCTTTAACTGATTTTAACTGAATTTGACTAGTTTTTTTACTTGTATGTTTAGTTTTTATTATTATTTGTTGGGCAGTATTGGTTGCTTGTTGTATTGTGTGAAACGCTGTTAGTTTGTCTTTTTGAAAAGTACTATATAAATAAAGTCTTCAGTGTGTTTGATTAAGATGTTCAACATGTTCACAAAAGTCCAAAAAATGTGAATATAAAAAGTATAAAAAGCTTTGAAGAACAGAAACTTCACGAAGTAAAGAAAGTAAAAGAAACATCTTCAGACAAAGTTTGCATCCAAACTTGTTTGTGATTTGGAAACAGTTTACTTTATTAAAAGGTTGTTTATTTGTGTTGTTTAATCAATAGAAACAGGATGGTGTTGTATGTTGGAGCGACACCTGTAACTGCTCCATTAATGATTTATTTGCATATGAAACACTTTGATCTCTTTATGCAAATACGTGGCTTCAGCTCAGGAAGCGTTATCATCTGCTTCACTGCAGATCACGTTTTCAGGTGATTCACATCAAAGAGACTGAATCACTGCAGAACGACTTCCGCTGCCTGTTTGATGGAGTTACTGAGCGAAAAGAAAAGCCACCACGATACATGATGTGTACATTATTAGACAAAACTCTGAGAAGAAGCAACTTTTATTGACATTTATGTACAGATATTAAATATCTCTTCTGTGTCGTTTTATAAGAACAAGCATGATTTAAATATGTTCTGAAAAAGAGACAACATTAGATGCTTGAGCTGATGTTTTAACATTATTGAAGCCTTAAAAATAAGACAAAAGCTCACAAATATACAATAAAAATTAAGATATTTGAGACGATACAATGCCTTTGTGTATTCTTACCTCATATTTTCACTGAACTGCATCGTAAACATAAAAATATACACATGTAACGAGACATTTATCGTAATTTTTAGACAGGTTTTCCTCATAAAGTGGCATTTATTTAATATGCAAACAGTATTTTTCACCATGACTTGTTGAACAAATATGAGTCAAACTTCCAGGGATTGAGTGGTTTTAATCTTGTCAGTGGCTGATGAAATAATGTCATCGTGTCATGGGTTGGTTTTACATTAAATCAGTTTGTTTACATCCATGTCATCCTCTATGTCATGAATAGAGAAGCTCCTGATTGGTCTTTTCAACTTTAAAGGTGTTCAACTCGGTGCATTCCTGCTTTTGTTTCCACTTTTCCATTGTCTCAAAGGAAAGAAAAGCTAAAGATTCGATAAAATCATTCTGAAACTGACTTGTTTTTCTGATAGATGATACAATAAGTTTTTTTAGAGTTTGTGTTTTTTGTATTTTTCTATTTAAATGACTGTATAAACCAGGCCGCCCTCAGTCCGGGTTAATGTTCTCTTGTGATTCCTTACAGATGACAGTCCTCATAAGTTCGGCCTGAGCTGCAGCTTTTCCCTCTTAACAGATTACAGAAGGTGTTGAAAACGTCTGAGCTGATTTAAGAGCGTTTTCACACCTTATAGTTGGTTTGAATCAGTTGATGAGTTTGGAGCATTTCCCCCTCCGTTCGGTTTCCTTTCACGCAGAGAAAAATTTAACCAAAATACATCAACACAAACCATATGGTCTTATTGGACAGATATGTCTGGACCGGAAAAGTCAAAGTAAATACAGGAAGAAGGTCTGAGTCTAACGGCATCTTGGTCCATGGTTTGGTTGTTGGATTTTAAGATACAAAAATCAATACAAAGCATTCAAGTCATTTTCACAAAAGACCTGTTTTTTCATGTTCTTGTCATTTACCAACCCACCCTCCCAGTGATGATAGTATGGTGTAGAACATCCTCCATGATACGTGGACACGGAGCACTGCGTCATTTTCCAAAACAATAAGAGTGTGTCTCAACCGGCTTCTACATCCACAACCTTGTCTGGACTAGATAACTGTCCACTTGTTGCGTCTTTCAGCTGCATCTTGTGTATGTTGTTGAATGAAAGCTGTCATTGTCTATTTGCTGGTTGTATTTATTGTTGTAACAGTGACTTTTATGCTGCCATGTTCTCTCCTGGACGTCAGATTTTCACTCTCAACAAAACCTGGTTAAATGAAGGAAAATGAACTCTTCTTTTCATCCGCCTCCTCATCCTCCTCCTCCTCCTCCTCCTCTTCTTCCTCTGTGTTTTCTTCAAGCTGTGTGGCTTCTACTTCCGTCGTGCCCATGAGCCGATTCTTCTGATCTTTACACAAAACAGATCAGGCGCGCACACACACACACACACACACAGACATGCATTTAAAGGACATTACTTTGACTTACATTAAGTTTCTGGAGACTTCCTCTAATCTTAAAACTACTTAGATTCACTGATTTACATCACACTGACCTGCATGTTGTGACTTTGCAAAGAGCTTTACGTCCTCAAAAGCTCACAGCCTGAACGTGGACACACACTCCTTCACCTCATCAAAGTGGTGGAAGTGTGTGTGGGACGATGGAAAGGTTGGAGGCCTCGGAAGTGTTTTAGTGTGTGTTGGGGGGGGCGTGCACACATGGACACACACACATGGACACACACAAACACACAGCTGGGACTTATCAGTGTTTACTCTCTCCTGTCTGACTGTACTTAAACTTTACCTCCTCTTTCTCCGCTCTCTCCACACACACACAGACACACACAACCACCCAGTCAGATCGAGGGAAGCTTTTATCTGAGTTTGGCGCTAAGCTGCGAAAGTGTGTGTCTGTGTGTGTGTTTTGCTTGGCGATCAGCCAGCAGAGTGGACTAAAGCCAAACTTCTCTCTGTAACAGCAGCCACGCGCCACAGCCTCCTCTGCATGTGTGTGTGTGTGTGTGCACGTGTGTCTGCGTGTGTGTGTTTACTTCGCCTCTCCTTCACGCTGTCTTGAGATTTGTGTCTTCTTGTCGTGTATTTCTCTGATCTCGGTCCAGATGAATCGGCTGTCTCAAAACGTGAGCTCATGCAGCTTCTCCAATCAAAGGACAGCATTTCGCGATTGTGTCCTGGTGATACTGTTGGAAGAAGAAGAAGAGAAAGTTCTTCGTCACACTCCGGTTGCCTGGTCCAGTGCATGTGAGAAAGCACTAGATTTTGTTTAGTTACATACAAAAACTTAAAGTGAGTGACCATGACAAGAGGCAGGTTTTTGTTGCAGAGTTTAACATGTGATGGGATAAAAAACAGTGGTTGTTGTGCTTGTCTGTATTATCATATTATAATGAGGTATCTTGAAGTTGTTGTGGTGTATAGGGAGTCATACATTACAAAAAATCCAACAACTTTATCTGCTCTCCAGACTGTGTTACATCCGCCAGGTCAGCACAACTCATTTTAGGGTTAGGAAGGGTTAAGAAATGTAAACATTCATAGCATCTCATCAATATGAATACTAAGAGAACAGGCCTGAACATGAGCAAAAACAAGGGGAAAATGACGCATGTCAACTCTGATTCATCAACATCAGAGAATCTCTAGAATAGGTATCTCAGGAGTGTGATTAGTCCAGGTATTAGCACCCAGAAGGACATTAAGACCAGGCTCAACAAAGCAAGGTGTACATTTAGTAGGCTCACAAACATCTGGAAGTCCCAACAGCACAGCCTCAACACAAAAGTACGTATTTACAACATCAATGTTAAATCTGTGTTACTATATGGTTTGGAAAGCTGGAGAATTGTCAAACTGGACATAAACGAAGTAAATGCTGTCTGTGAAAAACCTGCAATATTTACCGGCCTACTAAAATTTCCACTGATGACTTGTATCCTGGGGCTCAGTGTCACTCTCACCTCGCAGCAAGAATGTTCTCAGCTCCATCCCCAGTTGGGCCAGGGCCCTTCCCTGTGGAGTTTGCATGTTCTCCCTGTTCCGTGAAGGCTTCCCACAGGCACTACGGCCTCCCTCGCCATCAAAACAACATGTATGTGGTTTAGATCTGGAGTTGGTCCCTGGTACCAAATCAAGTAGTTGAGGTGAGTTGAGCTGATACCATCAGTGGTGAAACGCTGGAATGGGACCTGGTCCAAATCCACTTGGTGGTTTAAGACCTGGGCCACTTTCCCAAGCCTGATGTCTCCAAACTCCATGTGAAAGAAGAAATACTGCATGTGTCTCAGTACATTGTGTGTGTGTAAGATCAGGTGTCACCTTATATTCCTGTGATATAAGTGTGTGAAATGCACCTGAGATGAGGTTTTGTGCCAAGAAGTGTCCCACTTCAGAACATAAACATCACACAAACACACACAGAGCGACACTATTGTGTTGCAGAAAATGTGTCACCGTTGTCTTTCACCTCCTTTCTCTTTCTTGTCCTTGAAAGGCCTCTTTACCTGAGCACAGATAAAGAGGCCTTTATGACTGGATGAGAGTGAAGGAGTGGGTAAAAGTGGGAGCGTGACATGGTGAGGTTATGAGGACAACATCCCAGCAGGATTTTTAAATAATTCCAATTTGATTTAACATGAAAAGAACTGTCTTCAATCTCATTATCTAAGTTTACATGCACTAACTATTGTGGTTTCCATTGGATATTTGCTGATATTCAAAAACCTGTTGATTTCCAACTCTTTGATGATGTTTAGAAGTTTCTACTTTGGACAAGAAATGTGGGTTTTCTTTTGGTTTTGTATTTCTACTCAATCCTGAAAAACTGTTGGTGGGTTTGTTTGTGTCCAACACAGGGAGCTGAGAGTAACTTCCCCAACACTGATGATTTCTGAAAACAGATGTCAAATATTTGATGATAACCTTACATTTTGTGCAATGTTTGGTTATTTGAGAAGCTTTCAAATGCACCGCCAATACAACTCTTGAAGTTATTCTTTTACAACAAAAGTGGGACGTTTTTTACCTGTTCCACTTTCTGAAATGTGAACATTTGCTGCTTTTTGTTGTTTTATGTCAACAAAACATTACATTTCCACCATCTAATTCTGATTAATAGCATCAGAATAAAACATAATTAATTCCATCATTAATTACCCGACTTAGAACAGAGGTCGCCTCTGTTCTAAGTCGGCAAGAATGTTCCCCCTTGAATCCAATTTTTCTGGCTCAGATACAGATTCCTCAGTCCCGGCCGTGAAAATCCTGTGTATGTTTTACAACAAACACACACATGCAATCACTGCAGGCTGTAATAAAAGCTGTGCGCACCAACAATGAAGCAATTGAGGTAATGTGAAGAGGAAAAGGCTGAAAACAGAGAAGTGAGTGCATTTCACTTTTCAAGGCCAGCAGGTCACTGGGTTAGTGTTACCAGCACCGCAGTGCTGATAAGAGATCGCAGTCAATGCATATGTCACTGTGTTTGTGTGGGTGTGTGTGTGTGTGTGTGTGTGTGTGTGTGTGTGTGTGTGTGTGTGTGTGTGTGAGATTACCTATAGAAAAACACTGAACTGAACACGTATCAGATCTCAAAAGACCGTGAACCAGTTCCACTCTGTCCCACAATCAGATATCCACACCCAAACCTGATTTTCTCACAAGGAGTGTCACTTTATTGTGTCTCTACATTCAGATGAATTAAATATAAGACAATAAAGTATGTTACATTCCAGTGTTTTTACCTCTAGACTCAGACCAGTTGAACATCCCGCTGTGAAGTCCAGTTTGAATCAACGAAACATGACTTTCGCCTCCCGGTAGTTATTATATTTTGCAGCAACCCCCTGTTGTCTTTTGTCCTAATTACAAAATGAACGCATGCCGTCTCTGTGTGTAATTTGACGTGCTGTTATTAATCTGATGGTGATTTATAGCTGACCGACAGCTGGGCCCACCGAGGACACGCTGTTGATTATTTTTTATTGATTTTCCTTTAAAGACAGCTGATATTAAAGTGTGCAGTCTGGTTTAGGTGAATGCCCTCAGCTTGTTTTGTCTGGTTTAGGAGCTTTGTCCAGGAGGAGTTTTGATTAAAAGCTGAGGAGATGAGGACAGTTATTGAGTCCACACTGTACCGTTTGACCCCTGATGGACTGAAACTCTGAGACTTTGGTGATTTCACACCTGCTGCAGAAACACATTTACAATTAAATAATATATATTCCTTTATGTCAAGTCACATATGAATACTTTCCATGTTAAGGTTTTGTTCAGGGGCATCTTGAAGTGAACATTAACATATGTCCTTAACTAACCTGGTTTATCTTCCATAAAAGCGGTTGTTACAGTAGAAGTATGGGTCGTGCAAATTTCGCATTTGCTGTTGTAGATTTAGAGAAACACAACAAAACCTCAGTGAACATCAACAGATTCAAATGTCTCAGACTCATAACCCCAGGTCCAACAGGACTGAACACATCACACCAGTTTGCACTTCAACGGCTCCCAGAATATTTTAGAATAAACTTTAATGCCCTAATGATCACTTTTAAGGCTCGGAGAGGATTAGCTTCAGTATAGCTGACCTCTGACCTCCTCTTTTTCAAATAGAAATGAGAGGTTTTTACAAGGGTTTTAAGGATTTTAAGTTTAAAGACTTAGTGAAATGTCTGATTTATGAGGAGAAACTTAAATGGGCCGATGGACTTTGGGCTGTTTCATTTTAAGTCATTTTAAGTAGTAATTCTCTTTGAATCTCTAAAGTGAAGGTGCACAGTTCCAACAACCAATATATGGAAAACTGTTTCATGTAAAAGGAGAGAACGGCACTAATTCCAACATTAAAAGTAAAAAAACTCTGGTTTCCATGTCCACGCTATGAACAGAGTTTATAAATATCTTAAGGAGTCGCTAACAGGTCCATTTTCAGTGTCTTAAATCTGCACTTGTGTGGACAGAAGGCCTAGGTCCAAGAGAGGACTTTATTTTTCAGACTCTAGTTCTCAAGGTCTGCAGACCATCACCTGAGACCAGCTTATAGATTTTGCTTGACTCCGTGTGTCTTCGTTTTGGATTTTTTTCAACTGGGGTTAAATAGTCAAAGGGGCATCTGGAGGTGAGCTTAACTCTGGGCTTTTGGGTTAAAAGCCTTCATCTGCTGGAGTCAGAGCTGGTCAGCATTTTGGAGTCAAACCCTACACAGATGAACTTTTTTGAGGGTTATGGTGGTGGTCGTCCTGCAGGGTCAGAGCGAGGGTTGGGACCTCCGGGGGCCTTTCTGTGTGTCATCCTGGCTCCACGTCCAGGGGGTAATGGTCCTAGTGGTCAGTTCCTGGGCTCCTCCGGCCCTCGGGGGCCGGGGCCAGACCTCGGCCAGGTCAGCGGGTGATGGATGAGGCCCGGGCTGCTTATGGCAGGTGCCCACCAGCCCCCGACTGGTCCGGCTTAATCAGCAGAGCTCGGACACCAGAACAACAGCCCCCATTTAACCTCTTAATGACCGCTCACTCAATCTGGACGCACACATACAGGAAAAAACAATACACACACACACACACACATGGTCATCTGCATTATAAAAAGAGAAAAATCACATAAAAATACATGGCTCAGACGTTTATTGATTTCAGGTTTATGAAAACGCAGAAACAATTAAAGCTCTGACTGTAGAGCAGATAATGTCATTAAGGCGTCACAGTTGAGTGAACTGAGCTGCTGTGAACTTGGAGACATCTGATCTAATCACTCAATTTCTTTAATAGCTCAATCAAACTGACACAAAGACCAGACAGTAGATTTAGATCTCAGTGTCAAACAGAATCAAGAGGAATACCACTTTGTCTTATGGTTAGATTTGTACATATATCGGGGCCATGGTGCAAACTGTTCCACAACAAAAAAGCACATTTAGACTTCTGAAAAATAACTTAGTTAAGAGTTGATCTTTTCTATTTAAAGCTAATACTTTCCCGGACCAATCACCTGACCTCCCGATCCCTCTGTTTCTTCAGTGCTCGATGGACAGGAGTCACAAGACCTCTGACTGTAGACTTGTACATGTAAATTATTTACATGTTTTTCCTCTTAGAAGAGGTGCTAAAATTGACTATATATATATATATATATAAAGATTACAACACACGTCTAAAAGGACCTGGAAATCACACAGAATCACAAAACGTACATGCACATATGACACACTCTTGCTAAATGAGGCAGAATGAAGTGAAACAAAGACACTGGTGGCTAAGTGGGTCACTGTGGGGAGTCGGACCTCAACCAACTGACAAAGTCCAGCTCAACAAACCCACACACACTCCAAATGTGCAAAAATGACATCACATAGACCTGGCTTTAACAGACATTTGTCCTAATCTGATCCCAAATGTGTGTCTGTTCACACCTGGCATCAGCCTCCGTCTCCAAATGCATCATGGATCTCACTCAAAATGCAAATAAACAAACTTATCTATGGCCTAAAACACGGTGCAAGCTTTCATTTCAACAGGCTCGAGATGTTATATTTCTTAAAACTTTAATTCACCGTGTAGACGACCAGCAGCTTTTGCAGCAGTTTTCTTGATGACAACTTTGACCTTTCTGTCTGTTTTTATTGATTCTCTTCACGACGATTTAGTGATGATTGAATCTTCAAGAGCTTAAAACATGTTTATGAATTTCTACCAAATTAAATCGGGATCAGCACAAGTCATGGCCAATAGTTAATTCAGATTCTCAATTAAATGGATGAATACGTAGCTCAAAAGATAAAAATCACTCCCAGTTGTTCGGTCACTCATTTATTTATTTAGATATTTATTACTTTGTGTTTGTGCTCAGTTCAAGTGTCACCTGTTTTGTGAAAAGTCATCAATGTCAAAATTTCTTTGGGGTGATATCCAATCCTCTATCGACGTTTTCCTGCTACAAATCATCAGCCTTTAAAAAAACCCACAATCTGTCGAACTCAAAGAAAAAAAATTATAAAAAAATAGATTGTAAGATGACTGATTCAGACAGTCTGACATCTAAAGGCAGAACCAGGGATGGACGATTCTACCACAACTAGAAAAATACAAGTCTACAAGTCTTAGATGTTTCCTGAGATCCCTCTAGTATCTGGACCTCCTGTGTTCTCTAAAGTAACATATAGTTTTTGTCAAAGGAGAGTGGTGTTTTTAGTGACATAACAGCTTCAGTTCAACGTCAGTAGTCTGACTACAAGTTGACGAACTGCCTTTCTTTGGTGGCTCTAATACATCCACATCCAGAGTAGGACACAGGTTTTCTATTGTGCTAGAACTCCAGGTGTTCTTTTGTCTGTTTTTGAATATGTATGGAAGCAATTGAACAGAAAAGAAGAAATGCAGAAAGGTAGAAATGACATAACTCGAGTCAGTAACTAACCTGTCGTCAAACAGCTTCTTCTGACTTCTGAGATTATGATGGTTTACACATATCTGGTATTTCCACATTTCATCCTCAGCCACATGTACAAACACTCCTACAATATTTTCTGAATTCCACTTTCCAGGGGTTTTTTTGCAAATTGAAAATGTTTATTAACAATACCTTCCTTCCTCTGAATAAACCCCTGGAAGTGGAGATGGTCTTCTCCTCCACTGAGTTAACAGAAGTTTTCGGCCTCTTTTCAGTCTTAATGAGTGTGTTCAGCGACAGTGAGTTGACACTTTTCCTCCCCCTCCTCGTCCACGTCACTCAGGGAGATCACATTAGTGGAAAGTGTTAATGGGACAGTTAATATCTGAGGTGTGTCTGCTAATTAACATAATGTGTGACAGATAACAGTGTCAACGTTGAGTATTGAGTGTGTGTCTTCATTTGTGGGAGCACACACACTGCTGATGCCAATATACATATCTGTTCATTGTTTTCAGAGTCTGATTTGTCACTGCAAAGCCTTTCAGCAGCCACATTATTTCATTTAAATCTCAAGTCTCTACTTACATTATAAAGAATCATGTTCTTTATTAATTTGCCTTTCTCATGCATTTTACTTCTTTTTTACTCTAAAACCTTATTTGTAAGGTGGACCCATCTAAGGTGGGTGAGGACTTCGACTCCATAACGAAGCCAAAGCTTTATTTTGTTCCATTATAATACCACTGACGGCCACTAGATGCTGCTCCATAAAGCCCAGGCTCCCATTGACTTACTTACTTATTGAACTTCTCTCTAAAAATACTAAGTCAGTCATTTTTTCCAGGAGTCATTGTGGTCTCGTTGGTTTTATGTGGACCCTCTAATAAGTGATATGGTCCATCATTAATCAGAACTCAGTGTGAATACAAGCCTTTATGTCTGGGCTTTGATTGACAGCTGTGATTGACAGCTCACTGTTGCTGAGTCACACTTTCAGAGCTTCTATAAATAAAACACATTTTTTCCAGACAAACTGCTCCACTGTAGTTGTGGTTAATAAGTTACACTATCAAGACTATAAAATTACTTTTTTATTCAGTGTTTGATGAAGTTTCACCAAGTCAGCAAGTTAGCGTTTAGCATTAGTTCACCTCTGACTCCTCGTGCTCCCCCAGCTCCGCCCATTTTGTCCAAATATGGTCACTTCCAGCTCCAGAAAGTAACGTAACGACAACCAAAATGCAGACTACTGGCTTCAAAACGACCAACTTGAGACGTCATGGTCCCTCCATCCAATAATGATATAAAGTCTATGGTTCAGACATCTCCACACAGTGCTAACAGAGTGTGGAAATAAGTTTGGATATGTGAGACCATGGTCACCCTACATACGTAATCAATCCTTAAGTATCATGGCAGTGGTGTCTTGACTAATCATATAACATTTTCCAATGTTCTGTTTCTATGGATTTAGATGCACGTTCTGCACAGATAGATTCATTGTTTTTATCTAAAAGAAGACGCAAACGTATCCCTGTCAAAATATTAAGCCCATATAAAGTAAATCCTGCAGGAATTTAACAGTGATAATACAGGAGATAAAAGTACCACAAACAATAGTGAAGTCACTATTAATTA
The DNA here is from genome assembly GCA_037367275.1 of Coranthus polyacanthus. Classification (NCBI taxonomy): domain Eukaryota; kingdom Metazoa; phylum Chordata; class Actinopteri; order Kurtiformes; family Apogonidae; genus Coranthus; species Coranthus polyacanthus. The sequence goes on from JAPQRN010000009.1 coordinate 14,216,070, forward strand.
GTTTTTGTCAACCTCAGACACACTGCAGCTTTTTATGGCTGTATAATAGTTACTCTTCAGTGGTTTGTCCTCAGGCTTCTTATAATGGAAACGTCCAGGACGGGGGGGGTAAGGTGACATCAGTGTGTGTGTGTGTTATCTCCACGCTGCTGTTGCATGCGGTGACTCATCACATATTTCCGCTGTTTACTGGAATATTACTGGAACATGTTTATGTCCTGAAGTTTTTAATGGCTACCTGAGAGCGAGTACGGGAAAGCCTCTGGGTCTCTTTTTTTCCCCCTTCTTGCTAAAGTGCTTTATAAAAGTTGATTTATTTTGGTGTCTTCGAAGGGTTCTCTGTGTTGTCTCAGGACTGACGCTCATCGTTGACGTACGCAGCCATGAACCGGCCTCACATGACTCGACTGTTCAGGACTCACAACAATGAAGAGAAGGAAAATAACAACAACTAGGTGCTTTTACGTTAGTTTATCACAACTTATAGCAGCTTATTGAAAGTTTCTGTTCATACGTGCTCTCATCACATCTCCACTAACCGCCTGTGATACAATTTTACTTCCACTTTCTATATGTAAATAAATGGCTCAGATGTTCCCCCAGTGTTTGGAAAGCACCGCTGGACATTTGTCTTGGCCTCTAATCAGCCGTGTTGTTTATTCCAGATACTGATGAGAATAACTGTGACTTGTCACCTAATCAGGTTACCCAGTTATTAAGAGGAAAAGTAGAAAAATGAGGAACAACACATTTACTGAAGCTGTTTTCATCATAATGTGTGTGTTTATTGAGTTATGTTGTTACATCATGAACTTCTGCTTAGTCACATAATTTAAAAGTTACTGTAAAGACTGACATGTAGCTGTTAAACAATGCCATCATACGTGTTTCCAGTCTTTGATGCAGAAGATTTCCACACTGCTCATGACAGCATTTCCTTTCTCATTAAATAACAATGCTGAGACTGTGCAGGTTAAGCTGTTTGATTTTCACACTGTGTGTCCAGAGTTTCATACCAAAGACCTGACGTTTAGTCCAGTCATAGATTTACAATTTATCTTTTTAAGATGCCGTTATAAAGAGCTGGGCGATATGGTCAACAATGTTATCACAGTAAACATTTAAACATAGGTCCATATCTGTAATTATCACAATAAATGTCAAATCATTTCTTTCCAGGAACCAGATGGTTAGAAGTGGAGTTGAATTATTCATAAAAGACATGACGAGAAAAAAATGACATAAAAGACGAAAAAAACAAAAACGATGAAACAAGACAGCAACAATATAAAAGATGAAAATTATGTAAAATATGAAACAATACAAAACTAGACCCTTTCCGAAAAAACAAGATGTCGCTCTTGCACAATGTTATTCAAGCCGTTTGTGATTCCATGTCCAGAACTACAGGGAATTACTGTATTTATTCGCTCTATCTCTATAAACATGTGATCAGACAAAATCCATGGGCTGTATTTTCTACAGCTTGAAAATAGAGCAGAGAGGAGGTGCAGAAGTCTTGCTTCCTCTCAGACATCTTGAATTATAATATCCACAAAGTATGGAATTATTGACCAATGACGCTGAAGCTTTAATGTCACCTCATAGCAACACACAATAGGAAAACTAAGAAAATCAAAGTTTTTTGCAGGTGCAGCTTCTGTGTGGACCTCACGTTCACTACTGTTTGTCAAAATGTGTTTTTTAGATTGTGTTTTGTTTCCCCTGTACCTGAAGACACACAGCTCTGTGTTTGTTGTAACAGATGAATCCCGTCTGGACGCACACCGAGGCCCACTCTGAGCACAGTGTGTGTGCATTCGGTCGCTTCTTTAATGAAGAGTGTTGGTTGCGTGCCGACGACTCTGTGATTAGCTGTAGACATTAGGGGGGGGGGTTAATGGAGGGGGTGACTGTCTGGTTTGGGTATTGCTCAAGTTTACCCTCGACCTCTGTGCTACAGCCATCTGTTGACAGAGTGTGGAGACGGACAACTCCTCTGCGTGTGTGTGTGCGCACAGCAGGGGTGGATTGGTAAGATTAGGGGAGTTGGCCACCACACCCCACACCCGCCTTGTCCATCCCCAGCGCACCTCCGGCCGTCCTTCTTTTACCGAGGGCCACGACCCTGAAGCATGCCATGCATCCACGGCTGTCACACACACACACACAGACACACACAAAGAGAGAGAGAATGAAAGAGCGAGAGAGGATCATGGTTGGGTCTAACCTGCCTAATTCTCCCTAATGGCTTCTCTATTCAGGGATTAACTCTAAATCCACACACACACATTCAGAGGGTCCATCACACACTTACCAGTGTAACTGTCATTTGATTTCACACACACACGCACACACACGCACACACACACACACACCTAAACACAAACAAAGGAAAAGGACAATAGCTGATCTCTTTGCAGTGATTTTGTGGAGGCATCAAATGGCCTGTGGGCTGCAATTAAAATGTTTGTGACTCAGGAGAACTGGGGGGTCAAGTGAGGATTGAGAAGGGGGGGGCACAGGGGAGGATGGCAAAGAGAAGGATAGGAAGAGAGCAGGAAAAGAGAAAGGAGGAGAGTTTAACACTCAGGAACTCTCTCTTTGTGTTTGTGCGTCTACGTGCAGACATGGGAAGGTTCAATGTGTAACATTTGCACACACGTGTGTTTATGTGAAGTTTGTGTCACGTAAGCACATGAACATGCACAGGTGTTACATACTGAACTTTTCAAAATGTATTCCACAACAATGACCTGTAGTCACCAACCTGATCGAAGTCTATTCAAATAATGTAACGTCATTTAACTTTTAACAGAATAAAGTCACCTTTTTGTCTCCTCATCATGTTCTTCTCAAGCCTGTGTTTATGTGTTTCCTTTTAGAGGGTTTTCTCTCAGCCATCTGCGTATGTGTTTAATCGGCCGAATCACTTGCCTGAATCCAAAGAATTCGGTGTTTTCCTCTGGAATTTCTCTCCAGAACTGGTGGATACACATTTTCCACACAGGATCAGGAACACTGTTTAGGTCTGTGTTTCTGCTGACTCACTTTAAACTCATGCAGATGATTTACTTGAACCAGAACATGACGCTGCATTTACGGTTGTTCTGCCAACAATGATGCCAACTGACTGACAACCCAAGCAACTTTTAGGTGTTTTTTCCCATCTAAATGATGCATCTCAGTCACAACACATGGTCTCTCTACTGTGACATAATTAGTTGAATAAATGATGAATAAACATATTTTAAACAGTATTTTTCAGTCAATTTGTTATGTCAATTTTGTTAAGTTATGTCATTGTGTATTCTGTGTAATGGCACAGTTTTATGTAACTACATCTTCATGCGATAACACAACAATGTGTTTTAGCACATTTTAGCCACAAATTGACCTGCCTTTTGCAACTTCCCCTGAAAATTATCTACCAACACTATATCTCAACCACAGTTCAAAGTAGGAGAGCGGCTTTGTTTTGAAGCTGTTGTAGTTCTTGACCTCAGTTCACATGAGAGCTGTAGCATCATTAACTCAGTGTCACCTGAGTGCACATATCTTTTTGTGCATTTTTTTTTAATCTCTTATCTAAGCAGGTCGTCGCTCCGATATCCAGATTTGTTACTCAGGAGAGACCAGAGAACAAAACCATGGAGTGAAAAGCCTCCATGCAGGTCAGTGTCCTGTTCCAGTGGTGTACATGAAGTACATGATGTAAACACTGATAGAAACACCAGGAAATGCTGTTCTAATATCTCTGAATGAAGCATGAATGGTCCTAGAAACACTGGAATAACTGTGAGTTTCTTTTGACAAATGTGTTGTTGGTGGAAATGCTGTCTGGGTGTGTGCTGCCTCTTTACCACAAAATGTTCAATGTTTATCACCTCTGTTCTATATAAAAGGTACTGACACAGAATGGGATGTGATGTCCTGTAAGTGGAGGTAGTCACCGCATTGAATCGAGACGTTGTGGGAGACGGATGTGACCGTTTGATGATGTGTTATGTGTGTGATTTCAAAATGTCTGTAGACACAGTTGGCAGCAAACCTATAGAATCCAAGACACTACTGTGGGAAATGTCTGACAATTGGTGAGACAGCGAAGTTCTGGAGCTGCTTACCCTCTGAACAGATGACAAAATCACTCATCGATGCTGTTCAGACGACATGTTCTCACTCCAGCCGACTCGGTCCAGGCATAATTTTTTTTAGGTATGAGGTAGGCGTCTAGACCTGCCTTTTGCAAACGTACTCTTGATTTCCACCGGGCACGGCTGCATCATGTTACCGCAGCATCATGGCCTCCGGAGATCACAGCCACTATACACAGTGCTTTGTGTTTCCATCAGAACCACTGCAGCGCATGTTCAAAATGTCCCAGAAGTGGCTTGGCACTCCGCTTTGCTAGAAGTACGTGACAAGTCTATTTTTGATGGACAGGAAGTCAGATACTCGAAAGGCACAGAGGGTCCGTTTTCAAAAATAAAACCCTGGTGCATTCTCTGGAACTGTCCCGTGTGGACTGAAGCCCTGCAGAGGATGGAGCTGAACCACTTCAGAGCCGTGACGCAACGCAGCTGAAGCTGAAGGAAATCGGAAGTTAAGGTCCGGCTCAAAATGGATTTTATAGGTAAAATATATGACAATAATATGATATGTGAGTTGATTTTTCAACATTTCAACATTTTCATGGCGACACGGGTACGCTTGTGTTTTCAATGTAGATGCAGAATCTGTTGTGTCTGGCCTCTGATTCCAGATCACTGACCTGCCTCTAGAATCACACACTGATGAAGCATTATCCTGACTTTATTTAGTTTAGTGCAAATAGGCAAAGTCGATATAATTAAGGGTCTATTTAACAGAAATACAGAGGGATTTCTGTGTGAAAATGGCTTTTGATTTGATGTTCATATTTCTCAGAATCATTTCATTTGACACAGAAACGGTGTAGACTGAACCTGGTTTAACTCAAACCTCATCACTGATTTCTCATCTAACGTGTCTATGAGAAACACCAGTCTTTATTAAAAACAGTGTAAGGTACAGTGTGTATCTGGTGGGTAAGGTGTCCTTTTAAAACATTGTGTTCACAGTTACCACCTCTCACCGGACCCCCCCTCCTCATGTACCCCTCCCCCCCTCTCATCTCTTCTTGTGTTTTGCAGCCTAATCCTACTGACTAAGACAAACACACACTTTATTCTATCATTCCAATTTGTCATGTCTTTGTCAATTTCAATCTGTGCTTTTTCAAAAACATATTGAGGCCAAAATCATTTCCACTTGTGCAGTTTTAATAGATTTGAGTTGTCATGTGCTCTGTTATTTTCATTTGACAGAAGTTAATGTAGTTTTGGTAAAATATCAGTTATCTGTTGTTGCTGTTTTAGATGATTTTAATTCCATAATGAAGTAGAACTGCAGCACAAGAGCACATACCTCCACTAAAGCCTGACACCCCACAGAACATCTTGTATGACAAAGATAGAATAAAAATAAAACCCAGGCTCCAACCCTTTTTATGGATCTACCTCCTATACTTGTCCACCACGTTTTGTGAAAATCGGTGCAGTGAGTTTCTGTATAATCCTACTGACTGATGCAGACAACAACGTTTTGTGACAAAGTAAAGATGTTTTTTTCTAAGTCTATTCTTGTATGTTAAAGACATTGAGGCTCAGACTTAAAGGCACTTGTAGCTGCACTCATGTGGCTGCAACTCTCAAGTGGACTGAAAGTTTATACAGGAGGAAAGTGTGTGTGTGTGTGTGTGTGTGTGTGTGTGTGTGTGTGTGTGTGTGTGTGTGTGTGTGTGTGTGTGTGTGTG
>JAPQRN010000009.1:14241319-14252376 GCA_037367275.1 Coranthus polyacanthus
GGGAATAGTAATCCATAGCACACTCCTTTTTGGTCGCAAAGAAGCCTCCTCACACCTGTGAACACTGCTCGAGACTTGGCCACGGTCGTAGTGTAGTCAGGGAAAATCGTAACTGGTGCATCCATGAAGCGCAGCGGGCCACGGGTATGGACACGACCTAACACCTCCGCACAGTCTTGGTAATAATGGAGCTTGGCCACAATCACTCGGGGCTTTCTGCCCGGTTTCTTTTGACCGGGTGAGTGATGTGAACGATCCACCAGCGGCTCTTTTCGAGCTGTAAAACCTCTTTTTGCATTTTGGCCACCGCCACCGTTGAGCTGGACTCTGACTCAGGAAATCCCAGAATGCGCACGCCTCTCCTCATTCGGCTTTCCATCTTGTCACATTTCCCCTTTACCCTCTTCACCTCAGCTTTCAACTCAGCCATTGTATCCCGTAGGGCGACAACCTCATCTGACCAAGTGGACAGACCGTCCTCCGTGTCCTTAACTCTTACTTTTACTTGGTCCATGTCCGAACGAAGCACGGCAGTGTTGTTGATTAATGCCGTCTTCATTGACTGTATTTCAACCTTAAGAATATTGAAATCCTCAGCAAGGGCCTCTCTCATCTCTTTCTTTATCACCACCGAAATATCAGCTTTAAGGTCGAGAAGAACTTGTGCCTTCAGGTCCGACATCGTGTCAGTTTTGTTGGGCGAGGGAGGAGCCGTATCACTCGTGGTCTTGGGTGAACTCTGGTCAGAGGTTGCATTGGGCCTACCTCCGGCTGGTCCAATCACCAGTGTCCAAAACTAAGCCGAATAAACCTGAATATTGCTAGAACTAGGTAAGAAAATGCTCAATTAGGTAAGCTTCTCGGGAGCCCCAATTAGACACGTCTTACTCCGTCACCGCCATTGTAGAACCCCCCTAGTTAGTTTTCATCCACCTTGTTTTTACATCGATTTGTTTGGGCTGCATAAGATGTTGTTAAGTCATTTCTCTTGCCTCAGTCGACTAAAAATCCAGGCAACTTTAAATAAAATGTTGGTGGCATTTGTCAGAATTTCCCAGATCACGACCTCCTCCACTGCCCGTCCAACTCTGTGATCGAGGCCCACTTCATGTCGAGCATCAAGGAGGCCGACGCTCTGAAGCACAAGAGCCAGGTCGTCAATGACATGCAGAAGAAAGACCACAAGCAGCTGTGGATGGGCCTGCAGAACGGTACGACACACACACACACCCAGTCTGTAAGCAGCTGTCACAGAGCTCGGCTGAAGGTGAAGAGGGCGCACGCACACACACACACACACACACACACACGCGCACACACACGCACACGCACACGCACACGCACACACACACGCACACACACACACACTTCAAAGAAGAAATGCCACAAACAGCTGGTGGGGAAGTGACACACAAACACACATTGACACGTTTGATAAGTCAAAAGCGACTTGTTCATTCACAGATTTATATGGTTAAAAATATGTGCAGTAAATGACTATTCGTTAAGTGTGTTTGTTTGTTTTTGCAGAATAAATCCAAAGAGATTCACAGATGGTTGTGAACACACACCCACACCCACACCCACACACACACACACACACACATGAATCTCTGCTGGTCTGATAACAGGTCTTTGAAGCCTCCACTTCCACCTAAACACCCACCAGCTCCCCTTTCCGTTTCCAGTCTGTTTTCCCAGACAGGTTGATTTCCTATTGACTCTGTAGAGTTTGTTTCGTGGGCTGGTTTTACTGTATGATGTGGTAGCAGAGGGACTTCGGGGGTGTTTGGGGTTTGGGGTTTGTGTGAAACTTGTGTGGTGGTGTGAGATTCCTAGACTTCGTGCAGGGAGCGATGATGAAACATAGCAACAATTAACACTGTGACCTGCAAAGTCAAAAAATGTAGCTGCTCTATATTTGAATTAGATTCAAAATAACCTGCTTAAATTACCTCTTATACGCCTCTCATTTACTGATGATGTACATGGACTCGCCTCCAGATCAGTGAATACTTATGTCGACATGTAAATGCATGGGCTTTCACCGATGAAGCACGTATGTAGGTGATTTTGCCAAAATCCTCCATCGCAGGGTACATAATTGTATATCATGTTAACTGTTTATATCACAATAGAGTAATTATTCTGTATATTCAGGTAAGAAACTGTTTAAGTAACCATACATACCATACTAGACATGCACCGATTACAATAGTGTTATTTTCTGTCTCTTTGTTTTTGTTGTTGTTTTTTCACCTTTTCTGTCAGAGAAACAAAGAAGTCTTCATTATACATATAAAAATAGGCTGACTTAACTGTTTTAAAGTCTTTCAGCTCTTAATCACATTATTTATTTATTCTAATGGAATTTAAAAATACACCCCCTAAGTTTTTTAGATGTTGACAGAAAGCTTGGAAACTGTAAATGAGTCTGCATTGTATTCTAAAAACAGCCTCACACCCTCTCATTAACACCTTTTCTTCCACTAATCCCTCAAGAAACAAATAAGCTTCAAGTTTACATTTTCTCAAATATTAACAAATGTCTAAGGCAAACTTCTGAGCCTTTTCGGTAACGAGTCTGGCCCCTGTTGGCATCAGTACCTTCCAGAATCCATCTCCTCGTGGACAGACAGTAACCATCTGACTTAAGGCTTTTCAGTTGATCAGTGACAGTTCCGGTTGCATTAAAACATTGCTGTTGGAATGACTGATGTTCAGCTTCTGGATCCAGCTCTGGTTCTCAGACCCGACTGATGCAGACCGATGGACATGTTCCTCTCTGCTTGTGTCAGCTGTGGCCTCAAACCAAGGGACCAGGTGCTGCTCAAAGCTGGTCAGAAAGGATCATCAGCTGAGACGATGAATTTGAAATTTCAGGTCAGACGTCAAAACCACTGAAGTGGAACGGGCCAGTTTGCCACTTTACAGATTTTCACCCAGGCTAATAGAGCTGATCCTTGATTCGAGTACATTCTGTCTAGGGTTGTTTTTACCTGCAGAATACACGTGGCGTGTTTTTAAATTCTGTGAGTAAACATGTAATATAGTCATTACTATTACAAAAAGAACTGTCAACATTTTTGCAGCTTGTTAAATGTGTTTGATGCTTCTCTTCAGACAGTAAACTGCTGGTACAATAATTATAATAAATGTCTGAATAAAATACAGTTTTCCTACATTAAGAAATAAAAATATGAATTGATTAATTAACCTGTGGTGGTAGGTTCTACAGATGAAAATTAGCTTTCAGCTGTATTTGGGACAATATATATGTGGTGTATTTTTCTTTTCCAATAAGCAATAAAAATTAAGATTAATCGATGATTAAATAATGCAGCCTTAAAAATGACGTTATCCAGAAGACATGTAAGCAGCGTTTGGTGATTTAATAATAAACGTGATAAGTTTTGGTTCAGGTTCTGGTTATGAAACTAAAACTGGAACGGACTCTGAGGGAGAAAGAGAAATTTCTGACCTGAATCCAGGAAACAAACAAACTTTCATTTAGGAGACAGAGACATAAAAAAACAACAATCTTCTGAAAGTTCAGGATGTAGTTGAAGTAAACATGAAAAACGAGACTTGTCAACAGATCAAAACCAACGAGTTCAGATTTCCCTACCTGATCAGATCACATGAAAGCGAGAGACGAAACCTGGTCTAAACCAAGACTTTCACATCCAAAACAGGCCAGAAACAGAGACAGAAACAGAGACAACTCGAACTAAACAAACGTTTTTCATTTCATGTGAAAGTATCGGACGGGAGGAGGTTAGAAACCAGCGCAAACTGGAATTAGTTTTAATGAACAAACGATCAACTGGGCCTTTCAATCATCTGGAGTCTTATCACACAACTACCCCGTGAACAGGAACAGGTGAACAGTGGATTTTTAAAGCCTGATGGATGGATGGACAGATAGATAATTGTCCGATATTACCTCCCTCCCTTGAAAAAATTGTTGGGAAGATTTTAATTAAATTTTATCAGAAACTAGATAACTGTTGAATTGAACATGTGAGTCAAAATATTGAATACTGAAATGAATAAGTAAATAAATCTGTATCACTGAACTCAAATCCAATCTCTAACTGATCAAACTGACTGTCAAACCTGGGTGATTCTAGGTATGATTTTTATTTTCTGAGTCTAACTCAGTATTTCCAGTTAAGCTAATATTAACTGTCGTCCCCGATCGGAGCCAAGTTCTGCTTATACCGATGGTTTGTAAAACGTCCTGTTGGTGTTGATTAATCAGCCAAACTGTGGGTCTGTCATCACCGTGTGCATTGGGGTTTTCCCTTGGTTTCTGGAGGCCTCAGCTGCTGTGGTTGCCATTCAGGGGTCGTGGGATTTACACAACCTCCCCCAGGAAAATGTGATGTTATTTGACTTAAAACTTTTCACATGTTTTTAGACTATTACACCCTAAGTTTATGGAAGACTTAAGCACACCACTGGGGGTTTGGGAATCCACATTTTTCCATTAAAAACCTATAATTTATCTAAGTTTATCTAAGGTGTTGAGAAGAAAATGCAAGTCAATGAAGATGTGTGTGTGCATTTTTCTCTCCCATTTATCTTGTTCAGAAGTATAGTTTGGAAGAGAGATGACTTTTTTCAACTCTTTTTACACAAATGGTTTCAGATTTCAATCATGACAAAGTGTTCCTTCTGTTTTCATTCCTTTAAGGCTCATTGTAATAATAATAAGAAGAACCTGTAGTTATCATACAAACCCAGACCAGTGACAACTTTCTGCATGTTGTTCTTCACTACTTTCGCTATTATAACTCCCTTTGTACTGACGGTTACTCAGGAGAAACTAAAAATATGATGAGCACATAATAAAGCCTGATATGTTTGCATAAAAGATCTGAGTATCACTTCTCCACTTAAGGTTTCTGGGAGAACAGATCTGAATCTGGTGTAAAAATGCAGCCAGATGTTTAAACTTTGTGCCTTCGTGTCTTTGCCTTGTAAGGAGGAGGAGGAGGAGGTTTGCCTGGTTTTGACCTTTGTGTGCTCTGTCATGTGTGTTTTCATTTTGCTCCAGATAAGTTTGACCAGTTCTGGGCCATGAACAGGAAGCTGATGGAGTATCCCACTGAGGAGGGCGGCTTCAGATACATCCCCTTCAGGATATACCAGGTCAAATGCACACTCAAACACACACAAACAAAACAACAAACCAAACTTTCCTAAGACACAATATTCAGCTTAAACACTTTTAAGATGCAGTTTTCCTGTGAATCCAGCAGATGGAGACAAACATCTGCGTCAAAGTTGCTGCTTGTTCATCTGAAATTTCAACCAGACACTGACTCTGCAGATTCACTACCCTACGTCTGTAGTCATTCTCTGACGAACAAATAAACAGGATTTGAATAATATTTGGTTATAGGTTCATATTTAAATTTAAAATAGATTTATTTCAAACATGTAAAAAATAACCAAAAACACAAAACAAGAATAACTCTGTAAATATCCATTCGATTATGTGTCTGAAAAGAACTAGGATGGAGTTTAAACTGTAATGAATGAAGAAAAAAGTTGTGATACGGTTCCTAAACTTTTGTAAATAATGGCGTTACTTCATATTTTATTTTCATATACTGATACATGATGATACACATTTTTTATTTTTTGTTCTGGTTGTTCTTTTTAAATAATGTGCACCTCTTGAAAACTCACAAAGTGAAAATGTGCTCCAGCAAAACTATTTCATTGTCATGATCCAAAAATATTTCTTTCTTTACAGCTACATGTACACATTTATCACCTTCCTTTTGTGGTATTTTACAGAGAGCACTGCATCCTGGGTAGTTGTTACTTAACTAATGATACGATGCTCACGAGTGCATGTCAATGTGTTTATAGTGATTCTTTAGAGTCCGTTCAGTTCGTCCACTTTAACCTGCCGGACTTTGTGTGATGTTTTACTGCCGCTGTAAAGAACTTAAACCCCAAAAGGTGTTCTCCATTTTGGAAATCCAAGTTTCTGTGTCAGCAAGTTAGCATTAGCTAAACTGTGAACACATTTCCTTCAGGGTATCATGTTATGTTTTATTTACCTTCATGTAACAGGTCACAGACGAGCCATGTGTTGACACAGATCAGATGTGAATCAAGTGCTGCTCAAAACAAAAGCTCCATGTGAAAGAGATTAAAGTTGTCTAATTGTCTCTAAAGAGTAAGTCACTTCTCCCCACAATATTTTCGGTTCATTATGAGGCCAGTGTCGCAGTCTGTATAATTAATAGGAAGGAGTGAACAAAGAACAAGTGAAAGCAGAGGAAACTAATCTTGATTTTATGTTTTAGGCATTTTTCTCATTGTTCATAAACAGAAAAGGATATTATTAAAAAGAGCAGTGGTTTTGAAAAATGGTGAAAGGCTGATATGTTAGGCTGTTTAGTGTATTTATTGAGTTGTGGGACTGTGGGTGAACATCAGACAAAAAACATGACCTAACTATAGCATGGGAACGAGCAAATCATCTGCACTGAGAAAGCCTTGTTTAAATTTCTTCCAATAATTAAATCTGACTCGTAACATGCAGTATCTTGTCACTACCTGTAAGTACAACTGTGTTTCCGACACACAGCTCACGTTTACGCCCAGCTGGAGAAGAGACAAAGGTCTGCTCTTGTACAGATGGATGTCCAAAAAAAAGACCACATTTCTAAATCCACCTGTCACATGAATCCTGTTTTCACCTGCTATTCATTCCTATTGTGCAATTTATGTCTAACACAGTCATCACTCTGAGGAACAACAAGCCTGTTGTTTTATCAAGTTTTTAATCCTCACAAGCAACTGTACTTTCAAACATAACCCTTCAAACATCCTGACATAAAAGAACAAAAAGTCATTTAGTAGATGTAGATTTACAGATTAAAGATATTCTGACGTTTTCGGAGGATTCTTTGGATTTTGGGGCTTTTTGTGCATCCTGAGTGGGAGATGGGATCACTCAGACCACATTCAGAGGTGCATGTGGACATATGCATCCCACACCACCTCAGACCACATTCAAAGGTGGTCTGGGACGCATATGTCCACATGCTTTTAGCAGTGTGAACACAAATGTGTCCTGAGATGGAGTAAAGGACTGAATAGTCGTCTAACATCCTCTGTTTAAGGGAAACTCAGTGTCCAGTGGCATGAGTAAAGTGTTTTAAAGATGTCTGTAATTTTCAAAAAGCCCACATAGATGTATTAAGAGTTCTTCATACGTGTGATGTTACCTGACTGGGTTTCTCCATGAGGAAATAGAATATCCACAGTATACATTCATACACATGTTTTAAGTCACTAAAGCGTATGTTGTGCAAGAGAACTGAAAACTAATGGAATGGTTGAAGTTGTCTTATTATATTTAATGTGTATTGATTGAATCTGGGGTTTCCTTTGGTTACAGAGCACATAGGTGTTGTTTAGGTTCTGACATTTTCCCTAAGTTTGTGGAAGACTCAGGTACATGGTTGTGGAGGTCCGTCTGGAGGTCCTGCAAGAAAATGTTGTGTTTTTCAATTACAGAATATGTAATTAGCCTAATTTTGGACCATTTTTATTATAACATCTAGTGTGGCTTAGAGGATGTATCTGCTGGCATATACGTGACTTTCAGTGTCAGGATTGTCATTCTCCTTCCTTCTTCTATCTGTGTGTTACCGTTTTGAATGTCCAACAACTTCTGAGCTACAACTACAAGCTGAAGATGGCAAGTTTTGACAAAGATACATGTCTTCTTATGTGGTGTTTTCTTTTGTAAAGATTAAGTCATTTTAATACCACAACATGCCTCATGTGCACATGTTCCACCAAAACAATTTCTCTGCTGACACTATTTTGCAAAGACAGCGTCGCAGCTTCAAACAACCCAGAGAACTTTTACCACTGTTCCAGAATGATCTCCTGCACTGGAACAGTGTTAATGAAGTGTGGAGGTCTGGCTATGAGAGATGACTACATATTTGGAAAAACATCCAAAACACACACACAACACACAAAAATAAAACTTGCTGAAGTGCACTGTGGAATCATTAGACATTTTTGGTTAGTTTTGATGCTCTCCACATTGATTTTACATGAATTTGACATATGCAATGCCCAAAATGGCTCGGGTGCTGCACCTAAACCTTTTAATTAGTGCCGCTTAATTAAATGAATTACAATCGTAATCACAATATCCGCTAAAAAGGCTGTGATTTAAAGGTCCAGGTTTAGGAGGATTTGGGTTGATCTAATTGCAGAAATGAAAAAGAAAATAAACACAACCTCTGTTGTCTGGTGATATTTTGGTTTCAGTGAAGCTGAGCAGAGAGGTACTGTGTAAAACGTCACTACTTTTTCTGTATTTTTTAAAAGTTTTTGTATTTACGTTCCTTTAAGTTTGTATGTTTGAGGTGAAAATAACAAATCTCAAAATGAGTAACCTGTGCATTGTCCTTGAAAACCAAGCAGGTCGACTCAAAACCAAAACACAGTATTGGCCACAATATCACAGTATGACTTTTTCACCAAATCATGCAGCCCTGTTTCTAATGGTAGAGAAAACCCTGGAAACACAGCGTTAACTCATACAATGAGTAACGGGCAAGAAAACATTCCACCTTAAAAGCTGCTCAGTGAATTACATTTGAAAAGAAACATGTCAAATCCAGTCTGCTAAAGTTAAAATAAAAGCTTACGCTATGTTTTAGGCCACAGATGAGCTTGTTTGAGTGAATATGGAGTGAGGAAGCATAATGTAAATGGGCCAAAGATCTACTCTGCTAGAGATGGATGTCGAAAAGACAAGAAGCCCACATTTCTGGTCAGAAGGAGAAACTCGCCTATGTGGACTTCGTGTCACTACCTGTAAATTCACCTATAATGTAAATCCCCCGTATTCACCTGTCAGTCATTCTAATTGTGCAATTTGGGGCCTCTGTGACGTTCAACAGACACAGTCATCACCCTCAAAAAACAACAAAAGTCTTGTTTTCTCAAGTTCATAATCCAAACAAGCAGCAGTGCGTTCATGCCTGACATAATACAACATGAGTAACTGTCTTTTTATGATAATCAAACTTTTATTAGAGACTCAGGGTCCAGGTAAAAAGACAAGACGTATAAAAAGTCCAATAATAAATAAAGAAGCACAAGAGAATACATGCAAATACATTTATATGTGAGATTTTTTTTAAAACACTTAACTCTTGCAGTCACTAACATTTCAGTAATAATCTCATATCATCATTACAGGCTTCCTTAAGTCTCTTTAAAGTAGTTCCACTATAATTTGACCACAA
Organism: Coranthus polyacanthus; assembly: GCA_037367275.1. Lineage (NCBI taxonomy): Eukaryota > Metazoa > Chordata > Actinopteri > Kurtiformes > Apogonidae > Coranthus > Coranthus polyacanthus. The sequence goes on from JAPQRN010000009.1 coordinate 14,250,625, forward strand.
ATGCAAATGTGCAGTGTAGAGGTTTACAATATGCCCTGAACAGACACATCTTCACGCCATCTGTACATTCATTAAACTTGTGTAAAAGAATGTTTGCTCGTGGATACAACATGTGCCGGTGCCTATAAATGTCTTCATCATCTGTCATTTGTTCTGTAATACAATGTCCAAGATATTTGACCTAATTACAGACAGTGAGGTTATCCCACAATTTAAAATCAGTCAGGTGATTTTAGATATTCATCCTCCTCATTGTTCATTACTACACTCTTACCATCATAGTATTTAAGATCATGATCCACACCAGACTCAGAACCTACAGGGACTGAGGACGTACATACATGGTTCATTAAAACATGCACCAGTTTTACAATCCTTCAGCTGTTTGGATACTTTGCCCATAATAAATCATTTATATATAATTTGTAGATTTTGACTCAAAAAGTTGATATGTTTAAATGCTGTTTGTTATTCAAAACCTAAAGACATTCAGTTTACTATCAGATCAACAGAAAAGCATCAAATCCTCAAACGTGAGAAGCTGCAACTTGTATTTATGCTTAAAAAACGTACAATTAATTAAATATTCAGAAAGTTACCTATCATTGCAGCTCTACTCGGGATGGGCAATGTATCAAATTAATTCAATTAATCAAATTTTTGCTTTTAAATTCAGGTGAAAAGTGCCTAAATTGTAAAAGTTGAGATTATTTTTTCCTCTGGAAACATTTCTTGCTCTAATATTGTTGCATTTCTTGCTCTAATAATATCTTGTTGTAATATATTCATTTTGAACATGTCTCTTTTGTCTCTGCTTACCAGTCATACTTTTTATATAAAATCATTTAAATATTTTAACAAATAATGTGCACTTGCAAGTGCTGCTTCTTTGTGTGCTTTTATAAATTATTCATTTGTTGATATTGCATATATACGTATGAAACATAGTTTTGATAAAGAAAACTACTTTTCAATCATGTTTTATCTTGGGTTCATGGAGACAGAAAAGCATCCACAACACCAAAGAAAAGCAAGATTTAAGTTTTTAGTTTATGTTTCATCTAATGCTTTAGTGAAACTTTAAGAAAAGCTTTAAATGACTGGATTCAAAACCTTTTGAATCATTTTCCTGCTTCTTTCTCATCGCTGTGACCTTTGATACAAAAACTCATCAGTCTGAAAATGAAACAGACAGAGAAACAAAATAATTCTTGCCTTGCTTTTCCGGTGTTTTTTTTTTTTTTCGCTGTTAATCATGTGTCCCTGTACATGTGATACCTGTGACTGTGCTTGTTTATGTGTGATTCCGTTGAAGCGGGATGGCGGTGGGCAAGCCTCCGAGTTCAGTCAGGGATCAGGAGGCGTAGGCGGGGGGAGCGGCCTCAGGTCTGCCAAAGCCCTGCAGCCTTCTTATCCTGACTCAGGTGAAAATTCCCTTTTGGAAGGAGCGAAAAAAAAAGGAAAGAAAGAAAGAGAGGATGAATAAGCGCCTGCTCGTCGCCTGGAAAACATTAGCAGGCCAGACAGCGGGGGAAAAAGACATGCGCTTTGAGTCAAGATTTTGGGGCTTTCTACGTGGAGCAGGAGAGACTCGGTTGATGTTCGGAACGGGTTTGACACTTTTCGGGTTAGAAGAGTTCAGAAACAGTTCGGGAACTCCCCAGAATGAGCAAACAGGCATTCTAAAGGTCTAAACAGCAGCATTGTTTAAGATCCAGTGTGTAAGACTTGGGAGGATTTAGGAGGATCTAA
>JAPQRN010000009.1:14255627-14286259 GCA_037367275.1 Coranthus polyacanthus
TTACAGCTTCACACAGATGACAGATCTCCTCCTCCCACACACACACACACACACACACACACACACACACACACACAGGCCTTCAAAGCCAGATTGTGGTCTTTAGTGTAAATAACGTGCTGTGTTTGATGCAGACAGAATTAATGACAACACTCAGTCCAAATAACAGAGGGGTTGTTTCCGTCTGGCCTGCACTCCTCATGGAGACGAAGACACCTCACGGAGATGAGGACACCTCATGGACATGTTAGCCTCATGTCCTGAGGGTTAAAACTAGGTTAAACTGCTTTCTGTCTCAAACATATATATTAATCAGAAGAAACTGAATCTGAATTTTATCTTTTCTAATGTTTTTTCTTTGTTTTGATTGATTTTTAACTGCAGTTTAACACACATATACACACAGGTCTGGGCGATACGGCTAAAAATGTTATCACGATAAAAGAATTTGAAAATTCAGTTCATGTTGATAATTATCTTGATAAATGTTGAAGTTTAAAGGCAGACGTTTGGTCCATAGTGAAAGCTGGAGAAATCGGTGTTTTAAATTATATGTAAAAGATGGAACAAGAAGAAAATGAAGTAATAAGATGAAAATTATGTAAAAGATGTGATAAGATGGAAACGACGTAAAGACGAAGGTTATGTAACAAGAAGGAAACGATGTAATAACGAAGCAATAAGACGAAAACGCTATAAAAGATGCAACAAGGTCAAAACCATGTAAAAACATAAACAAGAAGGAAATGCCCCAGTGTTCTTGTTATTCTATGTGATATTCTGGTTTTCACGACTTTAAATTAAAACAAATGAAATGTGTGTAATCTGAGTTCTTATTCAACAAGATGAAAACGATGTAAAAGGCGGTTATTTGTGGATTGTGGTTGATATCGTGGACTGACGTTGGCGATCTGCAGAAAAGGCGACGTGTCGTGTTTCAAGTCAGACCTTAAAGGGTTTAAAATAGATCAGTTATTTTTTATTTATATATTATATCTAGTTATATTTTTCTTTCTTTGTTTCCGAAACTAAGGGGAATAAATAACAACCCAAACAAAAATAAACAAGTAGAAAATAACACTAGCATCGGCCAAATTATATTATATCAGTTCATCCTTATATATTTTTCGTAAAATCATCATGTTATGTCTGCTTCTCTACACGTGTGTTTTTGTCTTTTTTTAAAGTCGTCCTCATCTCAACAACAAACCGTGTTGTTTCCTGTCATGTTTGAGTTTCACTCACAGAACGACGTCTGTTCAGAGTTTATTACAGTTATTACAGTTGTTTTTAATGAGTCTTTCACTTTGGTTTTTGATCTCAGTTTACTTGTAGTTCGTTTTATGAGTGCTTTTACTAGTACTTTTATTTTTATTTTGAAGAATTTGCTAGTTTTAGATCCTCATAATACCTGACATCCTTTTTTATAATTTATAAAACAATTGTTTGTTATTGGTCATTTTATTCCTGTTTCCCATGAACCATTAACATTGGGGGAGAAAACGAAAATGAATCTTTTTCGCTTTACTTTGTGTTGCATTGTTCATTGTAGCTTTATTTTTATTTCATTTAATGAAGTAATTTTTTACTACCAGTTGTAGTTTTTGTTACCTGTAATAACCCTGGACTGGATCTTCTACTTTCCTTCCTGTTTCATGTTTTTGTCATTTCACCTCCGTTCTCTGCTGTGTGTTTGGTGTGTGTTTGGTTTGTGTTTGGTGCGTATGTTGCGTGTGTTTTGCGTATGCCACGCCCTTGGCTCCGAGCGGCTGCAGGACTTGTTTGGCTTCCAGTTCACCTTCCTGCTCTGTGATTCAAAGAGCCAGAGGGGGCCGAGCGTCTCGCTGTGCGGAAAGTGAAAATTACTATACTCCTTTTTAAAGAGCTCTTCCATTGTTGCCATTACAGGTAGAGCTCTGTGCTTTGGCTGCGTGACTCGGCGCTTACTCACCACATGTCGCTGTTCTGTGGAAGCCTCCTGCTCTGAAGAATGCAACTTTAATGCTTCTCAGATATCTAGTAATGGCTGACTGAGACGAGGAGGAGGCGGTGACTACACAGACAGTTACAAAACATGGGAATGCTGGAAACAGTTGTGTGTAATCATGCCAAAGGCAGCAGGTGATATGCCTGTTGTACTGAGGAAGAATGTGCTGCGTCTTTTTACAGTAATGCTTTCTAGTAGAACCATGAGCGCCAACGGAAAACTGATGGCAACAAAAACGGCTTTGGATTTTATGTTAAAGTGTTGTGTAACATCCCTGACTCATAGAGTTCATAGTCATGGACAGAAAATCAGTTACAAGTGTTTGGATTAAAGTCTGCGGAGTAAATAATACATCATGGGTGTCAGACCTGGTGTGTTTTTCATGATCGAGTCTCTGTCACAGTTATTACATAATCATCAGCAGTCATTTGAGATAATCATGAGTGTTTTACATGATACACGATTTACATGATACATTCACCCGTCTAAAAAACAACAACAGGAATAACATATTTTATCATTATTTCCACATTGTTGACCATCTTTTGATTAGAATCATCTATAAGTTTAACAGAGAACAAGCATTGCAGCAGTTTATTTAGATTTTGTACACCTGGTTGAATGTTTCAGTAACAGGCTTTGTCTAGTAATGTTCAGTTTTTAATTCATTTTAGGGTTATGTGCATAATTAAACTATTATTAGACTTACACATTGTTGGCATAAAGTTAACAGAATGGACAATAATCTCATTAATAACAATGATATCGTTTGACAGTTAATCGTCGACTAAAATGTCAATATTGTGACAGCCCTTATTGAATCAGAAGTGGACGTCTCTAATTCGATCCTGTTCCATATCAGGGTTTTTCTACCTTTAAAAGGATTCGGTGCAGAACCCAAGCCATTTTAGGCTCCATCTAAACCAAAATACTAGCTACATCTAAAGGTTGGTCCCCAGTGGATTTGTTTACAAGTTTTGTTTTTAAGTATTTTAGATGTTGTCTATGTATTATCTGCTCTAGCTTTTCAAAGTTTTTATACACAGACATTTTAATAATTATGATGTGATGTATTTTTTAATTGAACAACCTTCATTTTTTTTGTGGGAGGATCTCCAAACCCCTCATCTGTGGGCCTCATTCTTCTGCAAACGTTGGGAAAACCCTGGAACCCAGACAGTACCTAAGCCCTCAACATAGTTGAAATTCATTAATATGTTCAAAGAGCTTGAAGATTCAATCAGCACTAAAGCGTATGTCATGAGGAGAATAATACAGGCTTTTCCTTCCCATTATCAGGCTTAGGCTAAAGCCATTTGGCACCACTTAAACCAGCTTCAATGTGGAGAGCATCAAAACCAACACAAAAGTCACTGTTCTGGGCTCTAATGGTTCACTTTTAACTATTAGTTCAATATGTGGCCTAAGTTTTCTTTCTCAGACCTGTAAAACCCTGTAATAAAACAAATAGAATGGTCAAAGTTGTCATATCGACATTTAACATGTAGTGAGCTACTCGTCTGTAGCTGTTGAGTGTCGCAGTCTAGTAAAAGTAAAACAATTTTCCATTCGACATTCACTCTTCTGACGGATCCTTTATTTCTGATCCATTTGTAAAGAAACATTTCAAAGCCAGAACCTTTGAAAATATAGTGAAAGGTGTCAGAGTTGACAAAAAGAGAGAAAGGCAGCGTTACTTTGTGTAATTTGAAATTAGCACGGTTGATTTTACTTAATTGTTACAGTAAGAATCATGTCTAATTAGACGCTTTTGAATATTTACATTTTTTGAAAATAATCGAAAATGTAACGAACCATGACCGAATACTGAACAGGGTTTTCCCTACATGTAATTGATTGTGGCGCACCGCCATGGCAACATAAAAGCCGCCACGCCTGAAAAATGTGTTGTTGTGTTATTATTTATGTGAAAACAATAATATACTATATGATATATTATCTAAATGGATATATATAGCCTATTATTTACGCACTACTGACCATTATTCGTTTGAAATAACATCTCAAATTTTATAAAAAACGTCTACGCTTTATTTTGAAAAACGCGCACCGGAATCTCCTGTCTGCAAGCTACAGCAGCTGCACCTGCTGAACATCCTGGAGCTCAGGTGGCACTCGACCAATGGGCCACCTCTTGCTGAGTTCCCATATCAAAGAACATTGGAATTGTTTTTGTTTTTTTTAAATCGAGAAAAATTAAGTGCTCTCAGACAGAATGCAAGCTTTGCAAATAGATTAATATTTAATTCTCTGTTTACATTCTTGCTCTTCTGGGGAAAAATAAATTCTTCATAAAAATGTTTTCATTTGTCATGATATAAAACAAATTCGCTGCCACAGCGAAGCAACAGAAAACCCTGAAACCCTGCTGAACCATGAATGGATTGTCACACCACAGAAGAAGAATGTGTTATTAACCATCCATCCATATTTGAATGATTCAAAAAACTGTGTATTTCACATAAATTAGGTTTTCAAAAAGAAGCATTGTTCTTTCCTCTGAAACACGGGGAGTGCGTCGGCTGAAGGAGCTGTAACCCAGTGTCAGATGGACTACGACTTGAAGCGATGCTCAGCCTCGCAGCTGTAGAGTCATACAGGTTAGAACCTCCAGAGCCAGAGGACGCTGACCCTCCTAAGAATCAACCCTGGTCCTCTGTCTGCAACGCAACGGCCATTTTTTTCTCCCATTGTAGGTTTCTGCAAACCACAGATACATGTAATAAATGTTTTTCAACCAAAAATATGTAATTGTGTACATGCGTATAGATCAACATTAGTGTTTCAACCGATTGTGCTGCTTTTCAACCACGTGTCGAATATTACGTTGATCTGTAACTGAATGTTTTTTTTATGGATATCTTTAGGCACTGTCAGCAGGTGGTTAGAGTTGGGAAAAGATGTCAAGGTGTGGTTTAACCTTAACATCCACCAGGTCAACGCGACCCATTTAAAGGTAGGGTTAGAGTTACATCTGAGCCTTATTTGAACTGACGGAATTTAGGTTGTGTTTTAGCCACATGCTGAACACAGAAACTAGAACGAATAAAGTTTAATACATGCATTTTGCCCTTTTATAAACTTAGCTCTAACCCTAACCCCAAATAATTTTAAAAGGTTAACACAAAAATCTGCAAAGATGTAATAAAAAAAGATTCATGATGTATATGGTTATATTTAAACCAAACCATAATCTAACACTAAACAAAGTGCTTTTGGGAGTTCAGTTGCAAACTCTAGTCTGTGATGGTAAAAATTTTGTAAATTCTCACTTACCACCGATTGAGTAAAGGCAGATAAAAGACTGAAACATAGATGCAGTGTGTGTAGAAATTTATTTTTTGGTTAAAAACTGTTTAATGGCAACATGCTTAGGGATTATTGTTGAGGGATTGTTGAGGCCTTGTCTGTGAAGATTTGAGATACGTGTTCATGAAAAGATAGAAATAATTGACTTTTATTTGAAAGTACACTGTCTCTTATGTGGCACAGGTCATCATTTGGTACCAAAGGAGTAATTTATATATTCACACATTCATTACCGTAATGTAACTATGCAAGCGAGTTTATGAAAATAAATGTAAAACTACGACATTTTACAGATTAGATAGAATGGTTTCCAACAAAATACAGGAACACAGAGTGTCAATGTAGTGCTTTAAAACAAAATTACACTGAAACTTGTTGTAAAAACTGATTTGCGAGAACAGAGGAGGAAAAAACTCCAAAAATCCCAGTGTACGTGTGGACTGGGCTTTTAATGTGCAAATGTCCGAACAGCGCCAAATGGCAGATCCACCTGCATGCAACACCTGAGCGATGAATAATTAAGAATTCAATTCAGCATCCCTTGATGGAGTTTCTCCTCTTCAGGTGTGCATTTCACATTCTGTGAAAATGAAGGCCGCTAAAAATGAGGTTGGAGTTTTTAATTTACGAATGGAAGGTCTCGGAGTTCAGTGGAAACGCTTTCTCTCCACCTCTCGATTCGTGGGAGCTCATGTGGACTGATGGTGTTGGCCCGTCCATTGTTTTACCATCAATTAGGCGGATTGAATCGCCTCCATCGATTAGGCAACGTCTTGAGTTCCGCTGCTCTTTTCACTCAGCGAGAGCGAGCCAGCTCTTTTCACCTGATTCCTAATGACACCTCGCTGTCTTTGTGTCACCATGTGCCGCTCTGCCAGCTAAGGTGTCACAGCAGCTGAAAAGAAAGTGTCCTCATCCAAACAGTATCACGCTTCTCTCCCTAGGGATCAATAGCCCCTTCATTGTATGGTGCCCAGCTCAATTATTCATTGCAGGCTATTTAAAAATGCAATGAAGTAGCTGTCACTTAGCGCACTCTCTCTGCTCTGGCTCCCGGCGATGATCCCGCACGAAACGGCGTGCTTCCTGTCAGTGACTCAGTCTTTCTGTGTAACCCGAGCGCCGACTTCGCGCCTCCACTGCCACCTTCCTCTTGCTGGTTCGCGCCCGGCTCTGTGGTGTGTAGTTACCGCTCGGTTACTCGATCCCCGTCCTTGCTGGTTTCCTTTTCACAGCTCCATGATTAGTCCGTATTGTGTGTCAGACTCTCCGTTTGACACCGCACAGGTTAGGTGTCTACACGGGGCACATTTCTCTCTCCGAGGACACCGTTTCTCTTGTTGTCCTGAGCTGCTCCGTGTGTAGAGTACGGTATTAAATGATAAGTCCAGTGATTTTTCTGTACCTTTGATATCATCTACAAGTCGAATGGAAAGACTGACAAGAACTATTCATTCATCCCACAAACGCCATTGTCTGGGTATCTTATGTGTCTGTGCTTTTGTCTGAATATCATGAAAGCTACATCCACACTAATACGTTTTCATTTGAGAATAGTTTCAAAATGAAAACGATCTTCGTCCACACAAGTGTTTTAGCTGATGCCCACTTTGAAAAGACTTGTAAAAGACTAAAGTGTGGCCCCTTCTCTCATTTAAAGACAATGTGTCAGAAGTCACAGAGTTTTTAGTCACAGACTAGAACTAGACGTTTGCTTATTGAGTCTTTTAGTTTTTGGTTTTAGTCCGAAGAAGAAAAGTAAAAAATACTGGAGCTGTAACAAGGTATTTAATTGCCTGTAGGGGGCAATAAAACTACTGCAATGATTTAACCACAGAGGAAGAACAAAACAGAACGGAGTAAACTCATCATCATCTGTACTAACATCACTTCTCTACAGACACAACACACACCAAACTGGATTCTGTTGTTATATTTCGGATTAAATCAACATCTGCATCAGGGATTTAATTTATGAAGTTTGTTTGGTGCTGGAGAGAGACAGCTATTGGTTGTTGACGATGTTCACGTGACTGTTTACATGAGTCAAGAATAATAGCGTATGATATTAAACAGGTTTGATTTTGTCATCAACATCAAGATGGAAAAAGACCGATTTAAGACTCAGACTCAGTTTCATGAACCACCTTCACACCAAACGATCCCAGATGACAGAGCCTCAACTCCATCCAAACTCTCATGGCTGAAGTTTCAGAAATAATCTCCATCTATTCTGACATGACTGAAATGCATATCACATGACCTGATTGCGCTACTGGACACGGGAGTTTGTCACAAATTGCTCGAATAAGAGCTCACCTGTTGAAAGGCCTGTAATTCAGTATCAATGTAAAAATAACAGTCTTTTCTTCTGGAACTGGTCACAAGACAGATGCAATGAATCAGGGAAGAATACCTTATTACTGAAACAAAATCAGGCAGAAAATGCAGGTGTCTGCATCATCATTTGCAAAAGTCTCAGTCTGTCCAAATTACAACACAACCCTAGATTTTAACACTAAAACCAGGATCAGTAACATTTCCAAAAGTTTCCATTTTAGGGACGTTAAAATGCTGGAGTAGTGTGGATGCAAGTATGGAAAATGTTTATATGCTATTTTATATAATTCATAAATGGCTTACTTCTCTTATTGTGCCAGCTGTCCACATATTTTATTTTGTTTGAACAGTTCTAAACAGAGAAACATATGTTACATTATATCCTGATAAATGACCCTTTGTCCCAAGCAATGTAAAAGTTCATTCAGGTTCCAAAAAGAGCAAGATAGTTTGAAAAAAATATGAAACAGAGAGAAGCATGTCTTTAAAATCAGAAACATATATCGTACCTATTAGCACATCTGCAGACAAAAATGTATCTAATTAGTGAAATTAGCTCGTTTCATCATGTAAAGCTGTGTGTCTGTGGCACTCATCTAGCCGGATTAAACATCTATAAGTCCAGTCCTGACAGCCAGTCCTGGATGCTGTCCAGCACCCGGAGCCTTCTGTCCTGCTCTGAGGACATGGGTCAGCTGGTAACCAGAACCGATTAATTTTTAACCAGAGTCTAAAGTGATAGGGAGACTTGTGACATTTACAGAGAGAATACCTGCTGACATGCCACAATCAGGTAGAAACCGGATTCACAAGATGTTAGCACAGAACATAAACCACATAAAACAGCTACAGGAAATACAGCCATTAACTCCACAGGTGAATAACTTTACAGGTGAGGCTCGAAGTCTAGCACTGGCCTATGTAGGATTTGTAATACATCTAAAAAAACAAGTGTCCTTTCTATATTAATGAGTGTGTTAAATGATGTAGGACAGGATGTTCAAATCAAGACCTACAGCAGATTTTAAAGCATTTGTTTCTTTGTAGACGTAATGGTAATGCACAGTAAAAGCACACGGACCTTCTATTTTTGAACTTTCTGGTCACAAATTACCATCGTCAACAGAGGGTTTTTGGTCCAGCTGCTACTGGAAACAGTTTCAACATCTAGTATTGATGTCACACTGAAGCTGCATTCATTTAAATTTCACCCGAGTTGAAGGCAGTTTGAAAGGTTTCAGTTCAAGACTGCGTTCATTGAACATTCTCATGTTTTTGGTAAACAGTGACCTACACATGTCCATTTCTAACTACAAAACGTGAATTTACTTCATTTTGTGGTGCCCAAGGGACAAGGACCTCAGCTCCAAAATGAAGTCAGTGCTTTAGTATCTTCAGTGTAATACCACTGATGGCACTAGCTGCTGCTTCATAAACTAGATGTTTATGGAGCATTGACTTACATTGAACTTCTCTCTAAAAATACTAGGCCGATAATTTTTCAAAAATGTTTTGTTTTTGGAAACAGCTGGACGAGCAAATCAGTGATCTGCAGTTTAGTCTTCCACACATATTTGACCAGATTTTTGTCAGATGTCTGCTGGTAATTTCCCACCGTCTTCCCGTCATGAGGATGTTTGCTGTATATGTCATATGTTTAGCTGCCCCATCGTGACTCACCCAGGTTACATTAGAGACCTTCAGCGGTCACTCTTACCCGCAGTGATTTGTACTGTGGTCAGCAGGAGTTTCTAGTGAACTATGGAAGAGAGCACCGGTCATGGATATTTATTTGTGACTATATGAGTTTGGTATTTAAATTTTAAAAGGCTTTGTGTCTTTACTGGTTACAGGAGTTGACGCCTCTACACACAAAGGTGGCAAAAGTTCACACATTCTTTACTCCAGTAGAAGTACAGATAAAAGTAGAAGTACTGATTCAAAAAGTACAGGCTCTGAAATGTACTGAATGTATGGAAAGTACAGTCAAAGAAAAGTCAAAAGTAGACCTTTACTGTCTGTTTAGTCTTACGTTTTTTATGTAATTTTTGTCTTGGTACAGTTTTTACTTCATTTTCATCTTGTATGTCATGTGTGATACTCACCGATGAATTCACCAAGGGATTGTCTTTTCTATGTGTTATTGTTTGATCCATTTAGATTGAAATTGATAAAAATAATTACTTAGTCTCATCAAATACACAAAAATGTCAAACCCGTTTTGAAAATGTAAGACTAAAATACAGATATTTGGGTTAAAATGTAGGGAGTAAAAGATAAAAGTTGTCAGTAAAATAAATACTCTAATGAAGTATTTGTATTTCATTACTTATACAACTCTGACTATACATAACATGGTAGAGAAAGCTCAAATTAGATTGTTAAACATGTAAAATAAACGATAATAATCCTCCATCTGTGTCATTCAATGAAGATATAATACGTGTTTATTATTATATCTTCACATTGTGCAAACTTCCCTCTTGTTTTCTTTACATATTTTGCACAATTTGCCAAATATTGGACCATTTGTTCTGTTGAAATTCTCTTCTCAAATCTCTTTATCTTCAACTTCACAGTAGATGAGTCATTACTTATAAATTTGTTTGTCAGACTGTAAAACTGCTGCAATAGGAGATATGCACATTATGCACATATTTGTCATTTAAAAAAAGGAAAAACGATGAGAGTTAAAAGAACATGATTATATTTACCATGTAACAGTTTCAGATTATAGTTGACATGGCTTTTCTTCCAAAATACTATGTTTGTTTGGTACTAAACCCTTTTATTATTTTATTTTAACTGTCAAGAATGTTAAAAGTAAATAAAAGTCACATTTGTTGGCTTTGAATGTTGCTACTTTTTTGAACCATGTTGTAAAACTTCAATAACTCCTAGAACTCTGACCTTTGTGTTGAAATATAAAAAGAAGAATTAGTATGATTTATTCCTCTATTTTCTCTATCTATAAATTAGTCTGAGAGGCAGAGGAATCCAAGTCTGTGTGGAAGCAGATGTTTCTGCCAAGTACGCACTCGAGCAGAAGTTAATGACTTCCAGACTCATTCTGATCAGTAAAACATGTCAGCATCACTTGTAGCGTCTGTCGAAATGTTGCTGATTTCTAAATATCGCATTCTGAGCAGCCGCGATCATCAAAGCACCCGATTCCCAGCTGAGTCCAGTTCATTCACGGCATCTGCGTGTATAGAGACGGATGTTAACCTCAGGAAGTGTCTGTCATCTGTAAAGTTCACACGATATCATCCCATTTGCAGTAAATGTCACACCTGCTTTCTCCTGAAATTCACTCCTGTAGAGTAAAGAATTCAAGTCCAAGATGCTGGTTTTATGTCAGAGGGAAGATAAGAGGTTAATAAGATGAAGATGCTAAGATAAAGTCAGTCTGAAAATCCAGAATCCATTTTAATCTGCATGAACTGAGCTTTAAGCTTAGACAACTCAGGTTATGTCGATTTATACAGTGAAACTCTCCAAAAAGATTACTTTAGGTCATGTTTCAGCAGTAAAATGAAATTTTTGCTACAAATCCTCCTGTTTAGTGAAGCCTTTTAATGTATGCAGTTTAGATTCACACACTCAGGACATCGTTGATTTCGCACAATACGGGTGTCCCATCTGCATTAAACGCCACATCTGGTTTTTCCAGAAATTCACACTACTTTTGGGTAAAGAATTAAAATCCAAGCCTTTTCACATCATGAGATAAAGTCCTACAAGGTTTGAAAAGTTTACACCAGTAACCAGAGAGGACATTACATTACATTAGCAGTTCTATTCAAAACAACAGACTCATGTAATGGGGCCTGGATATAGTTTGAAAGGTTTCAGCACTAGTGCTAAAGTGATGTTCTTTTTCATATTTTAGGTTCACTTTATGTAAAGAGAATTCCCAAGATCTTTTCATCACGTTTCAGCAGTAAAGCCTAATTTTAGCTACAATTCCACCTGTTTTTGGACACAGCTGGACGGCTGGAGTTTAGATTTATTCACGCTTGTCTGGACAGATATAGAGCTGTTGTTAAGGATGTGCATTAGTATGAATCTGGTGACACAATATGTACCATGATACAAAGCTTATGATTCAATATATTGTAATATTTTGCAGTATTGTAAGTGAGGTGATATATTACAGAATCTCATTTTAGGAAAACTATCGCTGTCTAAAAAAACAAGCCATTTTGAGAAGCACCTCAGCCAAATGAATGTAAAAGTCAATGTGGAGAGCATTAAAACAAACTAAATGACTTTTCCCAGATATAGTGGTTGCAGTTGGTCTACAGTAGATGTCTTTAGCAAGTTTTGTGTTTAAGCTTTTTGGATGTTGCATTTTCTGCTCTAACTTTTCCCAATCTGTGTAGACAGATCTGGTTATAATGATGGTCCAAAATGATGTGAAATTCAATATGTTTATTGATAATTGAAAATGTTCTTGCAGGAGGAGCCCAAACATCTTCCACAAACTTAGAGAGAATGCTTGTATGAAAATTAATAAACAAGAGCTGACAGCCTTCTTTCACAAATATGGCATGGAATGGTTGAAAACAATGTGAAAAAATGTAAATAAGTTCCCCTGAATAATCTCAAACCGAGACAGCACCAAAGCCCTCAGACACCCGAGGGGAAACCCTGCAGAATATCTGAGTCTTGTGACATCTGCATTTGCATTTATTGCAGACCTTTTTGTGCAATGTGAGCAAAAATAATTAACTTTTACCCTGTAGCAGTTAAAACAATATTCTGCCAGAAATATTTGCATGTAAACTATTAGTTAAAAATTGATAGTGTTTCTGAGAAGTACAGGATCACTAAAAAATGCTTTGGAAAACCAGGATTAATGCACGGTCACAGGTCTGGAGCCACCAGCAGCTCACATTCATTTCATCAGTAACAGAAACATGTTACACAGACGTCTGCAGGTTAAAGTGAACCAACGACCTGTATCAAGGCCAAGTACTTCATCTGAAAAGCTCACGGGAACCAGAAAAACTGACCGTAGCGGTTGTGGCAGTTTGGGGCTTGGCTTGCCATCAACTCATCAGCAGTGCAGTTACCGCAACACCCTTAGGCTTCACCAGATTGTTGTCGGATGAGTAATAGCATCATTTGATTGAGTTTATATCGAATACAGCCTGATGCCTTTGTGAGCAAAAATCAAAAGGAAGTCCTGAAAGTCTCTGAAAGGTTTGAGAAGTTTACATCTGCACTAAAAGTCAGCAACTGGAGAAGTTATTACAGAGAATGACTGTCTTCACTCAAAACAAACCAAGTAGTTTTAATTAGAAGTCGACTGATGGTGGTTTTTAAAGGCTGATATAATAACGATGTTTTGGAACAGGAAGAAGCTGAGTTGAGTAGATCAGGAAAGCTGAAGTTTCATCCTACTTAAAGGTGTGCAGGTTTAGAAAACGCTCATCCTGAGTGGGTCATTTTGACATGCAGTGACAAAGCACCGGTTTTGTCTTTCGGGCTCAAGGATTGTTGATTTTATTGGCTCTTAAATTAATTCTGATTCAGTTAGAGTGCCTGAAAACTCCAGAGATTACTTGGGAATCCCTTCAGTGAACTTGGAGTCTTTTAAACTCACACATTACAGCACGATTGTAATATTTCTTTTTGTGTTACTAACTGTTATTAACTTGCCGTGTTCTGGTTACAGACGATGAGCGACAGGCCCTTCATCCAGAAACTGTTTCGTCCTGTTTCACCTGAAGGCGGCGCGCATACACTGGGCGACCTGCTGAAAGAGATGTACCCCACCGCCATACCGAACGACGGTAGGTACGCCCTCTCACACAAAGTAGGAAGTCTCTGCCTTGTTCACAGCCTGGTTGAGCCAAACAGTGGGTGTGCAGTAGAAGCTGTGTTTTATTTTTGGTTTTCTTATCAAATATGGGCCATGTTCTTCTCCAGAAGTGAGAGAAGAAAAGAAGCACCTCTGCTTTCAGGTTTATTTTATTTACACAGTCACTGGAGGCATGTCAGAGATCCTCTCTGTCAGATAATATGACTGATGAGGGGGTTGAAGAGGGAAAATAGTGGCAGAACTTTGAACAAGTGAGCATGTGGGGGAGGGAGGACGGGGCTATTTCCTACACCAACGTGAGTTAGATTTGGCTGAAAAAACGCAGATCATACAAGCAATATATTAATATTCCATTATGTAAATGTGTTTTAAAGGCTTGAATATGAGCAGAAATGGTGTTTATTTTTATTTTACTGATTTTCAGATGCCCAGACATCATAAAACCAGCAAATATGTGAAAAAGAGGAGTCAGAGGAACCTGTTTTAGTTAAAAAAAAGCATAAAGCACATATAAACTTCTAAAGTTTTTCAGTGGACATTGATTCAGTGCAGTTGTCGTTGTTGTTGCGTTATGTTACATTTTAGAGATTTCATTTCTAGGGATCATGTACAGTATCAAACATAAGTGTTACTATTTGATGCATCAAACCAGTGTTAACCTCAGGGTAATTTACACCTACAGTCTCTACATAACTGTAGCCGGTACATTATCAACCTTTACCTTTAAGAAATGCTGCTTGGGTTGAGTTTTGAACGTAATACCTTTCATCCCATATATCCTAAATAGATTTTTCTAGGGTCACTGTTGAGTCCTGACATGTTTCCGTGTAGTCCTGTTTTTTTCACACATAAAGCATATTATAAATATGGCATTAAAGCTCTGTGTAGACAGTAGCTGTGGCCTGTAAACGCTGCGTTGCATTCAACGGCGTACAGTCGCAGCTGTGGTGATAATGACAGAAGAGAGAGGGTGAAGTGCAGTCTAAACAGGCAGCGTCTCAGGAGGAGGAGGGAGGAAGTAGATAAGGAGACAATGGAGAGTCAGCACAGAGGACCCGCAGGAGACTCACCTGCACCAAGGAGACACAGCCATTAACACCCCCCACCTGTCTGTCCATCTGTCTGTCCGTCTGAATACGGTCTCACATTCACTCTCAGTCTGTCTTTTTTATCCTTTACACTTAATGTCACCCATCAGTGATGAAAACCTTTCCAGGAAATGAACCCACTCTTTATTATGGTTATTTACGGTCTATTTGACAGGGACAGGGACAGATCAACTGAAAATAGATGTAAATAGGCAGTAATTTGCAACATCTGACTAAAAAGTCAAAACAGTGATTAAGAAGAAAATAAACTGAGTCCAGTAAGATACGATAATGATTAAAACTGACGGATGCAAAAAGGTGCAAACTTAAAAAGTAGACATGAGAACACATTTGTTGCTGGTTAAATTAAGTTTGCAGCAACTATTTCAACATTAGAATTAGGACTGGTATGGACAAAAAATGTAATCTTTTTTTCTATCTACATGAACTCAAGACAAAACACGATTTAAAAGCAGTTTTCTTTGATAAATCTATACATTTGCTAAAAAATAAAAATAGTTTTTGATAAAATAACAGTGGTAGGCAATGACTTGAGAAACACATTCACAACAGAAAATATTACAACAAACAAGGTTTCACTTTGGATTTTGTTACAATTTAGCTGTGTTTCACATTGATTAAAAAGTCAAAACTTGATTAATTACAGTAATTCAATGTTTAAACACTAGGTTTTCATAATCAAAGTCAAATTTACAAAACTTGAAATCTTGCTTTTACATAAAATATGGTAACAATGGTGCAGTATTTGTTTTTTCTGCAAAACTCAGATCAGATGCTCTGTGGATTTAATTGTAGACTGGTTGACATGACAGTAATGTTTAAGCTGCCCCATCAAAATTCTGCGAGTTACATTTCTTTGGTTTCGACTTCACATAGCACGAAGTAAATCATCTCTGAACAATAACAGCTGCCTTTTTAGCAAACTGTTATTAAAGCTGTTAGTCTTTTCACTTTCTCATGGATGCTTTTCCTGACGTTGATTCCTTTCAACCCTGCAAATGAAACTAATTTGCTTGAAATGTGCGTGACAGTCGGACGGGCCGAGAGATCCCCTTTCCTGTTTCTTTAGTTTCCCTGATCTTTTCCCTCTTTGATCCTCTATCTCCTCTCTCAGGTGTAGTCTTCTCCATCTTCTCCCAGACGTCTTTCATGTCTTTGACGTTAAACCTCTGCTTTTCTGCGCTCTCCTCCCTCCCACACCACAGTCTACCAGCCTGCCCGGCTGATCAAGGTGAAAGTGGCTCTTTTGTCTCTTGTCGTTTGTTTGGTTTCCACCTCTTCCTCGGCTGGTAGATGAGTCTGGTGATAGTCGGGGGATTATGGCGGCATGTTTGGATTACAGAGTCCAGGTCGTGTGTTCTGGGACTGGGCGGGGTGCTGGTGGTGTTTAGAGGAAAGCGACGAGGGGGTGGGGGGTGGAGGTTGTTGCTGGTAGTATTGTTCAGGAGTTCAGAGGATTTTTCTTTCCTTTTTAGCCCGAACATATAAGAAAAAGAAAATGTGGGGGCTCCCCTTCTGTGTGATCTCTCCAACTTCAAATAACAAGGTTTCTCAAACAAACTCCCTCTGTGTTATGTCTGAGAGACACTGGTATTATTATCCTCTATTTAAGTAAAAGTATTGAAAATACTCCACGACAAGTAAAAGTTCAATTCAAAACCTCACTTAAGTAAAAATATTGAGTATTATCAGTATTATCGTCTTGTTGCGTCTTTTATGTAGTTGTTGTCTTGTTCCATTATAGATGCTGCTGCTGGTTGACTCCAGTTTTTTTCTTGCAAAAACAACACAGCAATGCAGATAAATCACACTGGACCTGGTTTGCATAGTTGTCATGCAGATAATTATTCAAAATATTCAGATGGTATGGTAGATTTTCCTCACAATGGTGAATAAACAGCTTTGAAAAGGAGGAGAATTTGAAACTCAAGCCGTGAAGGAAACACTTCAATACATTTGGAGATACGTGGTTCTCACTGGACCCCTCAGGGATCCACGAACCAGTTGCAGCAAATAAATGGGTTTGGCTTGGATTAAGTGGAAAAAAGTATTCTCAAGCAGAAAACTCAGCATAGCCATGAGGCGATTTGTTCTCCCACAATGAGGGAAAACAACAAACTGTCATGTTACTGTAACCAGCGGTCAGCCATGACGTCTGTTGGAGCTTTTTTGGACCCAGGTGTGTTGTTGAGCAAGTTTTTTTGGCAGGAATTTGGCCCAGATCGCAGCCTGAAGGGTGACGCTGCCCACACATGACACACGTGTGCTGACAGACGCTTCTCGTAACCAAAGCTGTAGATTTTTGTTTTTGCCTCTCAGGTTTTATCGGAGGTGAACCTGGCATGAAAAACCCCCACACTGATTGTTGTCTGTGAATAATCAGAGGAAACCCCCCGCCCCATTTTAAACCCACCCCACCCACCCCCCCACCCACACAACCCCGCCCGAGCCCTCCCTCGTCTCTGCTTGACAAATCCACGCAGTGATACTAAAGTCTTCTTTCTCCCACGTCCCCTGTCTCAGTCACATCTGTGGTCCAGCCCACTCACTGCTGGCAGGCAGCACTGGGAGCTGACGCAGCCTGTGTTCTGCTCATCAGATGGATCAGTTCACCTCGGAGGCTTTGGAGGGGGGGGCAGGTTTCAGTGGCTGTTTTGATACAGCAGATAGTGGGTTATGGTGCATGTGTGCGGGCGTGTGAGATGAGAGGGGAATTCAGAATGGCTCGAAAGCTGCTCGATGACTCCGTATTGTTGATTAAACTGTGGTCAGCTCATGTCTTTTGCTTTCTAATCCTAACCCTGCAGCTTTACTGTAAAATGAGTTTTTCAAAGTTTTGTAACCATTTTGGCAAATATTTCGCAACTCAACTCATTTTAATACGACTGCAGTGTTTTAGAAAATAATTCCAGTTTTGTCTCTCAGTATCTCTTTGCTGTTTAGGGCCTAGGGCTTCATCTACTGAGGTGGTGGATGGGCCTCTGGTCTTGTTCTCCAGTATCTCTTATTTCTGGTGATGCTTAGACACTGGCAGCATTTGGTTCAGGTTTGGAGAATGAACATTCACATTAATTCAATTCAATTCAATTTTATTTATATAGCCCAATATCATTAATAAACAGTGATTTATTGTCTGAACCTACAGGCTTGTCTCTGGTGTTTAGGAGGCCTTGCAAACCTCCAAACTGCTTCATTCACTCATACAAACCCTTTCCTGTGAACGTCATCCAAGCAGTGATTATGTTTGTACAGATAGTGACTTTGTGGAAGCAGTTTGGCGGTATAAATGGCGAAATAAAAACATTTCGTCAGTGTTTCCTCAGTCAGTTGGTTTTCTGTGACCGGCTGCCAGTCGTGCAGTCTCACTGTGTTTGGCTTAGAGCACAGCGTGGCGTTGCGGTCTTCTTAAATGGCTGTTGGCTTCGCTCGGCTGATGAAACATGACGTTTTGGCCAACGGTCGCGTACCACTCAACCACAGGGTGTGTTTGTGTGTGTGTGTTAGTCCGGTTTTATCCAAGCACTCGCTGCTGCTCCACAGTCCACACAAGTCCTTAATAATTTGGTTGCGGTTTGGAGGAAGTGTGTGTGATTAAATGTAGTGTTTTGGACTGACGTGAGGCATTTTCATCAACACCTAAAAGCTTTCGGTCTGGTACTACTGTGATGGTTTGTTCTCACAAGACTGGGATTTATGTCCCATCATTTGTTTAAATGTCATTTAAAACGCCAAAGTCAAAGCCTTTGTTTGAAACAACGTTATGTGATCTACTGTCCTAAAATACACTTAAACAAATAGTAATACGAGTTAAATCGACCCAGATCTTTCACCTTTTTTCAGGCAGGTCAAAGGTCACAAATATATAGTATTAAAATGTTAAACTGATTATATATTACTTTTTAAAGCCAAAAAAAGCCAACATTTCACATTTTATAGCTTATCCAATGTAGAGATTGGAGAAGCATGTAAAGATTTGATGCTTTTTGTTTCATCTAATAATAAACTGAATATGTGTGTGTTTACATTAGTAAACACTTCACCTTTTACCTATTTTTAACATTTTATGGAAGAAACCATGTCACAAAAATCTACAGATTCATGAGTAACCTGTTGTGTCCCCCGTGTTTTTTATATAGTTCATGACTAAGACATACAGCAAATCTAGTGAAGAAACAGTGACATCAGAACAAGAAATCAAGTTAAAACCGAGCAGTTTTGCTTCATCAAGGTGAAAAACAAAACTTGAAATCACAGTCAGCAATGTACTGAAATAGTATCATAACATATCATAACTGTGATAAAAAAAGATCAAACTTAAACACAGTGATTATTAAGCATATAGAAATACTGTGATGTTTTTGACATAAATATTTGCCTTATTTCTCAGAAAAGAGCGTATAAACACTATTTGTTGACCTCAGATGCACTTTCTCTTCTGCTGATGGTCAACACGGTAACGTCTTGATGAATCACCGAACTGAACATTAGTTACAGGGGAAAACACCTCTTTAAATGTCTATTTCTCTACGACATTCCCACTGTTATCTGTCTTTACACATGATAAATGTGTTGATGCACCTGAACTTTAACAGGCGTGGTTTCAGGGGAATTGATTCCTCCAGCCTTACGGTAATCGCAGCCACCTTTCTTGTAATGGCGTACTGTACGGGGGTTTAATGTTTTAAATCATAGGGTAGCACATTTTTAGATTATAACAAATCAACTGTTGGCTGACAGGTTATGCGTGTACAATGATGTCCGGTGCACGGTTACAGTCGGGTGTTTTATTAAATAAACGTCAACTCTGAAAGTCTGACTCAGGTTGTTGTGATTGACAGCTCACTCACATGCTGTCAATCAAAGCCCAACACGGCAGGCATCAAAGCTTCTATTAGACCTGAGATCTGATCAATGATGGACCACAACACTTATTAGAGGGTCCACATGAAACCAACGACACCACAATGACTCCTGGAAGAAAATAATTGACTTACTGTGTAGAGAGAAATTCAGTGTTAGGGCTTTATGGAGCAGCATCTAGTGGCCGTCAGCGGTATTACACATTAGCTTCTTGTTGGAGCTGAGGTCCTGAACCCTTGAGGTGTACTATTGGAAGATTTGAGACTCAGCAAATCTAAAGCCTCAAACTGGCCTTTGAAGGTCTGTGAAAGTGAGGATCTGCCAAAATATCAAAAGGTTGTGTCGTTCACTTCAGTGAACACAGCACATTGCCACACAAGAATAGTGTGTGTGTGAGTGAGTGTGATTGGGGGCGTGGCCTGTTGTAAATTTCTCCCATTTCTCATAATGAGACTGTAAGAATACGCCTGTTCGCCCACATCTGCCTGTCTGTTGGCAGTAACGCCAGGACTAAAGGTTGGAGAGGGTTAATGTGTGTGTGAGAAGCAGAGAAAGTGTGTTCTCAGTATTAATATCCAAGGCAAATATCACACCTTTTACTTTCTGTCTCTCTGAACTAAACTGACATTTTTCTCAGGTTTCTCACATTGCCCTCATCATCACTCAGCTTCTCTTCTTTCCTGTGAATTACCCACATTTATGGCTGGTGAATCAGTCTAGTTTATAATTTTTACCAGCTATTGTTAAAGAATAGTTTTAGTAGTTTTTTGATAAGTTTTAATAGATCTTTTCAAAGGATAAAAGGGTTGTGCATCTTTTGTTTTCTCTGTGACACTTTTTTCTCCACATTTAATTCACCTCGATTTAGTGTTTTAAGGCAGTAAACTTTTAATTTCCTGAAACGGAGGTGAATGTATTTCTAAGCAGCTGACATTTTTTAACAGCGTTGCATCAGATACAGTCGTGTGGCTGCAAAAAAACCCATAAAGGAAAGCTCGTGGCTCAGTGGTTTTAGATGCGTCAAGAGTCAAACACACAGAACTTAACTCTTAAAAATCTGCTGCAATAATACGTTTAAAAGTGTAGTCATTTTCTTTACATCTGTTAACAACCAGGAAATGTTAAATCTACATTTTTAGCAGTTTATGGCCTTCACTTCCCCTATGTATTCCTGTATGAAATCAGCAGCCTGCAGGTGGACTTAGAAGGTGAACCTGAAAATCAGTTTTTTATTGATTTATTTAATTCACCTTCACCGTCTGCAAACAGGTAGCTGATATATGAGGAGGACTGGTAAAAACTGCTGTCCCACAACCAAAAAAACTCATTTAAAAAGAAGAAAATTAAAAGCATTAAACACTAATGTCTACTAAGATCCTCCTGTTATCTATTGATATTCTAAGTAATATTTCAGATAGCAGTAAGTTAAATATATGTAAAGTCCAGTTTTTTGTGTAGTAGTTCACCTTGATTCAGCGTTTTAAGACAGTAAAAGCTTTCATCTGAATATATTTATGAGCAGCTGACTTATATTAAATGTGATGAGTAAAACTTCAGGCCCATTTTTAAAAGATGCAGGTAATTTAGTTTTTAGTTTTCTTTTACGATTTTTATTCCTAGTCTCATTTGGTCAACGTTTTGAAAACTAATACTTGCAATAAACTAATCTGAATGGCATTTTTGTCTGGAAAAATGACTTTTTTCTATTATATTTTATCATTTCTTATCACTTGTGCATTGTGAATTTGATCATTTTATTAGTGTGATCGACGTCTTCTGCACCACCAATAGCCAGGACCAGAGGCATCATGTTTTCACTTTGTCTGTACATCTGTTTGATTCTGAGAAAGACGCCGCGCTCACTTGGACTCAATGAACTGATGCATGAAAAATACTCCCACAATAGTTCTACAACATGAGATATACCAAAATGTGACAGATCTGATGTGTTTCATTGTGGAGATGCGCTGGGACTAAACTGCTCTGAAGCTTAAATTTTTTTTTCAGTTTTCATCAAGCTATAGTTTGGAAAATATTCAACTGTGGATCTTCTTTTAAAGAAGTTAAAGACATCTTGTTCCTTAGAACAACTCCTGTCATCTATCATGAATAGTTCAAAAGTAATGACTTCTTGAACTCAGCATCTTTTTCTGAACCACTGGTTTTTACAGTAAAATCAGTGTCACGACCCATTTTCAAAGCCTAAATATCTCAAAAACTAATAAAGATATAAGACTGACATTTTGTCTGGTGTTTACTGGGACTAATAACATTAGATTCTGAAAGTATGAAGCAAATCGGAGACGGTCAGTCTGGAACATTTTCTGAAATCTGGTGATTTGTTGTGGATTAACCGTAAGTCTGAAAATTGTTTAATTATGCACATACACTTTATGCAGAAGAAGAGACATTTATTGACATAGAATTTCAGAACATATGACATGACTTAAATATACAGAGCTCATTAGTGAAATATAATATATAAAATCAAAATTCTCCACTGAAGTCAGAAGAAGACGATGAGGAAGATGTCATTAAAGGACACCAATCAAATATAGAATTTCCTTGTATTATTTCTATCATTGAAAGTGTGTGTGTTTCTTTTACTGTTGTGTTGAAAATTAGGCCTTCACTTCAATATATATTATGTTAAACATATAGAGTTAAAAAAGGTTGAATGAATGAATTTACGAAGAAAATAAATGTACTTTTTTGGACTTGACTTTCAGAACAACAATCCAGAAATATTCAAAATGAATTTCTGTTTCATTTTCATAAGTTGAAATGTAGAGGTTTGGTTTCAGAAAAGTCTCCTCCCATTGAAATCACCTGATAAATAAAGTCATCACTCATAAAGTCATCACTTTATGTTTATTATGTTTACTGCAGATAACAGGAGGATCCAAGAACGTCTAAGATTACGTGCTTAAATGTTTTTAAATTAGTTTTTTGGTTGGGTATAAGGACACATAAGGACTGCATCTGGTTTCCGTTTGAATCCCTTTGAGACCAACATATGCGTCACCTTTTGACCTGTGATCTGCACCTGCTCCTGTGCAGTAAAATTTCACTGTTTCTGCTTAGACTGTGCAGCATTTGGCCTCAAACTGAAGAAAGTCACTGCTCTCACCTACAGTCACCTACTTTTTTTCTGTTAATTTGGCATCATTTTTAATCCCGGCAGCAGAGGCAGATGTCCCCTCTCTCACTCGTTCGCCTCAGGCCTAAGTTTTCCATGTCTGTATGTTTCAGAAGAAGCAGATTTGGTGCCGTGGTCGTGTTCCTGACATTAGTGGGTTAGTTTGCCAGTCAGCGAGCAGGTGTCGGGTGGAGCCGCTTCTCAGACCGACAGTTAACACTCTGCCTCAACCGTCCTCCTGATATTACGTGGAGCTAAAATGTCATGTAACCGGTGGGTGAATGAAGACAGAGTGAGAAGAAAACTGACAGACAGAAAAAGTCTGTCTCACGCAAACACAGGATGTCCTGACCCTGTGAGAGTTGTTTTAAATAGACATTAGGTTTATATATTGTTTTTAGTAATATGTAAAAAGCTAAAAAATAATCATTTAAAACTCAAAAAGTGAGTATCTTTTTTAAATTTCAACATGAAAACTGGTCATATTCTCAGATTACACATTAAAATACCTGCAGTGTTTTTCACCTGCTCAGATTTTTCCCTCGGATTGTGATTTTTTTTCTGGTCATAATGACATTAAATTCATTTTCTGTGTTTCTAGTAAGGTCCTGTACATATTCAGGACTTTTATTTGTACTTTTTGTAGTTTATGACCTGATTTCAAGGCCTAAAATGTTTTTTTCAGTCAGAGAGGAGTCAAAACATGTATAACCAGTGCATGATTCTCTGCTATTTGTTTTTCATGTTGTTTTCTGCAGTATTCATTTACATTTTTGTCAGTGTGTCCAGGTCCTATAAAAGGAAAACATATTTGAGTCCAAAGATGAGTTTCTATTTAGATTTAAAAGTGAAAGGTTAAGTGTTAGTGTTAATTCTCTCAGGTTTCAGCCTCAACCAGCTGGAGGTCGTCACCCGTTCTGATCGACATGTGATTTAGTCGTAGCGGTAGGTGACTTTAGATTGATCGTATTTGTATTCGACAGGTGTTTTATATGTTTCCAGTAAATTGAAATGTAAACGGTGTCTGATTTGCATCAGAAACGAACAAAACCACCCGAGGTCACCTGTGGATTTGACATTCGTTCGATGAAAACACGACTTAACCACAAAAATTAAAAACATTTAAAACTTCCTGTAGAAGTTAAACTGAATTATAAGATGATGTTTGCACATCAAAAGTACGTTTTTTTTTTACCATTTACAGCCTGTGACCTTGATTTTAAGGCCTAAAATACCCTAAAACAGTCATTTAGTAATTAATACATGTTTATCAGCAGATCCTGTGAAGTAATGTCTAGTAATGTAGGCTGCCATTTAATTAACAAATGTGAATGTGACTGTTCTGTGTGCAGTCTGCTTATTATCTACAAATATAATACAGAAATGACTCATCAGTCTCTGTTTAGGCAGTGAAGCGTGTTCAGCGTATGGGAAGGTTCATGTTGTTTTACATCGTATATATTTGCTTGAGTTCATTTTATTTTCACCCTGTCATTTTGGAATCTACTAATACATCCTGTTTCCTTTTAATTGCTGTGTTCCTTTTGTCTGTTGTTTTTATTTATTTGTACTGTGTTCTTGTCTTCTCTCTGTGTGTCCTTGAGTGCTTAGAAAGGCGCTGTCAAATAAAATGTATTATTATTATTATTGTGGTCGTCACCATGTGGACCAGGCCTCCCTTTTCAGACATCGCTGTGTTGTTCTTGTTCCATTTTTGGTTTGTATTTTTTGTTTTTTGGCAAAGAAAGCCTCAGCCCAGCTGAGATTGGTCCAAAGATCGGCTGTTTGCGCCTGTTATTTGGTTCAGATCAAACTGGAAAGTCCACAAGTTCCCATGTCATGGGAATGTCGTCCCAGTCCCAGAAGAATGACTCCTGTCCTGACTCCTGTCCATCCTATATCCTATTATGAGAGAGGGTGTAGTTTTTTAAGCAGTATTTTTTCTGGCACCTCTGACACCTTACATCTTCCAAAGAGGTGATTCATATTATTCAGTATTAATTATTCATGTTAAAACTGCATATTTACATATAAAAACTGACATATTGTTATTCCAATTCCCACTCCTGATTACTTTTTTCCTGTCCCATCCCAAACACGTGATAAATAGCGAAAATGGACTCCCATCCCGTGGGAATCTGACAGGAAAGCCATGATCTAGGTGTGAAGGTGCTGACAGCCTTAGTCTGTTCTTAACAATCAATCTGCTGCAGTCAGAGTGGATTACACTCTCAGGCTTTATGACAGTTTGGACATTATTTCAGAAATCTCTTGATGAATCTACAAGGTCAGAAAGGTCAGGAAGTTGAAAAGCAGATCGTTTGTGGTGGCAGCGTTTCAGCGATGGGCAGGGTTTAACAGCAGGAGGCCGTCACACACACACTCACACACTGAAAATACAACCCGTCAGAGTGAAAGTTTAACATTTGGTGAGCTTAAAAACAATCAACTGTCACCTTCACAGTCGTTTGAACAGTTTTACACACAAGGACTTTCTCTCTCTCTCTCCGTTTTCTGTGTATGTGTCTCAACCGATCATTGGTGGTATGTTTTGTATTTGTTGTGGTCGGTTTCACCTCACATCATCATCTCTCTTCCTGTTTTCTCTCCTCTCAGCTTTTCTATCTTCACGTCATGCTGTCTTTTTCCTCTTTGACTCTTTTCTTTACTACCATTTATGTTCCACATTTTTCTCCTTTTGACTTTAGTTTCCTAATCTTTCCTCTTCTCTTTTTCATCCTTTTAACCTCATCTCTTTTTTTTCATTTACATCTCTCCCACTTTTGTTCTGCTTTTCTCTATTCTTTTCTCCTCTCTTCTCTGATTTAATCAGCAAATATCAACAAAATCTTGGGAAAGTTTGGGAAAAGCAGTGTTATGTATTATATATGGTTTCTTTTCTCTTTTATGTGCAATAAACATAGGTCTAACAGTAAAAATGTGCCAAAATAATGAAAAAAACACAGATTCTACTCATTAAAGTCTGCATGAATTATAAGAAAGTGGAATCTGAGACGAGTGGCTTCTTTCAGATGAGTTTCAGGCCGATGGTAGTTTTCAGTCGTGGTTAAACACCGTGTCCTTGTTCTGTCTCCGTCCAGTAGTTTTTGGTCGTGGTTAAACGCCGTGTCCTTGTTCTTTGTCTGTCCATTCTTTTTCATTCGTGGTTAAAGCAGTGTCCTCGTTCTGTCTCCATCCAGTCATTTTTCGGTCGTGGTTAAATGCCGTGTGCTCGTTCTCTGTCCGTCCATTAGTTTTTGGTCGTGGTTAAACGCCATGTCCTTGTTCTTTGTCCGTCCAGTAGTTTTCAGTCGTGGTTAAACACCGTGTTCTTGTTCTGTCTCCGTCCAGTAGTTTTCGGTCGTGGTTAAACGCCGTGTCCTTGTTCTCTGTCCGTCCAGTAGTTTTCAGTCGTGGTTAAACACCGTGTTCTTGTTCTGTCTCCGTCCAGTAGTTTTCGGTCGTGGTTAAACGCCGTGTCCTAGTTTGCAATTGTGGTTACATGCTGTGTCCTTGTTCTCTGTCTCCATCCAGGTGAGCAGAACCGTTTCCAGGTGCTGATTCATGGCATTGAGCCGCTGTTGGAGACTCCTCTGCAGTGGCTCAGCGAACACCTCAGCCACCCCGACAACTTCCTGCACATCTGCATCATCCCTGCCCCCACCGACTGAGGACACACCCACCTGCAGCGTCACCATGACGACTGTCTAACCTGCGGACCAGTGAGCCTGCCAGTCGGCTGGTTTTCTCAGAAACTGTAGCACCAAGGATGGAAACTGAATAACTGACTCTTTAACGAGAAGACGATCGATCTGAGACCAACAGAGACTTTTGTTTTTAGCAGGAGGCGATGAAATGATGCTTTTTGTTCCTCCTTTGGCCCAAAAACAAAAGACCCTTCTATTGGTGAAGAGGAATCTTTTTATCTATTCTATCTCACATGTTCACCTCTGCCTCTCTGAACAGACAGACCCCAGACCAGAGGAGGTGAACAGATCCATCTCCGTCCTGTCCACCAGAGGAGTTTTTGGGCAGAGCATCCAAATCCTGCTGAAGTTGCCTTAGTTTAACATGTTGATGCTTTTCATCTTCATAACATCCCTGAGCCTGGACTAGCGCTTATAATCTCCAAAAACTCGACTCATTTTCCTTTTGTTTTGGCTTCATTTAACAAATGAGCTGGATTATGAAGATGGCGGACCAGTGAAACTGATTCCTGCGAACTGGAGAAGCTGGTTCCTGCGAACTGGAGAAGCTGGTTCATCTGGTCCTTCAACTGTCTGTAGCTGAGTTTCAAGAAATCATAGAAATTATTTAACAAACAGCCAAATATTTAGTGTCATTGTCTGGTACCGTTACTAAATTAGCACTAAAAACATTATTAATTAAAAAATGTAACTCGAGGTGTGTTTTAATTTTTCTTTCATTTCCACTTAATAAAAAATCCAGTTTCTTATAAACGTAACTAAACTTCACTTGGTGTTTCAACTTCTTTAGCTTCATTATCGTCCTGTAACCTGCAAGATGGAGGAGGAGCTGCTTTGTTGCTAAAACTCATCCAACAGAGGCTCAGTGCACTGTTAGAAGTGTTCGATGTTGGCTCAAAACACACAAGCAAACAAATGATTTTGTGAAGATCTTTTAAAATGACCAAAGTGAGGACAACTGAAAAAACTGTCATATGTGATTGTTGAACACGTCGTTTCAAATCAGTTCATTCACTGCTTGTCCGAGTCTCCTCATTTCTGGTTCTCAGTAGATTCAGAACCTGTTGTTTAACACAGATGACCTTCCAGGGGCTCATTGGTTTAAGTTCTTTTCAGTTTAAATCAGGCTACGTCCACACTAATTTGTTGGAAATTATCTCCGTCCACACATGCTTTGTAGCAATGTTTCAGAATTACTTTCCATCCAGAAGTGCACATCACATGGCCGTTCAAACTGATCTCCATTTGAACTAGATCAGCGCAAGCGATGGGGTGGGTCTGATGTGGTTTGATACCTCGCCTACATTTTATAAGACGTGAGAAAATTGTGATTCAGATCATGGATTGTGATTCTACCTCAAAAGATCCTCATATGACTGTTTTGCCAGGTCGACCGGCTGCTTGGTCCGCACCAAGGTCCAGGGGAGATGTGTATGGAAAAAAACAAACTCTCACTCTTATTTTTTCCGGAGATGTGTCACCTGAAGCTTTCGAGAATTCAGCTAAATATTACAAAAGGTGGAAGGTGACTGGAGTCATTCAATGTTGCTGCTTTTACTTAATCTAAACACTTCTTCTGAGGATGGGAACTGCTGCTCCGTCTGACTCAGATCGAGACGCTAAGAAATTGCCCTGCAAACAATTTACTTTCGACTCATTCCATCTAAAAGCCTCAAAGCGCATCCTCCTCCTCCTCCTCTCTCTCCCCTTTCATCCCCTATGTCTCTCTCCCTCTCTGTACAGTACGGGGGTCACATGGCAGATCGGGAAATCCCATAAAATGGAGTGTGTCAGCGTGGTGAGACGACTCCTCATCACTGCGTCTAGAGCTGCAGAGTATACAAACACACACACACACACACACACACACACACACCAACCCCACGCCAAGCCCCAGGTTTGACTCAACACCATAAACCCGCCGACCCATCAGGTTTGGCGGCGGCGACCGCCGTGAGGAAGCATGATGTGATGACATGATGAATGTGACATCATTCACATACATCAAACACACACTTTAAATTAGCAGACTGGCAGAGTGACAACAGATTAGTGTGTGTGTGTGAGAAGAAGCAGTATTTAGACACACAAACACCTGCAGGGGGTTATAAATGATGTCTGTAATTATGTACACACACACACTTGATAGTGTACAGTTGAAGTGAGACGAGACACTCACAGTCAGAGAGATGAGCCCGAGGCCTGTCTGACAGGACAGTTTAGTGGTCTCATTAGCAGACAGAGGAATGCCAACAGACTTCACCAGAAGACATGGAGAGAGAGAGAGTCAGCAGTAAAACACAGAGAGAGAGAGAGAGAGAGAGGGGTTATTCATGAGACGGATCAAGTGAAGGTAAAACACCGGAGGGGCAGGAAGCTGACTGGATCCTGTTCATCTCAAACCAGATCACACTTTCACTGTTTCAACACTTGTAAAGTATGTAACTATATAGACTCTTACAGTAATATTCTTCTAAATCATCCCTACTGATCCTCTGTCAGTGTGTGCTGGTGTATTTACCTGCACAGGCCCTGCCCTCTGGTTGGATTTTCTTTCTATTTTCCTCTTGTTTTACTGTTTGGGACGTTTCTCTTTCTCTGAGTTTTTTAACCTCCACACAATAACAGCATCATGCAGCATGTGCAGCCCACAGAACACAAATATTACGTGCGATTTTTCTGTGAATAAAGGCATCAACCAATCATTCGTGTGAAATGGATGTCATGTGATGACAACAACGATGGACCTGTTGTTTTGTATGAAACGCACAAATGTCGACAAAACAGCCTGTTTTCAGCTGTGGATTCATCCACATTTGGTGCTGAAGTGAGTATTTCCTGCAGCAGGACGGCGTATGCGGACAGATAAACTACAGTGTGTAGATATTTATTAATCTCAGAATAAAATCAGCTTTGTTTGAAGCCGTGTCAGCAAAGTGATTAAAATGTAATTTTATTTGAGTATAGATCAGATGTTAATGATGTCTGATTTGTTGTTTGACTTGGACACTGTATGTAGGACATGTTTTAGTAACTGACCCCCCCAGCCCCCAGACATAACATTAAATGGACCTGCTGTGTCATTATCTGAATTCTTCAAATGAAACAAAAACCAGATGCTGTGTTTTTGTTTTTTTCTGGCAGCAGACAGAGCGGCTTGATCCCAACGTGACGAAGCCGGGCGGCTGAAGCTCTGCTCCAATGGGGAGAAATGATCACCACCTGCTATTGAAACCATGTGTGGAGTTTTATACTCGTCACCCCTGGACTGTGAACCCTTCATAAAAAGCAACAGTTACTGTCCTGTGAAAATCTCACATCTCCATCCGAATAAACCCTCAAGTGATGATCAAAACACTGATATAATGGAATGACTCCCAACATGGGGCATGTGTGCACCAGGGTGGACTTCTGAAGCGGATCGTGAGGACCCGTGAAGGAGATTTGATAAAAATATTAGAAATCTAGAAAACCAAGTAGGATAACAAACTGATCTAATCTACAATAACTCAGTGGTTCCCAAACTTTCACCTCAAGACCCAAAACATCATTTGTCTCCTCGGGACCAAAATTTACAAAAATACATCTTGAATTGTCACAGTGTTGACATCTTTGCTGACTCTTCCAATGTCAAAATAATGTTGAATAAATGCACATTGCTGTAATGTTGGAAACGCAGATGTCAAGACGCTAACAATCGCTTCTGACAAGTAACGTTAACCTGGTAACACACAAAACAATTCAAACACTGACGTACACAAACACAACTGACTGACCTTCCTGCTGATAAAACACCTTCTCTGAATGTCTCTACGTAATTTTCATCTTGTTGCATCTGTCTTATCACGTAATTTTCATTGTTTAGGGCTTGTTGCATCTTTGTCATTTGTTTTTCATGTCGTTTTCTTTGTTGCGTCTTTTACATCTTATGTCATTGCGTATGGATGTATTATCTTCTTGTTGCATAATTTACACTGTTTCCAGGTGAATGCATCTTCTTCACTTGTCTCTTATGCCGTTTTCCTCGTCTTTTTTGTTTTATTACATCTTTTACGTTGTCTGCTTATGTTATTTTTGTCTTTTATGATTCAAACCTTTCCTCTGCATTTCACATCATATTTTTGTTGTATTTCAGTCTGCCAAATGGAGACCCAAACAACAGCTCTGCGACCCATTTTGGGTCCCGAGCCAGAGTTTGGGAAATGCTTTACTTTTCCAACTTTTTCTTGAATGTGTTGCAGCCTGAATGAGAGGAATGGATGTAAATTCACAAATACAATGAAGTCAAAACAGACAAAACACAAAATACCCCCCCCACCCCCACCCCCAC
>JAPQRN010000009.1:14286359-14298721 GCA_037367275.1 Coranthus polyacanthus
TGAAAACTACAACTTGACTCTTTGATGGAGTCATACAAGTTTTACAATATTTGAGTATTTGACCTTCTGAATGTCCTCTGAATCTTTATGGAGGCTCTTCTCGAGTCTGAGCCAAGAGGAGATGTTTTAATTACACTGATCAGAAACATACAACGAATGATGTCGGGCTCTTTGTGTCATTTGATTGTGTTGGTGCAAATAAGGATAGAGTTACATTTCCCTTTTATTTATCTCATTCTAATGCATCAGTGATTTGCATCAGGAAAAGTCCTCATCAGTTTGTTTGTGTCTCCATACCAACCCTAAACACTCCCCAATAGTCTGTTCCAATAATAGCTGAAAAAACTTTTACCGGACAGACAATTTCCACCAGATTCCCCGAAACCACACACACATAAAAAAAAAAAAACAACGTAAAAAACACACACTTTTACCAGCAGTGCAGACCACAAACTATGCCCTCCAACCCTGCTCAGTCCCCTACTGTCCCAGCTGATTCTGTGAAACCACACTCCCACATGCACCCACACACCCACACACACACACACTTCATGCATGCACACACTCCAGCTTTTAAGTGTCTCAGGGGGCTGCAGCGTATCACAGATCAAGAAGATCAACAGATGAGAGCGATTAGTGATGAAGAGGAAGTCATGACACACAAACGGGGACAGCGAACATTTGCAATGGGTGAAATAATCCACATAGCAGTGTGTGTGTGTGTGTGTGTGTGTGTGTGTGTGTTTCTGCTGAGTTTAACAACACGACTACAAACAAGGAAACAAACGGTAAATATATAAAAACAAAGACAAGCAGAACCAGGTTTTCACAAGAGGGGACTAATATGAGAAAGAGAGTGAATCCAGGCAGTTTAGTGTTAATGACGAGTCTTAAACTCATCCTGGTCTAGACGCTTTTGTTTACAGGAAGTGTAAACACATGTAAACAGTGTTACGTCCCAGCAACTAAGTTGTTTTTTAAAAAGCTTCCAATCATTTCATTTGACATGATTAAAGTGTTTATGTTCCGTTAAAGACAAACGTTCAGTTTGTCTTTTAAAAACACTTTAATTCCACGGGCATCGGCTCATTTAACAGGCAAATTCAATGTTTTTCTGTCTTGTTTTATGATTTAAATAAGATTTAAAAGATAAAAACATGTCATTGAGCCACTGGAGTGTCAGCATCACAGACCCTGGTGGCAGGGGCGCCACCAGGAATTCTGGGCCCCATGAAAAAAAAATCACATTGGGCCCCCCCCGGGCAGCTGTTGTCACCACATCTCTAGGACCAAGCTGACCCATTAACTCCAATTCTGAATCTTGCTTCTTCTAGATCAATATTACCAGTGCAATATTTACTGCTAGTGAGTCGTACATGCAACAGTCTGTATACAGTATGGGATTCACTGTTTGATGCAAGACAACATAAAAAATGCTTTACACTCTCAATGTCATTTTATTTTAAAATTCCAAAATACTAAATTCTCTCAAAGTGACAAAAAATAACTTAAATATACATCAAAGAATTTTGATAATTTCTCTCAAAATAATGAAAACAGCTGATTTTTTAACAGATGTCTACAGATGTCTGTAGTCCTATAAAATTGCCATATAATTTGCCTGAATAAATGTTGGTTAAAAAGGTGTTAAAAGGCTTACTCCTACACCTTAGTCCTTAATAAGGAGGAAATAAGCAGCCTGTAATAAGCAGCCCAAATAAGCTAGCCTGTAGCTACCTTATTTCACTAGGGACTTTTAGCTAGCAGATTAATTTCTACCACTCACAGACTGTAGACTAGTTTACCCACCTTTGTTGTGGTCAGACAATATGGACCTTTACTTATTGATCAATGTGGATATTTAAGTTTTGCCAAGTTTTTGTCAAACCAGATATTTTAATTATTACCAGTTTTTTGGGATTGTCCTAAATTTTCCCCCCTATATGGCGCCACTGCCTGGTGGTTTTAAAATGTCTCTTGGGGGATCACATCCCAAACACAGCAACTAAACAAAGAGCAATCTTGTGCCCCCTAGAATAGTAAAGGAACTTTCTCACTGAAAGGCTCTACAGGTTCTACTCTCCAGATTGAAGATCAATCTGACTGATGAGCTGACTCTGCCCACCACAGCTGCACAAAGGGCAGGAGGGGAAACATCCCGGCAGATTATTAAAATGTTTTATTTATAAAATATACAAGACAAAAACGTTTTGTTTATTTTAACCCTCTATGGCATGAAATTTTATTTTATGAGGAAAAAAATATTTCACACTAGTTTTGGGAATTTGGGGGGTCCTTATAATATATCAATCAGAAAATGTGTCCCCCCCCCAGCCCCCCCACCAGATTTTGGTTTGTTGCCTCAGGGCAACAAGATGCTATGAGGGTACTAAAACGCCAAAGTTTTTTATATTATTTAATAAGTGGAATAAGGAACAAACAAGCAATAAATACATTAGAAGAAGTATTCTTTCAACAACAACAATTTCAACAGTTTTATTTGAACAAATGGTTTATCAATTAGTGCATTAGAGATTAGAGACTGGGCCAGGCGGAGGACAACGTTGCCACTTGCTCCTACATCTGGCAGCTCAGGGGGTTGCACAACTCTCCCTGTGTAAATCTTAAAATTGTGCGGGACACCATCAGTGCCAGCCAAGATGAGTATCTTGTAGCCCCATTTCTTTGGTTTTGCTGGCAGGTATTGCTTGAGTCTATTTCTTCCCTTGAAAGGGACCATTTGCTCGTCTACAGCCCACTTCTCACCCATTGGGATCGTCTGCAGCTGCAGCAGAACTCCCATCTGTTTAGTGCCATGGTGTCAGCTACCTGGGACACTCGGGTGGCTTTGTTCCAAAACATGCAGGTGCCTGGTAATCCAAACAACGACATGTACACTGCTGTACCCATGAATTGCTCCAGTTCTTTAGTAGTGAGGTTAAGGGGCTTGTTGGTGTCACACTGAATTGCATATAAATTAGACTGCTCTACAACTACTTCCAGAATGTCTTCAGAAAAAAACATCTTGAAGTATTCGTAGGGGGACTTGATAATGTCTGATTTTGAAATATGCTTCTTCACTTATTCATGCACACCACAGATATTATTTATACAAAGTTATTTAAATTTAAACATGTTAAAAAGTGAAATTTATCTTACCTTCTGCTAGCAGTGTGTCCAAGTCGGCTGTGGTCCCAAAAGGGACTGTTTCATCCCAAGATGAAAGGTCAAAGCGATGCCCAGCTCAGATTTCATTGGTCACAGACTTATCATCAGACTTTTAATGTGATGTTTTATTTAAAAAAATTTAAAGGGGCGGTGTATGGGCCAAAATAGTGGTTTGTTGCCTGAGGGCAACGCCATGCCATACAACAACATAATCCCTGTTTTATTTCATTTACGTGACATTTGAGGTTGAGATGAAAACACTTTTTACAGTCAAAGATAATGTTTTTAATTGTATTCAGACTGACACTGAAGAGTAAAGACAACAGCAGCATCTAAACATTATTTAATGATAATTTGAATGAAAAATAGGAATCCTAGAACTCTGACCTCCGCTCAAAGACAGCAACGCTCGATGCAAAAAGTTCATTTCAGTTTGATTTGACTTTTCCCATCTTTTGTTTGAATGTTCTTATTTATACGTCACTAAGTGAACGTCATGAGAAAGACGAAGGATGAGTCTGTGTTTGGGTGAAATGATGATGAGTGTTTCGAGGCGACTGGTCATATTTTGGATTAATCCTGACACACAGTGAGCGACAAACCACACATATGGCATGTGTGTGTGTGATGAGTTTAACATGTGCTCTGCAGGAGGGCACTGGATGCAGAAGGGGGCGTGGCTTTACAGTACGACACAGGAAGTATGTTCTGTCTTTAATACACGAGACGCTGATCTGAAACATGTGGCTCATTAAAAAAAAAAAAAAAAACACCCAAACTTATCACTCATCTGTCAACATGCACACAGCGTGTGGTTTTGATTAAAGACACGCTCGAACACACAACACCTACACCTATATGCAATAAAATAAGTCTGATTAAATAGTGGATCGTTTGAGTGCATCACACACATGCAGAGGTTGAGGTCTGTGGTTGGATGTTTTAATGCCAGTCATTGTTTTTCAAAGTCAGCAGATTCTAAACACATTAAAGGTTCAGTGTGTGAGATTTAGGAGGATTTATTTAGTGTATAATCACCTGAAAATAAGAATCCATCTGTTTTCTTTATGCAGCCATTCTACAGTAACTCAGAACAGACTTACTCCTCTTGTTCTAGTAGTTGAAGTAGTTTCTGATTAATTTTCAGTGATTCAAACAAGTTTTTCAGCTCTTCTTATAAACAATTTAATACACTCTTCATACAGTTTATGTGTCAATCTTCATTTGAAGAATAACCAGTAACTAAAGCTGCCAGATAAATGTAGAGAAGTAAAATGTACAATATTTTCCACTGAAATGTAGTGATAGAAATGATGCCTATCAACATAATAACCAATCACAGCAGACAATCATAGCATCAGCCATGTCTGAGTTCATACCCTCTTAACTAACAAACACAACTCTGACAGTTTGTCAGGTTTTTCGCAGGTTTTCAGCCACCGTAGAGGAGGATTCGCAGGGGATTCAGTTGGTTGCAATGTGCGACATCACCACTAGATGTCACTAAGGACACTGAACCTGGAATGAAGATTGTTGAATTTCTGCCTTCAGTTAAATGTCTGTTGCAGACAAACTGTATCTGGTACATTAACAGTAACTATGAAAATGTGCTGATCACACACACTCTGTTCCAGTAAAACACTTCCTCGGTGACCGGGTCAGACGTGTTGTTGATGTGTAAGACGTGGACGATCTGAAGACACGCTGCCTGCTGCGGTTTGAACATGAAGAGAAGAAGAACGAGGCTCCACATGTGCGACAAATCGGGGGGGAGGTCAGCGGGGGATGTCAAGATGGCCGCCAAACAGGCGTTTTCTGCTGAGTCACCTCAGTCATCCTCCGCACATGTGTGACAGAGATATTAACAAGGAAGTGTGGGCATGTTTTCTAAAACAGACAAATCTGAAGAGCATGACGACAGAGCTGCAGCCTGTGTCTGCTAATTCAGTTTCCACAAACAGAATAAAGGCTGACACATCTGAAACACAGTTTAATTTAGTCTGTAGTTCAGCTTTGACGAGTCAAAAGGCCTGAAGGTTTGATCTAGACCTGGATTTATCTGATCTCATGTGGTTTTAACTGAGAAACAGCATTCACAGCACCCTTTTATCTGTTTTCATTAGTGAAGGTTTGACAAATCCCAAACTTCTTTTACTTCTTAGGTTTGTATTTATTCTACGTCTACATTTATCTTCGCTCTTGGTTTGAAGTTTGCTCAGCTATGTGACAGAAAATAAACGACATTTTTTATTTATTTTTTCATTTCCTGTCGTCTCTACTATCTACTAACAAATAAAGGTATGAAAATCCCAAAACATGCTTTGCTCTTCACTGATATAAAAGATGCAAAACAATAACATTTTATTCATCAGTGATTTTCGAAAGTAATTCCTGAGTCTGTGGTCTACAGACGTCCATAGGAACAAAACAAGGTCAAAACCCAAGTTAATTTTGGGTTTATATCCAGTTACAGCATCTGTTTACTTTTTCATAGATTTCAGTCATGTGACGGTATCGAGTCCTGAGGTAAAAAACACTGGACACTGGACTGGAAGCTCTGTCAGTTTATTAACATCTGTTTCAAACCATGATTACTTACACCTCACAAAAGAATTAAAACATGTAAGAAGTTTTGGATCCATTTATATCTCTCAGCACAGTATTTAGTATCAGTAAAAACAGTGTCTGTCAGAGCTGCTCTTTGTGGATGTTTATAACATATCTGGACGGGTTCATATGCTGCTGCTGCTTCAGAGGTCAAACGACCACAAATTCTTCATGTCAAAGATGAAGCTGATTATCTAATGTTAGCTAATGACAGCAGACATGTTCTGGTTCAGTTATCGTAATATTTCATGGCATAAATCTCCACGTTTTTCCAAAGCGAGTTTAAATGAGCCTCCATTAAGTGTTAGGAGAAGTATAGATACATTTTTGTGTCTGGATTTTCTTTCTCAGACGGGATTCTGTAGAAACACAACCCAGACTCGTCTCTTCGTCAGTTTGTGAATCCATCACAGTCTGATGTTTTAACTGAATAAACCTGGTTAAATGAGGCTTATTTTCCCTCCAGGTGGCCATTCCTATCAGACTGTGAATCATATGCCTCCGAGCTCATCCTTTTATCGATGTCAACTGTTTTTTTTTGTTCTTTTTAACCGCTTCACATTTCAAAACAATGACGTCAACCTTATGCTTCAACTGTCAACAAGGAGTCATGAAAATGGTCCAAAGTATGGCTTCATTTCACAAAGAAAGACGACAACAGTGCTAGTTGTAAAGTCTGGAAATTGATCATTTCAAGTAAGAAACAACATTAATCAACATGTTGAAATGTCTTTCCACCCAACATGGGCTTGACTTTCAATCAAAGCGTTTTGACGATACAATTTGGAGAGACTTCCAACTGTTCATCTATTGGAAAAAGAAATAGAAACTAGACGACAATTTCCTCAAAATCTATGCGTTGATACAGAGTTGTTCATGTCGTCCAGCGTGGCCTCTCGTGGCCCACATGGCAGTTGGTAAAAATGTTCTTTTCTATGTTCTCTTCAAGATGGTGGCTGTCAGCATCGGGATTTATGGGAAATGTGGTCTTCATTTGGAGAAAACTCCTCTATAGTGCTCTTTAACATGTCTCTTCTGTTTAGTCAAAGGCTCAAACTTCCTGTAACCACATTTTGGGAGGGAAAAGTGATTTTCGGGGAAGTCGTTTGAGGACAGAGGGGGGTGACGAGTTTGAGTCACCGCTCGTGACCAGTGACCCTCCTCCACTGTATTGGGGTGACTTCATGATGTGTTTACGGGAAAACAGACACTGGGGACGCCGCTCAGTTTCCGAAAACGTCTT
Source organism: Coranthus polyacanthus (assembly GCA_037367275.1). Classification (NCBI taxonomy): domain Eukaryota; kingdom Metazoa; phylum Chordata; class Actinopteri; order Kurtiformes; family Apogonidae; genus Coranthus; species Coranthus polyacanthus. The sequence goes on from JAPQRN010000009.1 coordinate 14,293,378, forward strand.
CACAAACGGCGTCATTGAGGAACACAGCGTGAAGGAGATGGAGAATATGTTTGTATCAACGTGGGCATATGTGTGTGTTGAAGGGTTTGTTTAGTTTGTGGTTTCATTATGACAGAGACTAATCACAACATTTCAGGGGAAACTGACATGATCTCCTAAGAAGCAAGAGATTAATCTGTAAATAGAAACATGAAAGGACCCGGATGTTTGATGTGTGTCTGTTTGGAGGAACATGTGCCTGTACATGTGTTTTTGTGTGTACTCGTACTGTAATTGCATGTGTCTTTCCATGCATGTGTTTATGAATTTCCTAATAAGTGTGTGTTTGTGTGAGCGAGAATGTGTGTGGGCGTGGGTGTGTGTGCGTATAAATCATGAGCGTTTTCTCTGAAACGACGCCAGCAGTGCTGTTGCTGTTTACAGTTGTCTCTGCACAGTCTGAAGACAACAGCTCTCGTGAAGTCTTCGTTAAGGGGAAACAGTGACATAATGGTGCGAGATGAAAGGTCAGGACGTCCCTACATGATGACAACTTAGGGACTAGTAATATATGCACAGGATTTCTGCAGGTTTCAAGTTAAAGAAGTACGGCACTAAAACATGGTTTTTGAGATGTAAACTGAATTATTTGTCTCCTCTGTGGTGAAATACTAAGGCAAATTTATAATAAATTGGCATTTTATGGGTGAAAATGGCTCAGCACACCACCTTCTGTTTTCAAAATCATCCTGAGCCTTCCCATTGTAGTGCTGTCATAGAGACCACGGATTGGGATTATTCTAAAAAAAAATCAGAGGTGAGTGACTTACTTACCCTTCAGTGGGAGTCTGACAAACCTCCTTCATTTTTTGACAGGGTTCAGACCTCCCCTCCAAAATGAAGCCAGTTTCAGTTTGTTAAAGTGTAATGCCACTGATGGCCACTAGATGATGCTCCAAAAAGCCCTGGCTCCCATAGACTTACATTGAACTTCTCTCTGAAAAATACTGTCAGTAATGTTTTTCTAGGAGTCATTGTGGTCTCATTGGTTTTATTTGGACTCTCTAATAAGTGATCTGGTCCATCTTTACATTTTTCCTCCGCTAATCAGATCTCAGGTCGAACAAAAGGCTTTGATTGACAGGTGTGATTGACAGCTCACTGCTGTTGAATTGGACTTTGAAGCTTCTGTTTATTGAATAAAACATATTATTTCCTGACAAACAGCTCAGCTGTTTACACTAACAAGACATAAAATGACTTTGTTACACACAACGTTTGATGAAGTTTACAGTTTTACAGAGTCATTAAGTTAGTGTTTAGCATTAGCATCACCCATGACCCCTCGTGCTCCAGCAGCTCGGCCCCTTTTGTCCAAATATGGTCATGGCCAGCTCCAAAAAGCCAACATGGTGACAACCAGAACACAAATTGCGGTCTTGAAAATGGCTTCAGAAACCAACAGGTGACGTGATGGTTCCTCCATCCAATAATTATATACAGTCTGTTGTTCAGACATTAACATACATTTATTGATGATCCAAACACAAGTGTGTCCATTGACACCTGACATTAAAATGTGTCTCCATGCATGTCTTCGTCATTACCCTGCTCTATATGCAATTAAACAAGCTCATCATGGAACAAGCTTTCATTTCGAGTTTGTGACGTGACCTATTTGTTACTGAAAAACACAACCCCTATGCACCTGCGTGTTCCACAAACTTAATAAAAACACTGGAACCCACAGACCTAGAGAAAACCCTGATAAACATTTTCTAATGCAATGATTATAATGAAGATGATGATGATGTTCTCATCTCTGAGTTCAGGTTCAGTTACATCTCTGCATTAAAACAAGATGGAAAGACGTAGACTGACAATGATTTAAACTGTTGATTCATCCAAGGCATAGTCTCATGATGCAGTTAATGAAACTCCTATAGTATCATAGTTCAGGTCCCTGAGAGGCCAGGGTAGAGAGAAGAAAAATTATCCATGGATTTAATGAGGAGTAAGAGGAGCTAAGATCATCCCTGCCCCATGACTTTACTCACTAAACACACTAAAGCTGTTGTCAGTTATTTATGTCCCCTTGATTTAACACATGTATGTTGAGAACATCGACAACATCTTCTAGTATCTATTATTGACTGTAAAAATGTATTTGCTGATACCGGATGATGCACACGAACATCTGAATAAAGAGCTGTGCCATCATTTGTTTTTTTCCCTCTTCAAACCCTGTTGCTCCGTTAACATCTCGAAGAAAACACAGATGTTTCTACCAGAGTTTTCCTTCCCCTTCAACCCGCCGAAGGACTCTGTTTCTTCTAATCGTGGGCGTCCCTTTTCTTACAAGCCGTGGCTCTGAAAGGGAGGCACCGCGTGAGTCGAGGTAAAATTTTAAACTTTAATCAGATAGGAGATAAACCTCAGCAGCCATCAGCATCTGTCTGTGGGATCTCCCCCCTCCTCCAGCAGTGGAAGGAGGCGTCCTCCCCCGGTCAGAAAAGTGCTGTGAAACCCCGGCGTCACGGCGCTGAGGTAGTGGAACTCGCTTTGTCAACGGGTGACTGAAAAGTTTCCCTGATAGTAATAATAAGATCGAACAAACAGGAAAGAGCCAAAGCAGTGTGCAAAAGTGAAAGATGCTGAGTCAAAGGGTGGGGGTGTGCCAAGTGTTTTTAGTCAGGTGATGAGGTAACGGGTCGATACTGCTTTCTCATACAACGACTCCTTTCTCACTGTGGGATCTTTAAAAACAAGGAGGTGGAATGTGTTTTATCACTTCCTTTGTAGCCAATGTCAACTGTACAGCTGGTTCAGTAAAGGAAAGTGATGACAGTCCCGAAAGACTTTAAACTCACTTCAGTTTTATCCTCTTAACCTGATCATATTTTTAGTTTATTTTCTGCTGTATGTTTGATGTAGTTCAGGTTGTGTTTTTCAGCCACATATAAAGTTTCAAATGAAGTCTGACACTTCTTCTGTTACAACCATAAACATAAGTGAAAGTTCCATCAAAAGGGTGGACATTAAAAGGATATTATTGTTAGGGTTTTATTACTGAATGGCCTTTCATTAGTTTTTTTAATTGTGTTTCTATTAATTAATTTATTTAAAACCTTAGAAAACACACTGAGGGAGGAGCTTATTTTCAATGGAGTCAAGTTACATCAAATAAATACAGACACAACTTGAACCAAATAACAATAAAAATACACTTAGACAGATGCAGTTACAAAAGTTAATAATGCTAAAAGTAAGCACAGGAATTGACAATAAGATAATGAAAACAATAATAAAAAAAGAACAAATAAATGAGGTCTTCACCTCAATTTATTTACAAGATTAAATAAAGTTTGAGTGAAATAAAGAAAAATTAAACTGCAGTTTTCTTGTCCCTTTATTTTATTGTATTTTGTATTTGTACTATGTTTATTATGATTATTTTTACTGTTGATTATTTTCTCAAATAATCAATATATAAATGTCAGAAAATGGTGACAGATGTCAACCAGTGTTTCAAAGTCCAAGATGACGTCTTTAAGCCAAAGATGTTCAGTTTAATGAGGAAAGAAACCACAACTATTTCAAAGAATCTGGAATGAGAAAATGAACTCAAGAAGAGTAAGAACTCAAACTGATTCATAAATTAGTTTGAATAATCGTTACAAAACACCAAAGCAAAACCCGGTTTCTGATTGTGATCATTATTTTTAGTCCTAATCTGTATTTGTAATCTGAACCCTGGTTTGTGCCAAAACTATTAAAAACACTCCATTGTTCGACGCCGTTGCACCAGGTGAAACATTCCTTCATTATTACATCAACACATGCTGCGATTTACTTTGGCTTCTTTCTACACACGCCGTCCTGTGGAATGAAGTTTAGAATCAGGTTCAAGTCTCTTTGATGCCATGTGTTGCTCCATTGTTACACAACAGGATGTTAAGGCCAATTTAGGAGAATCTGATGCTGATGTTCAGCCCAGATTACGTCAGTAATTCCTTGTAGATGCAGGTTCCCCATCGGTTTTATTCAAATTTATATTGTGTGCTTTAAAAATCCCCCAAATGAAAAACACCATAATTTTGAAATTTTACTTAAAATATCACAAAAAAGAGATAAGACCAAATAAAAACCTGTGTCTAGACCAAGGTCGATCTCGAGAACTTCAAGTCTACTTACGGTAAAAGTCTTACTTCCAGGTCTGGTGTGACGATGGCGTCTCCTTAACGTTCCCTCCTTCAGACTCGTAGTCGTTCTTTTGGTTCTTCTGCAAAGTAAACAGCAAAATACAGCAAATCGTTGCACCACATTCACCATGAGATCACATGATGTGAAATCAGGCGAGGTGGTGCATTCTCAGTAGGAGTGTGATACAACCTGATTTCAGAAACTGCTAATTTCCTTTGGCGTCGTTGGATAAAGATACTGACACGTCTCCTTGAGAATGTCCTCAGTGTTGTGGGTCTGTGTAAAGATCAGCTCAGACCAAAGCGATGAGGCCAGATGCTGAACTGTCTCCATAACAACAACAAGGCTCTCTGTTCTGGTTTTAATTTCCTGCTGTTGAGGCTTTTTAAAAAAATTTGTAAGAGGTTATTTTTGCAGTAGCAGTGTTTTAAACATGACTGAAGATTGTGACAGTAGCTGTGTTTCAAAAAAATTGTCAACTGAATTTTTGAAAAGTCAATGCACTTTTATATCCGTTTTCATGAACTGGTTTGGAGCGAATGAACTAGACTGTGTTGTGTCGTATGCAGGTGATGCTGTTTGTTACTTTACACATGGATTCATTACCAGTAGAATTAATGCTGTGATCTAGTGACAGTAGAGAGCAGCTTCGTGGTTTAGAGTAACTGGCGTCAACATGTCTAAGCAGCTCATTTTACCTGTGAATTTGTAAAATGGCTCCGTCTCATTTGCTGGCTTTAGGTTGTTGATGTAGATCCTGTCTCTCTGTGGTTCCTGAAGCCCACGAGGAGCTCTCTAGTCTTGCAGATCTTGTGTTAACTTACCTCCTGTTTTCACTCAGAAATGCTTATCAAATTATTAAACATGAACCCTGTCTTATGCTGCTTCCTTAAGAGCAAATATTACATTTTTCACTCAACAAATGCATCATTTCTTCCTGTTTGAGTAACATTTGTTAAAACTGACATCACCTTTTGGAAATAACTGAGCCTGGCTTTAAAATTATAAAATAAAATTATATATGTTTGTGGCCTTTTCTGTTTTTTTACAAGATGTACAAAGGTTTTGAGGCAGAGAGTTGGAAAAAAAAATCTAAAATGCTGTCAATGCTGTAAATCTCTGTCTCCAGCTGATCTTTTCTTTACACATATATATATATACG
>JAPQRN010000009.1:14298821-14311661 GCA_037367275.1 Coranthus polyacanthus
CTGAAGAGTGTGTGATCGCATGACATTCCACATTTATCTGCTGCATATTATCCACACATTTTCACTGAGGCTGTAGGTTTTCAGTCTGAAATGAGTCACATCTCCTGCAAATGAGATAAAAGACAGAACTCCGTTACTGCAGCCCATAGGGCACGAGTCATGTTCCCATTTCCTGCTCCCGTCTTAAAGCTCGGGAATGTCACGGAAACGGACATAAAGATTCACGACTTTCCACCAGAGACCTGGGTTTACTACAGACCTGTGGTTCAAGTCAGAAAATGAGAGATTATGCTTTGAAGCCTTAAGTTAGTGTTTGCTTTTCGCTTGTACATTTCTACTTCTACTTAAAATGTTCTACTGTTATTTTGTTTTTCTCTGTTTTGCTCATTTGTATCATCACTGGTTTTATCTGAAAGCCTGGTTATAAATAATTATTCAGAAGCAGGAAACAGAGAAATGGAGGTTTTGTCTGACCATGTAATGCTTCAAATGTGAGTAAAAATCCACCGTCCCTCTGGTGTCTTCAGTCTTTCAGGATGATTGCGGCCTCTCTTCAGGTTGTAGTTGGGTTCAGCTGTGATGGGAATCATCCGAAGTCATGAACCAATAGGAAAGCTGAGAGGATGTCAATCGAATCAGACATGAATGAAAACACCTGGTAATTCATGGACAAAAACATTACAGACTGCAAATATATTTATTATTTCAACTATTTATCAAAAGGCTTCATGTTCAAAATTCAAACTTTCAGGAAGATATGATGTTGAAAGTTGAAAGTTAAAAGTTAAAAGAAATCTTCTTCTTCTTCTTCTGGTCCTGGTTCAGGTCCAGGTCCTGGGGAAGTAGAAGAAGATGAATGGATGGTTGACTTTACATTAATTGTTGAAATTTCAGCATCATAACTTCCTGGAGGGATGGATTATGTGTGTTTATCCAGCTTTTCCCCCATTTTCATATTGTTTTAAAAACCTGAATGGAAACAGAAATTTTGAATTTTTATAAAACTGGTGCATCAGAAAAAGGTGTGAAGAAGTTCAATGGAAACAGATTCAGGAAGCTGAATATCATATGAAAAACAGCAACAACACACCACCGTGTGTGAAGAGCTGCAGAAACTGTGGAGGAATCTGAAACATGTTACATGATCCAGACCAGAAGCTCAGTTCAGTCCAGTTCAAAATCTAAAACCAGCTCCAGGTGTTTTCACATAATCAGCTCCTCAATCAACAGCTTATTGTCTCAAATACTACATCAAACTACATCGAACCAGCTCTTAACGTTCACATAACACTAAGAGAATAGAAACCTGCAGAAATGTGAGTTTTATTTTGCAGATTTTCTGAAAATTCAGTTAAAGTTTACAATACATTTGAATGGAAATGAACTTAAGTATGAAGAAGTTTTAAGAACAATGAGGATAAAAAAATATCTGATATTTTGAGAAAATAATCATAATATTACGAGAATTAAGTCATATTATTTCGAGAAAAAAGTGTAATGGAATTTTTTTAATGAGAAAAAGGCTTAATTATTAATGTTAATAATATTTCTAGAGTTGTCAAAATTACCAGCTCACACAAATGCAGCAGCTGCTGTTTGCATTTAATCAAACATTTGATTTAATTTTTGTTGTTACTTGATGCTACATTACTTCCTTATTTCTTTATTTCAATTAAGACATTTGATACAGATAAGATTGCAACTTTATTCTCATGATATTCTGAATGAATTCTCAAAGTATCTGATGTTTTTCTTCCTCAGTTTGACCCTGATGCTCTTTCATATCAATAGTGATCAGTCCAACCTTCTCACTCATTTCAAATATTTGCTGTGAAATGATTGACTCTGCGCTTCAGTATTTTCTGTCAGTACGTTGTGGTTGTTTAATGAACCCAGTGACTGTATCTGAAGTAAACGTCGACTCGCTCAGGTCGGTTTAAAGAGTGAAGATCTTCTCTCAGCTCAGATCTTTCACACATGGAAGTCGTATAGTTTCATGTTTCCCTCAGGGTCTTGTACGGTTTCAGGAGAAATGTTTTAACTAGAAATATTAACCCTCAAAACCACAAATATTGTCACTATTTGTCTTGTGTTTTTTATTTCTACATCCAGTGCTTACAGATATATATATGATAAATGTTGTATTTATATGATGACAACAAACACTCAAAGCTGTGTCGTGTTAATTCATTCCCCAACAGGACGATCAAATACATATCCTACATCTGTCTTTGTTTTGTTTATTGAACAGCTCTTCTTTTGTTTTTAGTGTTGGAACATTTTCATTTGAGTCCTGAAACCAAACTCCCTCATATAACTAACTGTACGTTGGCAAGTTTTGTTTAACAGTGTGGCTACATTTGTAGATGTAGGCGGTGTTAAAAAGTCATTTGTGTTTTTTGAAATGACACAACGTGCAAACAATAAGTTCCCAAAATAATTTTAAGATTCGATACGTTTAATGTTTCCCGTCTGTCGTCATTTTCCAAACTGAGATGATGAAAGTAAAATAAAGTGATAAGATGCTTTTTTCCCCCCTTGGAGTCGAGAAAAATAAGATACAGCATCAGTCGTGTTTTTATCATCTTAGAAACATTTTCAAAATATGCTCAGTGTTTTATCTCTTCACACCTGGATGAATGCAACGGCCTCTTAACACCAGACATTCCAGTTTGATCTGGATCAGGTTGACCTGGACCACGATGCGGATCAAACACATGGTGTCTCGATCCGGATCGATCTGAACCATGGTTTGGTTTGTTGACATTGTGAAAACACCTTTTGGGAAGGTTTGTTCTTTTAGACCAACTAGAGGAAGGTCATCATCACCAATAAAAAAGGAGAAGAAGAAAAACAAAGCATGAACCAGAATAAACAGTGTCTTGTTCCTGTGGAACTTGAGACATTTTATGAATCTGTTCTGTTGAGAAATAATGTTGACAACATCACCAGATAATTTATGTTTGTAATCACATGTTTTATCATTATTATTATGATTATTTTCTCAGGTTGTCAGTTTATTCCTTTATATATTTTTGGATGTAATGTATTCATTTACTTCTAATCCAAATTCATATCAAATCAATGTGTCAAAATGAACCAGATCTACTGGTTGTATCTGGTCACCAGAGGCTTCTTTAGTATAAAGTATACTTAATAAAAGCTTCAGATGTAGACGATGACGACAGGATGTATTAGATTAATCCACTCTCAAAATTCAAAACTAACCACATTAATGTATGGATTGTAAATAAAAGAAAACATGAACCTTGGTTTGGACTTTGAGGTTTTAACCAGAATCAAGAACCATGATCAAATCACCTGTTTTATTGTCTTTACAAAGGTTTGTGAGTATGTTTTATTTCTATTAGATTAGATTTTAAGATGTTATTGTTGACGTTCAAGGCTCTTCATGACCTCTGACATGTTTCATCACGTCTTTTATCTTTACGTCTCTTAGTCAGTTTTGACTTGAGATCTAATTTCATGTATTTTTACTGAGTTGATTTACACCTGATTTAATGACTCTAGTTATTTTATTTTTCTACCTTTGTGAAGAACATTGTAACTTGTCATTTTGAAAACTATGATATAAAAGTTAAATATTACTACTGAGCTGAAAATGGCATCAATACAAGTGTAGCTGTTCCACATCACAACACACTGGAGTCTGAGCAGCAACGTTTTCAACAACAAACTGTGACATGAATAAAACACACGGAGCCACAGAGTCAGATTAGAGCAGGGAACATTTATATCATAATTTACACTTTGACATTTTTGCACATAAATAACTATGTAAACCAGAATGTAAACAGAAACAGTCCTTTAGGAGATTCTCCTCTGAAGTTAAAGATCCGATCAGAGAAAGAGAAAAGACGCTTTGGTCGAATAAGAGACAGAGGAGAAAGAGACAAAGCTACAGGTTTGTGAAGCGCGATGGCAGGAAATCGCAGTCGCTGTAGTAACATTAAGCCAAGTCTTAATGCTATTATGACCGAGTTCAGTGATAATGTACACAGTGTAAATGGAACAAGCATCGGCACTGAAGTTATAAAGGAGGAGGAGGGGCCAGTGCATAAAGAAGGCCGAGGTGCTTTGGTGTGCCACAAACAAAAGGTGGACGGAGAAGGGGCGGAATATTAACGACAACAAGAATAACAACAAAACATTTACAAAAAAACAAGAGAGCTAAAGAGCAAACACTTCATCATATACACACAGTTCATCTTCCCTTCCTGCCTGAGGCGTTTGAGGTCCTCAAGTCCTTCTTCCCTTGTTTTGATTTTGATTTTTCACGTTTTTTTGGTTTAAAAATTAAAGCCAGGTGAACTTTGGTTACTAGCGTCAAGTGTGAATCCCTAAGTCAGAGGGTGTTTACGTCCCTGTTTGGGTGCAACAGTGTTGTCCAAAAAAAAAACATAAAAGAAGAGGAGGGACTCCCAGTCCATTATGTGCTACATGTTTGGACCAAATGAAGAGCTGCACTCCAGTTCAGTTTGGTTTCTACTACTTCTTCTTCTTCTTCTTCTTCGTCGTCTTCTTCAAGTAGCAAAATGCAAATAAATAGAAAGCTCCCACCTTCAGCTGTCCCTTTAAACACACGCACACATTCATACATCTCATACACGCTGAGGTAACCGTTGTGGAAAATATACAAAAACAATGCCCTTTTTCATTTCACTTAAATTAAGCAGGCATCAGAAAAGGACGCAGACATACGTAAGGGAAGCGATCAAGCAGGGTTGAATGAAGATAAAACTGCTAAAATTAACAAATTATGTGCCTGACTTTGGCAAGTTTTTAACCCTTTTTAACCTGCTATATTGTTTTAAAAATTTAAATAGATAAAACCCTGAAGTGGACGCCCCTGGCGCTGTGGGTCAGAGGTCGTGGGACGGACAGAGGCGTAGAGAAAAGTAGCCGTGTTTCCAAGTATTGCATTAGGAAAGTTTTGATGGAAATCAGCTCCAAACTGGTTAGTTTGCGTTCTTCTTTTTTGCAACGTTTCAAAAGTTTGCTTGACAATTACATGGAAACACGGCTGGTGACGATCTACAGAGAAATGGTCACAGAGGAAAGTCAAATGTAAAGTCTTTTGAGCTGATTCATCCCGTCAGTGTAACCATCCCTTCCACTTACTGCTTTGGAAAACATGAGTAAAATAAATTAAGGAGGTTATATAACAAGTAATTGATCACAAACATTTGAAAACAGAGACCAAATAATACGACAATAATAATAACATTATATTAATTACAATAAAGTTAAATCCTGGATAAATGATTGTCTCTAAGTATAATAAACAACACTAAGTAGTCATAGGACAGTGTCTCTTGTTGCCCTGAGTACGCAAGTCCCTGATGGGTTGAAAACCCGGCAATGGTCAAGATGTCACTGCTGATGAGATATTTATTTACAGCTGTTGCTTCCGGCAACTCAGTCCATTTTAAGTCTGTTTTTTTATGTCCATTGAGGTCAGAGATTGCTCAAGCGTGCTCCTCAGACTCCTGCTTCACGGTGACGTTAGCAGGAAGTGGCGGGATGGGGCTGCTTCGTCGCACCTTGATGACTGACGTCTCATTTGGTGACTCGAACACGCCGTAGCTGGCAGACAGGAGGTCAGCGGTGTTCCCTTTGTGGTGAGGGTGGAACTTGAGGTCGCTCTCCCTCCACAGCATCCCCAGGACCTTCTTCTCTAACATGGCCTCCACCTCCACGCCTCCCTGCAGCTGCTCTAGCCGCTCGGCGTGCTCGCTCACGTCAAAGCGCTCGATCTCCTCGTTGGCGCGGTGCAGCTCCTCCAGGCTGGCCTGGCCGCTTGAGTTCACCGCCATGCAGTAGCCCTTCAGGTGAAGCCGCAAGCTGCACAGGTGGATGTAGTGGCGGTGGCAGTGCGCGCATTTGTGCGGACGCTCACGGGAGTGCAGCCGCTTGTGCAGTTTGAGGTGGACGAACTGGGTGAACTTGGCCGGGCAGAGCTTGCAGTGGTACGGCTTCTCTCCTGAGTGAAGGCGCAGGTGAGTTTTCAGGTTGCTGGTGCTGCTGAAGCGCTTGTGACAAACCTGCAGGAGGAAAAAACAATCATGAGTTCATGGGAAGCAACTGATAAAATGTAAGTGATTTACTTTCATTTTATTCCATTTTATACTTATACTCCACTACATCTCAGTCACAACACTATCCACCCTGAGTCCTGACAACCGGCACAAAACAGACTCCGACACAAACTGAAGTGCATAATTTTTCACATTGTCTCACCTGGCATTCATGAGGCTTTTCTCCTGTGTGGACCAGGTAGTGTTTCTGCAGGTGAGCGAGCTGGGTGAAGCCTTTGTTGCAGGTCTGACATTTGAAGGGTCTCTCTCCGCTGTGGACACGGAGATGAACCTTTACGGAAAAGAAAAGAAAAGAAAACACAATTTAAGACATGTTCATATCATCTCATAAAACGTCCAGCTTTTGAATTCTATTACATGTTTTGCTGAAATCTCTATCTTTGTCTGCGTCACGTTTTCACTGCTACTGTTTCTTTTGGGTTTGGCTGTGTCATATGTTTCCTGTGAAACATTTTGTGACACACCTTCCTCTTTAAAAAATATTCAACCTGCTCCGCGGTACAGTAATTAGTCATCCTTCAAGTCCAAAGGAATGGAATGATAATGATGCCATTAATCAAGCAGACATGGTGCTGAAAGGCATGTATTTCTCTTGCTCTCTCTTGATCTCAAAGTCAAACTAAATCAGAATAAAAAGTGAAACTACTCAAAACCTCAAAGTAAAAATAAAATTCCAATTACTTATGTACTCCTAAACGGACTCATCTCAAGCCTCACCTTCAGATTTGACAGCTGTCCAAACGTCTTGCTGCACACGTTGCACTCGTACTTGATTTTGCCGTTCTGTTTCTTCAGCGGGTATGGCAGGGTCCTGTGACCCGCTGATCCAGCGCCGCGCTTTGCCTTGCTCAGGTTGATGGCCTCCTCGTCGGACCGGTGCTCGGCGGGACTCCCTAGCAGGGCTGAGGTAGGCTTGGTGGGCAGACGTTCGCTGGGAGGCGACGTGCCCGCTGTTGGGGAGCCGCTGGAGGGGGCCAGTCCGTGGTGGTGGGGGTGTCCCGGGTATAGGTGGTGAGGCCCGGCTTTGTCCTTAAGAGAGGTGGCGGCTGAGAAGGCACTGGTGGGCGCTGGGAGAAGGAAGTCTCTGTGGGCGGAGATGGACGACGGGTGGATGGGTTCGGGCATCAGGAACCGCCTCGATGCTCCATCTGAGGGCAGGAGGGGGACGTGAGGGGGCAGCAGGCTGCTGTAGAGGGGGTACATCCTGGGGAAGATGCCCCCGACTGCTGGGACACCCCCTCCAGGCAGCGAGTAGTGATGAGGCAGAAGGTACCGTGAGTATGGGGTTCCTGGAGGGTAGAAGGGCGAGGAAAGGGGGGCAGCTGGTGGGGAGTAACCTGGGTAGGATCCCAGTCCAGTGGGGTAGAAGGAGGCGGGGGACGGACCAGAGGGACTTCCATGTGGACTACTCTCTGGACTGCTCCTCGCTGAAGGGCTGGGTGTGGCTGAGGACTGGTTACCAGGGGAGCGGGTCACAGGGTAACCATGTTTGAGGAAGTCCTCTGGGATGTGGGGCCGGAGAGCCGGGTAGAGGGCGCGGGGGTACAGGGGGCGCTCGGGGCTGTCGGCACATTGCGGGCGGGTGGGCAGCGGCCGGCTCGGCTCCCTCTTCGTGGACGACGAGGAGGACGACGTGCTATTGGTCCCACGGAGGATGGAGAGGACGCTGTGTTCCCTCCTGGGGGGGGTGGGGGTCACTGCAACGGTGGACGGACTGGAGGCATCGACCAAGCGCTCCTCACTGCTCACCTGCTGCTGCTTCACCTCCAGGAGAGACTGTTCTGTAAAGACAGAGAAGCGACGAGGTCAGTGTGAGAACAAAACAGATAAGATGTGATTTTGTTCGTGTTCTTTACTTTATTGTAGCTTTTTTTTCTGTTTTAAGGTTGTTGGGGATAACAGATGAAAATTAGCATTGTTGGCTAACTCTGGCTGAGTTCTGCTACTTCTATTGATTAAAGTTGAGATCCTTTTAAGCACTTTTTTTTAAAAAAAAAAAACATATTGTGGCTCTGTTTGTTTCCGTGCTTGTTGTGTTTTTTATTTTGCGGCTTTGAGAAATATCTTAATTCAAATCCAGAATATCTGTATTTAAACTATTCCACATATGGTTTATAGCTGCTGGTACTTCAGAAAAGTCAAAGCTGTTAAAAAATTGTGATGAATAAAAATTGTCAGTTGAAAAAAAAGTCCGAACTACTCAAAACGCCTTCTTAAACATACACATTTATCTCTTCAGTCTTTTTAATCAATGTGCTGTAAAACTAGGCCTGTGGAGATAAACTGGTGCAGGTCACAAAGTTCTCTCTGCTGCAGAGGTTTGACTGTGTGTCCCAGGGTTAAAGAACACCATAAGTAACTCAGTGGTCCAATTAAGGTGACAGATTTGACGAACGAGTGCAAGGAGGGAGGGCGAGGGACAGGAAGTGAGGCGTGACAGCTGCCTCTAGGCATAGTGTGTCTTTGTGTGTGTCTATAAAATCAAGATAAAATCAAAATGGTGGCCGACAGATGGACAGGGCTGATGGAAGGTTTCCTGCTAAAGATATCCCTCCAAAAGAAAAAGAAAAAGAAAAGTGTGGCCTCTACCTGCCCTCCACAAACACACACCATGTGACACACGGAGGCGCCTGAACACAAAGGCCTCTATCTGATTTGTTGACTCTCCCACTTTTGCCGAACACACACACACTTCGGATCAAGCTCCCTCTTTCCTCATTTTCCTGGCCATTTGCTATTGTTTCCAGGTCAGAGGTGAAACGAGAGAGCTTCCTCCTCAGTCACTCACACCTACTGTCTCCTCCACATGATGAAAGCGCGGATTAGGAGGCGAGCTCGCGCACACGCTCCCTAAAAGCCCCGGGATGTCAGCTAGCAGCACATCTCGGCTGTTAAATGGCTGCAGTCGGACCCTTAAAACACCGCCGTCTATTATCCGTAACCTCATTTACTGCCCAGTCAACTTTTTACTGAGAGGTCATGCAGAGGGGAGGTTGTCAAAGGTAATCCATGGTGGAGGAAGTATCCGCATCCCAGTGAAAATACTTCACTACAAGTAAAAGTGTCTAAGATATCAACAAAATGTACTTAAAAGTATGAAAAGTACTGTGATTTTGCAGTTGTAGTTGGTTGAGGTGGGGCTCATTTTGAATGGTTTCACAACTAATGATTATTTTAAAAATGGTAGTAACCTGCTGATTATTTTCTCCATGAACTGACTTTTTGTAAAAATTCTGAAAATACTGAGAAACGTCCACATGTCCAAATGTCAAAATGATTAAAAAATACATCAAGTTGGAAGCAAGCATGAGTTCTTTACAAGCTGGACATGAAAAAACAACTGAAGTGATTAATTATTTTCATGTTTTAGAAAATTGTCATGTTGTCATGAGGAGTAAAAAGTGCAATATCTGCTTCTGAGATGCAGTGGAGTGGAAGTATTTAAAAAGCTGCAGAAAATTAAAGTACAACATTCCACCACTGAACTTCCACTATTCCCTCTCCCGCTCACACAAGCAGTAACCCTTGCGTCAGTAGTAGAACAGCAGAGTGTAAACATAGAGGTTATCAATTAGCCTTCCTCCTCCTCCTCCTCCTCCTCCTCCTCCTCCTCCACTTCTTCTAGAAAACAAACAGGGCGGCCATCTTGGAGATATCAATCTGTCAACACAGCCCTTCTGCCAGGAAGTTCAAGTAGTCAACAAAGGGGGAGGGAGTCGGTACAAGACTCTACCTCCACGACTCCCTGCGCCTGCAATTGTCACTAAAAACAGACAGAAAAAGGCAGCACCTACACACACAAAGAGACACGCACATGCATGAGCACTATGTGTGAGCTAGCATATGCTTGAGATGAAAAGAGTGGGTGTGAATGTGTCAGCATGTCATGCTTACGGGTGCGTGTGTAAGAGGAGAGAGTGTTTTCGTTGGCGAGTATTTGAACGCGACACACACACACAGATGGCTGACAGGTGCTGGTATGTGCTAACACTTGGAGAATTCTAAACGACGGCGACAAAAAGGAGAAGAAGAGAGAGGAGAAAGTGAAGGAGTCAGACAGTCCCTTTAACCCACACAGAGACATCAACACACACGTCTGGTTTTACTATGACTGCACTGGAAACCAGGCGATCGCTTCGACTAAGACCAAAAACTACGAGGAAAAATGTGATGAAGGTTTACACGCTGTAGGGCTTCTCAGGATGAAGTAAAGGTCGAGCACAGATGTTTGGACAATGAAAATAAAAGTTTCATAGGAGTCATCAGGTGAATGAAACCTGGAAGAAGCTGCTCTGAACTTTAACCAAACTAAAAACTGAGACGTTATGTTTTCAATGTGTCAGAAGTAATTTATGGAGAAGGAAAGATCGTATTGGTTGAGTTAAAACCAGCAGATAGTTTGAAAATGAAGAACATACAGTTGAATTCTGTTAACTTCTATTTTGGTAGAAATGGTAACTATTAAATAAATTAGAAAACCTGAAAAAATGTGGAAGTTATTTTGTCTTTTTTTAGATATACATTGGATTCACTGTGTATATTTACATTTTATCCATAACTGTTAACATTTTAAATAATATAAAGGCTAGAAACTGTGATTTTGTTTCATGTTCTGTCATTAAAATGATTTTCTTGACATATTTGAGATTTAAGACACACAGGACAGGAACCTGGAAAGAGTGTTTCCTCTTTTAATGTCTGATTAATCTTAATATTTCCAAACATGATACGTTTTTCATTTTCTTGAAGTGATTTCTTCATCTATTTTTGTGTGAGTCACACTTTCCTCTAACAATAAAGAAAGAAAGAAATTATGTTATCGGCTGCAGAAAATAATTGAAATATGATGATGTTGCAGTAGAGTTTCACCTCATAATCTGCAATTTCATTATATATATATTAATATTTATTTTGCCATTTCTATGAGTAATAACAAAGTATTAAAAAAAAGTAGCTAACCTTCAAAAATCTGGAGGTTTTTTGTTCATATCATTTGTTTATTCTTTTAAATAAAGGATTAAATATTGGATTAACAATCAACAAACTGAATATTTACATTTTTTATTTTATTTTCTGTTGGCCCCTACATTTAATCAGAGTAACTTCCTCTTCTTTTACCTTCTGCCCTTTTAACAAAGTTTCAGTTTAACGTTACTTAGTCAGAAACATTGTGGTTTTCTTGGTTTTACTCAGGCGGTGAGATTATTTCTGCAGAGCTAAAACTCCAACAGTCAGAAGCTGTTGTAGTCATCTTAGGAACCTTATCAGACATGTGGAAAGAACAAGAACGACTGTAGAAACTTAAAGACAAAAAGAGATAAAAGCCTGAAGTACAGGTGAGTGTTTCTGCTGCAGGTAGATATTGAAGTCAGAGGCAGGTCAGCAACAGCCTGCAGGGTTAAATAACAGAGGAAGCTGATTAAAGACAACACTAATACTGTATACAGTGGCTTTGGAGGAGGGATGGAGGAGGGACGAGAGGGGGGTTACGCCTCCTCGTCCCCCAGGTCATGCGCATTCTTCCCTGGGCAGTGGAGTCGCCCAGGCTGGGTCTGCTGGATCCTCTGCCTCCGTAACACTGCTATTAGCCAGCAGTCACACCTGGAAACCGCCGAGTAGCAGCTCTCTCTCTTTGTTTACTTCTTTACCTCACTCTCTCTTTGATTAGCTCAGATACAGCCCAGAGTCTGACGAGGAGTCGAGCTTTCACACAATCATTTCCAACCACAGAAAGACCTATTTCTGTTTTACAGAACTAGTACTGTCAATAAATGTTCACAAACGTGCCTAAAATATATACGTAATACATGAATACGTGTATGAAAGTATCTTCATACTTCATCAGACATCAATAAAGGAACATAAAAGTACCATGAATGCCTCACTGCACATCAAAATGTGTGTAAAAGTACTAGATTAATTGTCATTATCTGCATAAAAGCACCTCTATATTTCATTAGACATCAATAAAGATTCACCAAAGTATCAATATACTTCATTATCTGTCAAAATGTGTGTATAAATACTCAATAACAAGTCATTACCTGTGCAAAAGAACCAAAGAATACTTATCTTACTCATACTCCTTCAATAAAGGTTAAAAAAAATGTATACTTCATTCCAAAATATATGTAAATGTACTTGATTAGGTGTCAATATGTATGTAAAAGTACCTCTATACTTCATTAGATGTCAAAAAATGTTCGTAAAAGTACCAATGTGTGTAAAAGTACCGACGTGTGTGTAAAAGTACTGATGTGTGTGTAAAAGTACTGATGTGTGTGTAAAAGTACCTCTATCCTTCATTAGATGTCAGTTTTTGTATTTGTGACGATGTTTACCTTTGAGCTGCTTTTTGCCATTTTTAAAGACACACATTATTCCAACACACACTCTGTCTCTGGTCCTTTTATTGAGGTTGAGCAGGGTTGTGTGTCTGTGTGTGTCTGTGTGTGTGTGTGTGTGTGTGTGTGTGTGTGTGTGTGTGTGTGTGTGTGAGCTTTCATGTTAAAAGCGGGTCTTTAAGTGTGTAAGACTGTGGCATTAGGGGCCATATCCCCCTGTCTGTGTAATTACACTGTCACTGACACACACACACACTAATACAGCGATGGCACTGACAGAGATGAAAGGTTGTCGGTTTGTGTGCTCTGTGTGTGTGTGTGTGTGTGTGTGTGTGTGTGTGTGTGTGTGTGTGTGTGTGTGTGTGTGTGTGTGTGTG
>JAPQRN010000009.1:14311761-14349592 GCA_037367275.1 Coranthus polyacanthus
AACTGGGATGATTGTGACTTCTTTAATAAGTTTTTCTCAATGATTCCAAATATGTCAACACACAGTATTATAATTGGCAGAGATATCAATTGTGCGCTTTCATCTGTAGACCGAAGTGCATCTGGCAAAGTGATCCTTACTAAGTCTGCCCAATCAATAAAATTTTGGGGACATATGGGGTAGCAGACATGTGGCGCTGTCACAACCCCGCTGCAAGAGCATATTCGTTCTATTCCTCTGTTCATATGACATATTCCCAAATTGATTACTTTTTCATGGACAATAAAATTTTGCATCTTGTGAAGGAGTGCGACTATGGAGCCATGGTCATTTCAGATCATGCTCCTCTATGCATGAAACTATTAATTCCTGATACACAATCAGTATTTTGCCCATGGCAACTTAACACTTTGTTTCTTTCAGATGAGAATTTTGTTAAATTTATGAATACAGAAATTTTATTAATTAACCAAACCCCAGGTTTGCCATTCTGTACTATCTGGGAATCTCTAAAAGCCTACCTAAGGGGTCAAAAAACGTTTTATTGCGCTCATAAAAAGGAGGAAAAACTACGATTACGACAGCTGAATGAAGTAATCTTATCACTTGATAGGGAATTTTGTAAAGGTATTGGCAAATTGTTGTGAGAGGGTGATTCCCACTATTGTTTCACTCGACCAGACAGGGTTCGTGAAAAATCGACAGTTCTTTTTTAACACAAGGTGACTGCTGAGTATTTTGTATTACCCCACTCCACCCGGCCACAAAGATAAGGAGATGATCATTTCTTTAGATGCTGAAAAAGCCTTTGACCAGTTGGAGTGGGGCTATCTTTTCAAAACCTTGGATATGTTTAAATTTGGTCCTAAATTTCTTTCATGTGATGATCATCATCATGATGATAAGGCTGCTTTATGCTTCTCCATTGGCAGCTGTCCGTAGCAACAATAATATATCATCCTACTTTCAGTTACAACGAGGCACAAGGCAGGGGTGTCCGCTCTCGCCACTTCTATTTGTGGTTGTGATTGAACCATTGGCTATAGCCATAAGGCAAAGTTTGGACATTAAAGGAATAAAACGTATGGGTTCAGAGCATAAAGTTTCTCTTTATGCTGATGACCCTCTTTTGTTTATTTCCAACCCTGAGTCTAGCATCCCTGCATTGCTAGATTTGCTGGGCAAATTCGTGAAAATATCTGGCTATAAGGTCAATCTCCAGAAAAGAATCAATTCCGTTAAAATGAATATTTTCCCGAATACTACAGCTACATCGCAATTTGGGTGGTATGTCGCTCCCTATCTTCATGTACTATTATTGGGCAGCTAACATTAGGGCAGTGTTGTACTGGTTAAGAAGAGATGTTGCAGTACCTAGCTGGGTAATTTTGGAGACAGGGTCAATTACATCTAGCTCTCCTGTCGCACTGCTTTGTCCTGAATTACCTTTCAAACTGTGCATCTCATCATATTCTTCCAATCCAGTTGTAGTTCACACAGTTAAAATTTGGAATCAGTGTAGGCGATCTTTGAAGTTGACCAAGTTATTGTTCACAGCACCCATCTCAAAGAACCACATGTTCATTCCATCGGTGACCAATGAGGCCTTTAACATCTGGGATGGGAACAGAATACATTCTTTGCACAATTTATATATAAATAATACTTTCAGTTCCTTTGAACAGTTGGTGGAAGAATTCAGTATAACCAGGTCACATTTTTTTAGATATCTGCAACTGAGAAATTTTATTAGGTCTAATTCTGAGTGTTTTCCTTTATGTCCCTCCCGGTCACTGATGGATGAACTCCTGGACTGCCAGACGGACACTAAAAAGGTTTTAAGTAGGATTTATACTCGGCTCACTTCAAACTATGAGACCAGCCTGGATGAATTTAAGCGGAAATGGGAAACCGATTTGAATGAAACCATAACGGACTCAGTGTGGCAAAAGGCCATACAGAACATCCATTCTTCTTAGTTTCAGTTTAAAGTGGTACACCGTCTGCACTGGTCCAAAGACAAGCTGGCTAAGATCAAGCTGGACCTGGATCCTTCATGTGACCGCTGCAAACAAACTCCTGCTACACTTTTACACACATTTTGGACCTGTTCAAAACTTTTTGGATATTGGCAATCCATCTTTGAGGTTTTTTCCAGCATTTGTGGGAAAGCAGTACGCCCCTGTCCTTTGACTGCTTTATTTGGGGTGGTCTCTGTGGATGCTCCCTTAAGCAGGCATCAAATCAGCATGATTGCTTTTTGCTCATTGTTGGCTCGAAGGCTAATATTGTATAAATGGAAAGATCCACGTCCTCCAACATATGATCATTGGATGAAGGAGGTTATGGGTCATTTGCATTTGGAAAAAATTAAGATATACACTGAAAGGATCTATTAAGAAATTTTATGACCAGTGGCTGCCATTCTTGTCTTACTTTGAATGTGTGGCTGCTGATAAACGTTCTTAATTTGTATAAGCTCTGTACTTTGTATACAAATCAGTGCTACATAAAATTTGTAACCTAATTATCTCATCCGGTATAGGGAGAGGGGAGGGGGGCTCTTTGTTAGGTTTTGTTTGTGTTTAATGTTTAACAATGCTAAAAAGAAATAAAAAGACTTTGATTAAAAAAAAAAAAAAACCTAACTAAATGACTTTTTTCAGATATAATGATTTTTTGGCAAGTTTTCTTTCTAAGCTTTTTTCAAATATCTGTACACAGATCTGGTAATAAGAAAAAGATGTCAATTTACTTTTTAAAAAAACAGACAGCATCCTCTGAAAATCAAGAGGAAACCCTGCAGTTTTAAACAGAATAACACATACTGACCAGTGGATGTGGATGGAAATGTACTGATACCAGTGTAATTATCAATACTGTCTTTATTGGTCTGGTTCTTTATCTTTATCTTTACATTTTACAGACATTACAACAAGCCCTGTTGTCATCTTTCTTTGTGAAATGAAGCCACACTTTGGACTGTTTTTTTCTCTCCATCGTGACTCCTGACTGTTTCCAGAATCATAGACACATGAGTTTAACATCATTGTCAGGGTTTTCCTTGTTTGGGTTAGTTTGGGTTCTAACATTTTCCCTACTTTTGATGAAGACTTAAGTGCATCCTTGTGGGGTCTGTAGGTCCTTCCAGATCTTACATTTTTCAATAAAATATATCTATATATTCTAGCATCATTTTGGACTATTTTTACTATCATATGCGTGTTACATCCAAAACATTTACAAACTAAAAAGATGTTCTCTTCACTGATTTTACATGTTTTTGATTTGTTTTAGGTGGTGCCCAAAATGGCTTGGGTGCTGCATTGAAGCCTTACAATTGAAGGGAAATCCCTGATTGTTATAAAATTGAAAACACACAAAAACATCCCAGCATTGATAAAAGGAACTGATAAGCTCAGAAGAAAGACACAGGCATAAAGACATAGATCTCCTCTTGGCTCTTACCTTAAAGTGCACAGTGATGCTCCAGGGCAAGATAGTGTTGGATGTGTGGAGGTCAAACAGAACTCCAATCGGATAATGCCTGGAGTCAGAAATAAGCACAAACACTAACGTTAGAATTCAGGAAGCAGAGTCAGTTTTATTCCAATGACTACTCGAAAAACACAAGAATGAAGAAGCTGCTATCAAATTTACTGTTTTCTACTCAAACAAGAAATATATATTATATTTATATATATTTATATATTTATTTATTTTATTTTATATTATTATTATTATATATTCTGAAAATCTCCACAACCTTCCTGCTCCCTCTGCTTCTCCTGTGATTTCTTTCTTTCTTATTTTTTAGGTTTTTATTGATTCAAACTGAGGGTTGAAGGACAGAACGAGCCATACACTGTTTAGACTAAAAGATGAAGGAGGTAAATTTGTGATCGTGGGCTATATACAGGAAAACTGACTTTAACTAATTATATCCAAAAAAGAGTACACTCTTATTTTAAAATCCTATTGAGGTTAACGTGTTCTTTTGTAAAGTAGCCACTACAGCATTTTTAGATTAATAAACGATTCTGTTTGTTTATAAAAAGTTTACAAGATCTAAAGGTCAGACAAAGACAGATGCTGCTGAAATAAACTGCAGCAGAAATTAAACTCAGCCATCCTCGATTTCATAATTAAAGCAACACTGACACCTTGTGGCTGAACTCTGTAGCTGAATCTGTCTGTTAAAACACATTTGGTGATTATTATTTTAAGGCAAGAATAAGCCTTTACATTTTAAAGTTGGACTAAAGGAATGTATTACATTTTATTTTTAATGGGAAAAAAACACAACAGGTAAAAATAAAAAGTAAGAGGCTTCACTGAAAATTAATTATTAAGATCATTTTTAGTGAAATATTTCGGACAGAAAATCATTACAACCAGAGACACAACGTGGACCTTTAAAAATGGAGGATGAGAATAAAATCCAGTTTATTGTGAGAATTTTATAAAGTAGGAAACTATTTCCTCTCTTTCCAGATCTAAGAATCCATCTCTCACCATTTGAGCGGCGTGCCCTCGTACTCGAACCACATCTCCTCCACATCCTCAGCCTTCATCACTTTAAGGAAGTGTTTCTTCACCTTGTCTGTGACCAGAGTCAGGTAGCTCACCCGGGGTAACAGCAGCTGCACAACCAATGCGACACAAACACATCATTCTAATTAAGTTTAAAGAGCACATGAACTGCTTCCTTTGCATTTTTGTTTTACACTGTGACTGTCCCACACCACAGTCACAGCAGCACAATGAAATGCATGTGCACCTTACAACAAATACAAGAGCTTTGCTGATGCTCCTGATGTGAATACAGGACAATATTGTGTGATGGCATCTGTTTGCTGGTGGCTTTTTACAGCAGCTTTGTGTGTTTCTATCTTCCTATGCAAATCTAAGTTCATAGTATGAGCATTTACTTGCACAAGGCTTCAACTGAGGACTAAATTCAACCGATTTTTAAGACTTTTTCATTTAAATTGACTGAAAAAGTGACAGTTATAATTAGACTTTGGAGATGTTTTGTTGGAGTAGTGTTCCCTTCTGTTTCCCAAAGAAGAAACATGTCACCAAGGCCAACAACAATCTGCACAGTGATGTCTTTTTAAATCGTTTTCAGGTAAGTGTTTCTTGAAGAATAAGATAAATCAGGTTATAGCTACATAGATAATACTGTTTGCAGGATGAATTTCTTGCTGCGGTTATTCTGTACAGAGGATTTGTTGACAATAAGAATAGAAAACTCATCTGACTGTTCCTTTACGGCCCAGACAGAAGTAAGGTTATGTCACTAAGGTGGTGATCAGGTGAAACCAGATGCAACCGTACTTACGTAGTAGGGCTCGGCCTCTCTCTCAGTGACCTCATCCTGGTTCAGTGTGAAGCAGGTGGGGATCCGGCCATACCACACATCTCTCAACACATCCTTGTCATCTGCCATACTGCTGCTTCCAGCGGCACATAAAGAGCAAAGTCTCTAAATGCAGATCTTGACGTCTGACGGTAGGTTGTTTCCTGATCAGTAGAGCAGATTAACAAGTTAGTAATGGTGCAAATTACATGTACTCAGCTATTGAGGTACTAAAATATGAGACTTTTTACTTCAGTCATTGACAGCTATACTTACAACAAACATTCATCTATAATGAGTAAAAACAAAGCAAAACCTGGTAAATTAAACATAATATGGACAGTTTTATCTATTTTTCTATCTAATTTATCTGAGAATTGCTCACTAAGAGCTCAGTCTGAACAAGTTTGCATCGATATGTTGTTACTCCTCTTCCTCTTCATCATCATTTCAACATCTCTCTTTGCCAAGTTATGTTTGTACAAGAGTTATTAGAATTTGTGTAACCAATTGTTTGACACTTGTCTGTTCTGATAGACTTTACCGAAAACATTTTCCTTCAGGAAACACATATCTATCATTATTTGTTCCCTTTTGACAAATGTATGGTGTTTAAGGTAAAATCCCAAATTAACAATGCTGTTTTACTTTAATTTTTTGACAATACTTTCGCTTTAAAGTACAGTTTTGAAAGCAACAGTTTAATTATAATGGAGTACTTAAACAGAGTAGAACTGCTGTTTTTAGTCGTCTGAATATTTCCTCCAAAACGGCAGGTTATGTGTGTATGTTAGCAATGAAACAGCTCCTAAAGTTCAGTGAAACAACCAAACTACAGGCTAATTATTTAGCTAACAGTAAGTCAAACATTCTCAAATCACAGTACGTAGTTATGGATTATGGCTAAATAAATGTCATAGAGAGTTAGAGGCGAAAACTCAGGTGCTACTGTCACCAGACCTGTCAAACTGCGCAGCTGTAATGCAGAACTGACGTTAGCTCGGAGGCTAGGTAAGCTAACTTAGCCAGTGGAAACAAACAACTGAATCGTCAAGAATTGATAAATAAGCTTATCTTAGGGGAGGTTTTGTTAATTACTACAGCATTGCTGATTGTGACTGGGGAGGAAGAAGGGGAAACCTTACTTTTGTCGATCTTTTGCAGTTAGCTTGAATGGAAGGAGGGCCGATCCGTGTTTCCGTACTGTCACCCGGAAAAACAGATGAAAACCTAAACACAGCAAAAACAGCGCCTCCTGTCGGACACTGTACTGCAACAACTACAAAAACACTTCGAAATGAGCTGCGTTTTAATAGAAAAACTTTCTTAAATATTGATTTAAAAATGTGTAGTGTCGAATATATCCTAAATGTCTTAACAGCCCTTGAGCATTCGTTTTCATTAAAAACACATACGATGATATTTGTCGTCATCAATACGCGACGTCGCTTTTGAAGTGCGTTTTATTACTGTGCTGTTTTGATTGTGTCGGGACCACCGTTAGCCACGAAAAATGGATAAAAATGCGGAAACGGATAACTTGGAAATGCGTCTCCAGGCGCTGGAGAGTCGTATATACGGCGAGAGAAGAAACAAGAGCGGAAAACCAATCAAGGTTCATAATGTCTATTCTGATGTGTAGAGGCTAGCAGGGAGGCTAAGGAGCCTCCTGAAGCTAACAGTAGCGCTGTCAGTGGTTGAGAGTTAACGCCCTTTTGACACTTTAACATAGGAAATAAATTCATTAGTAGGTATCAGATATTCCTGTTTCTCACAGTTGTAAAAGAATCGTAATTGCAGTTTATATATTTACTAGTTAAATCACCGCGATGTGCTCTGTTTTGCTGTGTTGTCAGCTGTTTAGCTATTATGGCTAAGCTAATTTGAAAGATTTGCATTTTTGTATGTTTTTTAAGTTTTTTAGTCTATTTATGAATTAAATGTCAAGTCATAACAGTGCAGGAAGTTTAAATCTATGAAAATTTTTAGGCACATATTAAGGATAGTTTTAATCCCATGTAGCGATGGCAAATCACTTGTGACAAATCACAAGTATGGTAACATGGAGTACTTGCATTTCAGATAAACATTACACAATTTTTCGTAGTCAAAAATGTGTTCTTGCCAGTTAGAATGGTCAGTAAAGTATTCAAGTGTATCTACAAGTTTGAATGTACTAAATCCAAAATAAATTTAGGGTAGCAGTAGTATGAAAGTCATTTTAAATTTCTACAGTTGATTTGTGGATTGGTACTGTTTTACACAGTTAGAAATCTGTAATGACAATTCTACTGGAATTTGTTTTGCACATTATTGCAGAAAGGTTGTTCATTTTAGATTTCTATCAGCAATATACATTCTGGATCCAAAATGCAACTGTGGGTATTATCATATGTGTCTTGTTTAAAAGAAGAATAGATAAAAAACAACTTCACACATTCAGATTTCACATTTATACATCTTAAATTCAACAATGCTTTATTTTACTCAGTAATGCTGTGAAGTGTGTAGATTATTGCTTAAAAATCACAACGCTTTGATGGTCCTTTAAAGTCACTGAATACTGTGTCTCATCTGAGCATCATATGATGCTTTTCACAAACAAAGGCATGTTTGTTTCCTGGTAGACACAGTATTTTCTCTGGCCAAGTAAAATGCCACAGTCTCTTACTGGCTACTAGCAAAAAAGTGCATGTAACGTGTGTTTCTGATGTAAGATGTTAAAATGAAAAAAAGCTGTACAGTAATAATAGTTATATAGTTAATATTATACTACAGTTTTCTCTTCAGCCAGGTTTAAGATGTATGACTTAGATACTAAAAAATAAAAAAGTACAGACTTTGAGCAGAATAAAACCCAAGCAAAACCAGGTTTTGCGCAAACGGCTGCTCAGTCAAGTACAGTGATGAGGGATATTTTCTATGGTTATCAATCTCTAAAATGAATCTAATCGTGTCCTCTGTCCTGCAGTGTGCGGAGTCTCTGACCAGGATTCAGTCAGCTTTGACAAACACAGCCAACAAGAGAGAACGGGTGAAGATCCTGCACAAGAAGAGTGAGTCACACTTTGGGTTACATCAGCCTTTATTCTATTATTTAACTATAAATGTGCATCAAAGTTGTCATTCTGGTGCAAAAACACAAACAAAGTTCAGGTAAAAAATGTCATAGTACTTCCTGCTGGAGTTATAGTATGTAGCTCATAGACAGTGTTTTGTGAGTCTAATCATGTATGTTTGTTTTGGTGCTGTGTTACAGTTGAGGATCTGCTGAAATATCTGGACCCTCAATTCACCGACCACATCACCGTACCGGACGCCATGAAGCTGGAGTTCATCCTCGCTGGTAAAAAAAAAAATGAAACATGAAACCCAAACAACAAATAAACAACAAACTCAAACGTTTTGTGTATTTTATTGTCTCTTTCTTATTTTAAAGCAGGGGTCAGTTTAGCAAAGACAGACCTTAACTCTGGCTTAGATTTAGCTAGTCTTTAAATAGCTGGCTGATGACTTTAATACCACTCACCACAGTTCACTCCAGCAGAAAACGTTTACTTTCAGGAAGTATCTTACAGTTAAAAGATATTTTGCAGGCAAAGTTGAGGTACAAAAAGTAATAAGAAAATAACATATAATATTTAGGATAACTTTATGTTTATGAGACAGTCTGACTTGCATTAGATTTTACTCAAACAAGTGTTGATGAGTTTCAGGACTGTTGAAACATGTTGTTTTGTGGGTTTTTTTGTCCCCAGAGGAGGACTTCTTGCTTTCCCAGGCTGCTCTGCTGGAGCAGGTGAACAGCCTGCAGCCGCTGCTGGACAGTAACTACATCAGAGGTTTGTTTCTCCAGACATGAGAGTAGTAGAAGTAGAAGACGCTCAGGTTCCCTCTGTTTACATGTCTGGTGGTTTGATGTTTGAGGAAAAACACACTGAAGGTTTAGATATGAAATGTTTCTGTATATTTTTTTCTAAATTAAATGTATTAAAGGATACGTTCAATGATTTTTCAACAGTATTTAATTCAGTGACTGATGTTGATCTCGTTATGTCTGTTTGTGCTGTTCACAGATGTACCAGAACATGCCACCAAGCTTCAGCGTCTGTCGCAGATTCACATCAAAGAGCAGGTACCAGTCCTCGTCCTCATCCTCATCCTCCGCCTCCTCCTTGTCCTCTCTCTCTCTCATTCAGCCTATTCAGGGTTTTCTCCAGGTTTCTGCAGGGCTTTGATGATGTGATGGCTTCTTATTGGTGTTGTCATTTGACTAATGTAATAACTAGGGCTGAGTAACAGCTCTGATTCCCCAATCCAATTCAGTTCCAGTTCACAAGGTCCCAATTCATTTTGATTTCTAATTGAATAAAATATTGATTCAGCTATCGATATTTCAGTCACAATAACAATTTTGCTTGAATACAAAAGAGATTCTCAGAGAAATAAAGCTGTAAATTGTACAAGGAACTAGAGCTGCATCAATTAATTGACTGCTTATTGACTACTGAATTAATCGACAACTATTTTGATAATGGCTTACGGTCAAAATTCTCAGATTCAATCTTCTTAAATGTGAATATTTTCTGGTTTCCTTCCTCTTTTGTGACAGTAAATTGAATACCTTTGGCTTGTGACCAAACGGGACATTTTAGAACATGATGTTGGGCTTTGGGAAACACCTTTTCACCATTTTCTGAAATTTTTATAGACCAAACGATTACTCGATTAATTGAAAATACAGTCGGTAGATTAATTGACACTGAAAATACTCGTTAGTTGCAGTTCTGCAAGGAAACCTCTAACCTGTTAACGTTTCCATAAAGAATTGCAGTTACATTAATGTACCAACCATCATGAACAACATGTGCCAGTCAGTGGCGT
The DNA here is from genome assembly GCA_037367275.1 of Coranthus polyacanthus. NCBI lineage: Eukaryota > Metazoa > Chordata > Actinopteri > Kurtiformes > Apogonidae > Coranthus > Coranthus polyacanthus. The sequence continues at coordinate 14,322,008 of JAPQRN010000009.1, forward strand.
CTTTAGCTCAGAGGTGTTTAACAGTGTTAAAGTTCAATGTCATGACGACTGCTGGACATTTTTCAGTGGAGAAAAAAAGTAACAAGAGCACCATCTGCACCAATTTCTGCAAATACCGATAGTTCTATTGGTGCTGATTAATCGGCCAAACCGATCAGTTGTTCTATCTCTAGTGTTGAGTTGACTTTGTATCACTTCATCAGACCATATTTCTGTTAAAAACATAGGCTATTTTTTCTCCCTATGTGCTGCCACAGCTCATTTTTACATTCCACTTTCCAGAAAAGTGTTTTCATTCTGTAAACAAACTGGACCATGGTTTAGTTTGATCCAGACTGAGACCACCTATTTTCTGCTTTATCCAGTGAGAGGTTTCACACCTACAATTTTGGTTTACATCAAACTGTAAAATCCAAAAGTCCAGACTAATATAGCTAGGTCTGAAAGTGCCCTTGGTTTAACGGTGGGGAAACTCTGCTTTTGGTCTCTTCCACTCATTAGATTTTACCTCTTAAGTCACCCATGTGTCTGTCGTTAACAGGACCAAACTGAGGCTCAGTCCCAGGAGGTGAAGAAACTTTTTGAGGAATACAACAAAATGGTACACTTTGTTTTTACAGCTTTTCTGTGTTTCAGTTTCTGGATAAAGCAAACTCTATATATTGGGTTTTTACAAACTTTATGTTGGATGCATCTGCTAATGTGTTGGAGTTCTGCTCTGATGTTTGTGTGTTTTATCAACCAGCTCTTGACCTTGACCTCTGATGTGATTGGCAGATGTTCCTGCTGTCAAAGCAGTTCACCCAGTGGGACGAGACACTGAGGACGCTGGAGGAGGCCAAAGGCATCCGGCCGGTGGAGTAACTCCTGTCAGACGACGGTGATGATGAAGACGACTCTGCAGAGGGAGTGTTAGACCAGACATGAGGCTCTGTCAGTATATAAGACCATTTATGAAACACGAGACTGAATATTTGGAGCTTCAGAACAGTTGTTAATATAATTATAGTGGTCACTTTCACCGTGAGACCTTAACTACTGTTAGTCAATATTCTTATTTAGAAACATCAGGAACAAAGATAACATTACAAGCAATTAAGTCTCACTTGATTTACCTGATTTAAATAAAAATATGGAGTTTAATTTGATTTTCTTGCGGCATTGAAGGAAAATATCAAACCACATATTTCTTTATCACTGAATCTGACCCATTAGTTCTTAAAACAATGTAAGAACTGAGCAGAATTTCTCATATGTGAAAGTCCCCAGGCAGTAAAACAAAGTAAAGATCAGAGGAGATGTAAAATGTAAAGGATCTCCTTCTTCCATCATGTGACATGTGTTTCAAACAGCTGGGAGAAGCTGCAGTTTATTTATTTGCAGACATTTCTTTAAATGTTTCACATTCACTTGTAATGCAGTCGAACACGGCTGATCTACTGCAAAGCAGTCACATGACTGCTATTATCCTGTCCTGTCTACGCTCTGCCTCAACACCCTGACAACATGAGTCTCACAAACATTACATTCTTCACGATATTCTGTTTTTAATGTATTTATGTCACGTGTGTCATAAAGCATGACTGCAGTTGATATAATAAATACTATTGCTTCTTCTTGGACCATCCAGTGTGTGATGACTCTTTATGCAGCTGTGAAATGTTTTGCAGACAAAGACTAGTCATTTACAGCAGATTGAGTTTGCAAACAAACTCAGGTGTGTAGATTTACATGACCACATTTTACAGTTGCCATTGCCTGCATTGCGTGTCTGTATGTTGTGTAACATGTAGGAAGAGCCAGAGAGCTAAAAGGATGAGTTTGATTCTGATGCAAAATAATATTCACAAAAGGAAATGAAAGGTTTTCGCTCTTTTATTTCACTCTTTTATTTTAAATAACTTGATATCAAGCGAGAGTCAGAAGAGCAACAGTTGACAGTATTGATCTGCATTTCTTAGGTAGACGTGGATGGGACACATGGCGGACGATCCCAGTCGTTGCTCTCGTTCTCTGCGTTCTGTTTGTTAGTTTCCCACACATTGCAGTCCTTTGAGTTCTGCAGGCAGCAGGTTAAATAACCAATGTATGAAAGCGTGCCACACTGTAAACAAATCAAGTGCAAATTTAATACATTTTGTACCTCTTGAGACTTTTTTATTAAATATTTACATAAATCTATGCTACAACAAAAAGCTTTAATAACGTGCAGCAACAAACTGCCAAATTATAGGCTTTTGAATTTTCCATTTACCTGTTTTGATCCTGAAGACGTAGGTCCGTAGCGCACATAGGTGACGAGGTGTTCACAGTTGTTTGAAAGGACATTATATTCTTCACAGTCTTGAAGTATTCCATTTATGCTGCTAACCATTTGCTCCCTCCCTAATGCTGTCGCAGACTTCAAGTTATTTTCAGTTTTTTGCGTACCCTTCTCTTCGCTGAGTCTTCCAAATTTACAGTCCTCACGTTTCCTGCCATATTCTGCCATGATTGTAAAAAAATAAACAATAAACACATTTATATAGCAATAGCAGTTTCTCATCATGTATGAACATCAGAGCTGTTAGAACTGTTTCCACAACATGTTAAAATATGCCAGTATTTTCATCTAACTCAGACTTTAGCAAACAAGTGAAGACAGTGTTCCTTTTCTTACAGAAAAAGCCTCTTAAACCATAAAAGTGATGGGTTTTTTTTGCCAATTCGCACAATGTGCAGAACAGTAAAGTGACATTGACTTTTTGGATTTTTTTCGCCAATGATCTAGAGGCAAGTATTCAGTGAAATCTGACAATATGACAAATCATACAGTTTCTAAAATGCATTTTTCTTTTCTGGAAATGTAGTTTATATGTGTATATATAACAAATGTATTAGACCACCAGGTTTATGCCATAGCTGCCCTAAAAACCAACAGCAACTGGAACAGCATTGGTAATTATCAAAATAATTTTTGATGTTTCTGTAATGTTTAATATATCAGTATGTAGAAGCTCTTTAATCAAAATGATATTTTTAATGCTAAAATATAATTATTATTGTTATCCATGAATTTTCAAATGTACTGTTTTACAAAAAAACAGAAAAAATAGTAAAGCACATTATTATTTCTTGATTTAGATTTACTTGCATTCCTGAACAGAAAAAATAGTTTTAGTGGTTGAATGTTACGCTTGATTAATTTGTGACTTCTCAGAGAAGCCCAGTGAGTCGGATCACATTTGGGTATAAAAAGGTGAATTCAGTGTGAAATTCCTCATTCCTGTTCAAAATGGTCAAATGTGGAGAGCTCAGTGAAAATGAAAGAGTCTGCATTAAAGCACTTCATGATGCTGATATGTTTTCTGCTTTTTTGACAGGTTGTCTAATACGTTTGTTAAGCACTGTATATCCACATTCAGTTAAGATGCACATACTTATGCGGTGGAATATGTCCTCATCTTTATGTTTGGCAGGAAATTCCGTCATTACACCTTTACCCACATAAATGGCATAGTGTTTGTAAAGAGGAAGGGATACCCCTCTGCAGACTTCTGGTCTAGTAAATGAAATGATATCTCCAAAATTGTGCTGTAAATAAAAAAAAGAGAGATTCAATTTGGTATCTGTAATTTATGGCAGAATAGAACATAATCAGAATTTCTTTAGTTTTTAAATGATAGTGAATTAAGCTTGACTGAATCCTCAAGTCTTGAATCATGAAAATATTTCTAATGTATTCTAGCAAAATTCACTTATCATTTTAACATAAAAAACAAGTGTTAAAGCAACTTACGCCATTAGATTTCACTATTATGATTGTTAGATGAAGGAACAGAGCTGCCAGGATCAGGTTCTTCATGTTTCTGAGCATTAAACACTGTAGTGATGAAATGTAAATCAAAACCTTAAAAACTGTGTGATGGTAATGATCAACTAATCTGCTTTTTCAAATGAGTGAATTTCAAAACAAAGCCATTATATGAAGGGTTTGAGTTACGTTTTTTGTGATAATCTGAAACATGCTGAAATCAAATAAATAAAAACATATTGTAATAACTTTTCATTTGAAAATGAACATCATTTGAGCTGGTAGATGTGTCAAAGTGTGTCAAAATATCAGCTTCCAGTGAATTTACTTGCTCACCTAATATTCATCTTTAAGGTAGAGGAGGAAAAAAGATGTGAAGTTGATAATGGGCAGATAAATTATAGACTTACCACTGGTATGTTGAGGAGAAATGAGCCAATGACAAACCTTAAAGTACAAAACGAACACAAAAGAGACAATTTAACAAAAATAAACTTTGACACTATTGTGAAAAACCTTACACTAATCTTTCTAAATTTTAATGGTTTCCCCATCCAGATTCTCTGGTCATGTAGGTTTTTTAAAAGCCATAATTAAAAAAAATGTACACTTTTTACCCAGCAGAGGTTTTTTTTTTAACTTCCTCTTGAGACTGTGTAGAAAAGTAGAAACAAGAAGTTAAGAAAGCCGACAATGTCCAGGTAAAAGCGAGACTTTACCACTGATGTGTTGGGATGAATGTGAACAGCAGTGAAAGGCCTCTTCACACACTACAACAGATTCAAATAAGGCATTCTGTCATCTCAGGCTTGTTAATTAAAGAAACACAGAGTATATGACATTCACCAAACAACTTTTAAAGCCATGTGTAACTGTTTGTCCATATCAGCACATTGCTGTTAAGTTTATGACCTTCTCAGCTGCACCTGTACAGTGTATGGTATCAGACATATGAAGTGTAGAAATCTAAACAGAAAGAGGTCTTACCTTCTGCAGTGAGACAATGAAAGCCTGATGGGTCAGAGGAAGGCATCTCCTTTTATTTCAGAACAATACATCTGATAAGTCACCTGAAGGTCTTCGTCCAGCCCATGTGTTTCCCGACTATAGCCCCAACTCATTTGAATGTTTAATGTCTACAGTGAGAGGATAACAGTTATCTCCCTGTGTGCGAACATTCTTCACACTCACACAGATCCCGGTTCAAGTGCTGTCTTTAACTGGTCATTTTTCACACTTCAACCAAGTTCATTGGTTAAAGTCAATCCCTTTATTTTTTTACTGTAAACAGAAGCAAAGGGCAGTGAATTCACCCTACAGCTGGAACCGTGACCACCGTGCATCTGCTTATTTATCAATTAAACACACATCACTGAGCCTTGTCATTGCCCTGGTTGACATGAAGAGAACACAAACAGCACCAAAATTCTTCATATTTCAACAGTGAAAGAAGCAGCTTTCAGTCAGAAAAACAGGTACCAAAGTGACAACAAACACATCACTGATCCAGACCATAGATTGTACTGTACACAAAGATGCGAAGCCAAAATCCTGCAGTTACAGGAGCTGCTGCTTGTGTGATGCAATTTGAAGCCAGAGTCTGCGCTAGTGTTGTAGTCAAGACCGCCTAAACGGAGACCAAATCATGATCAAGACCAGAGTGGTTGGAGACCGAGACAAGATCAAGACTCTGAGGGTTTGAGACCAAGTCATGACCAGATCAGATACACACAGATACTCAGGGGCATTATGGCCTGTCTCAGCATTGCTTATTAAGAGGAGAAATTACATTTCCATCAATATATCTTGATTAAATTCAGTAGCATGTGTACCTTGCAAGGTGTCAAATCGCTGGTGACCAACTGAATCTACTGTAACAGACTGAAACATAGAGTATGTACTTAAGTGGCTAATACTGTACGTACAGCTAATATTCACTAAATGTCTTTGAGGGGTGATGAGTTTTGGTACAGCGGCAAATTGTTTTGCTAGTGTCACTTCCACTATCTTCGTCTCTATGTAAGTTACATTTCTTAAGACGTCCAGGTTGTAAAATGTTAAAAACTTTTATTCAAATCGCTGGACTGTAAAAAAAAGGTCAAAAGGTCAACAACAGGTTTCGGGGTTCATCCAAACCAAGAGGCAAGGACTTTGGGTCCGAAGTAAATCCAGTGCTTTAGTATGTTAAAGTGTAATACCCCTGAAGGCCACTAGAAGCTGCTCCACAAAGCCCTGGCTCCCACAGACTTACATAATTCAGATCTCCGTTCAAGTAGAAACTTTGATGTCTGCCTCGGCCTTTGATTGACAGGTGTGATTGACAGCTCACTGCTGCTGAGTCAGACTTTCAGAGTTTCTGTTTATTTAATAAAATGCATTTTTCCCAGACAAACTGTAGTTGTGGTTAATAAGATACACTAACAAGAAGTATGTGACTCAGTGCTTGATGAGGTTTACAGTTTTACCAAACATGGCTCTGACAGCTCACACTCCTGCATCTCTGCCCCTTTAGTGCAAATATGCTCATTTCTGGCTCCAAAAAGCCAACATGGGTGCAAACAACAAAAACAACAAAAGTGCAAACTACTGGCTTCATAATGGCAGTTCTGAAACCAATGGGTGATGTCGAAGTGACAAGGTACAGTTTTTAACACAGCGTTGTAGGCCGGGGACAGGTGATGTCTCAAACCCCCTCCTCTGTTCCACTTTGACATAGATGGCCTCCTTGAAAACCTCTTTCAAACCACCTATCTTTCCTTACATCATGATCCTGAAAGTGGTGATTTTTTTGTTGTAAATGTGTGTAGACTGCAGAGTCCTGTCCTGAAGCATTTGGTCACCTGCGTTGGGATATGTCTTGGTCGAGAGGCTGTTTGGTCTCCCTTATATAGAGGTATGGGAGGCCTTTTTAAGTACAGTAATGGCATTCTGAGTACCTTCTGTAGAAGAAACATCAGATCAGACTAAAAGGCCCGCAGACAAGACAGAAACAGATTTGTTATCATAGCTGAAGGAGGGTGCAGCAGTGTGAGGCAGTGTCAGGTAAATTAACTTCTATCAGCTGCTGCTGTTCTTTATGACTCACTGATGAAACAAATGTAATGTGCAAATGTCTGAATGATAAAGCCATTTAAATTCATTCGGTTTGTAATCCTGTTTGATATGAAGTTCGTTATATTAAAAAAAGCGACTAGTATCTTTCAGAGAACAAAGGTCATAAAAGATGATGACTCTAACTGTCTGTTGATAGAGCATTTCTTATGACATATAGTATTCAAAGAGACTGAACCATTGTTCTTTTAATATTCAAATGAGCCCATTTTTTGCAAATGTTTTAATCTTCTGGAAAGAATAAAATAAAATGAAGCAAGCACTGCACATAAACATACAGAAAAGTGCACATCAAAGTGAGGTTCAGGACGGAAGAAACGTTTTTTACATGTGCATTGCATTCTGGTCGTCTTTTGGTCCCTGTCTAAGTCACATGTTGATGAAAAACCTTATGTTCACAGTTGATATTTTATATTTCTGCAGCAGTTTGTCTGTTAAACTCCATTCTCTGCAAATCCTGCTATGAATAAAAGGTGGCAAAACCTGAAGCAGGGAAAAGGATGAACAAATGTATTCTTTAAGTTAATGGTTGTGAACTTTACATTTACACATTTCAATCACTTTAAAGGCCATTTCCACTTGAAAATGTTACATAAGGTAGGTTTGTCCCATATCTTGGTCCTCTCAGTCCACATCCGAATCCAGATTCTACATTTTTTTAAAGGATTCTTCACCACTGACTGATTGGGCATTTGTGTGATTTTCTCTGAACTGAAAGCAAATATTACTCTGAAAAAGATCTCACATGTGCTCCATGACGATATCTATCAAGATGATCAATTTCTTGCTGATCCGGAAGATGACACAGAACTGAGAGCATGTTTTCCTTTCATTTCTGGCTGGTATTTGCAGTCACTGTTCATTCATTTTTTTATGTTGTTGTTTTAATTTTGTATGTGAAGCACTTTGGGCTCAATGTTTGTACGGAAGTTGAGTTGCTGTAAATTGAGTGACTTGTATTTTTTTTAGGTCTGGACAGTACGGTGGACTGGTCAGAGAACTCAATGGCCATTGTACTTCATGTGTAGACTCTGGTCATTCTGCAACACCATGTTGTGGATTTGTTGTGAAGTCAGTTTTTGTCTGCATCATATTCTATCTTTTGTGAGTTGGGAAGGCTTCTTAAAGGTGGGAAACACTATGAGACTAAACAAGACCTGTTGTAGATCTGTTGTAGATGAAGTGGACACTGAGAGGAGAGACTCTAGTCTGTTATAGATAATGTTAATCAGCCGCTCCACAGTATTGTTGGACAGAGAAATGTTCATAGGCTAGTGTTCCGAGGAACACCACAGAAAAGCCCTCCTCCTTGATTCAATCAAACTCTAGACCTCCTCCCTTTATCACTGCCCACACAGGAAAATGACACCATGTGCAATAAAACTATGTTTACCACTATATAGTTGTTTAAATATGTATATTTTAACAAGAAGCTTTCCATCTCTTATATTATTAAACCTTAGTGTGTTTGGGAAGTTATGAAGTACAAAAACATCATAACTATTCTTAGGTAGAGTTTTCAGGTATGTGTACTTTTTATTTTCCTGCTGTGTTACTTTTACTCAATGTATTTCAACACAACTATCTGCTATCTATCTTCTTTTTTCATTAATTTTAATACATTTTGAGAGAAAGACTGATTTTGAACTAAAAGGATGGATGAAGACGAAACAGACAGTAAAGGGAGATTGGATCACGGAGAAAAGGCATATATTGACCTTTACTTTGGTATTTCCTGTGAGACCGGACGTACTTTATTTTGAAATTCGAAGTGAAGCCGGAGGGGAAATGACAGGGTAAAGAAAAGCTCTGAGATGGAGAAAACTTTAAATACGTGTATGTATTCAACTTAAAACACACAAATAGAGTTTCTCTACCACACACAACAAGGTGGGTTTAACCTGAATATAGCTACGTTTGACTCTTTAATGGCGGCTACCTTAAATGTTTGGTTAGTTAAGGTGCGACTGTTGCTAAGTAACGGAAATGACATTTTTGACAGGTTTGACTCTGTGTAGCTTGTCATTTTAATTAATTTAAAGGTAAAACTATAAAATAAGTCATGTATTATATTAGTATAAATATATATTGTTGTGGGATTGGACTGCGCCAGAAAATAACACCGTCGCTTTAAAGTTGCATTTTTCCACAGTCGATGTTAAGTTTCTGCTTGAGAGATCGTTAACGGCAACATTTTTAGGCCAAAACGTGTTAGGGTTTTCATATGATAAGTTAATGTTAGCTGAGTTTATAACGCTATATGATGAAACGAGTTACATTAAAAAGTCACATGCGACCCAGCTAATATAATAATGTAATCACGATACTGTAATTTGCGCCAGCTGACAGCTTACGACAGAGTGGTTGGTCGTGTTTTACACAGAGGATCTTTGGCTGCCGGTTTGCACCAGTAGGAAGCCGCCCGTTGACGGAGGGCAGGACGGGACAGCACTCTCCGAGAGGCGGGCTGGTGAGAGGAACAGCGGACCGACCGTCATGGACAGGACGGCCGTGGTGAAGGTCGGCGCCGCGGCCAGCGCCAGCGTGTGCGCGCTGTTCGGCGGCGTGGTTCTAGCTCAGTACATCGTCGCTAAGAAGAAGCGAGCGGGCAAGAAAACGCGGATAATAGAGATGGTGAGTAAAGGCAGACACGCACTCCATGTGCGTCAAGGGAGCACAGACAGATACGATCAGAGACCGGAAAGTACCTTCAAAGTAAAAGCGAGAACCCTCAACGGAGAGTTTAGGGTCTTCTAGTCATAGAATATAAAGTAACAATGACAAAACAGGTTTTCCCGTAGGTTTCTGGGGGGCTTTATTGCTAATATGATTTGTAGATCTTACTCCAAGAAGATATAATGTAACATAATAACATACATTTTGATTGTAATAGCGGTTTTCCGTTTGCGGGAGATTTAGGCACATGAGTGGGGGGTTTGGGTGTCCTCCCGTTAAATATATAATTTTATCGCCATAACTGTAAACAACAATTTGAAAAAGCTAGAGTTGATAATACCCAAACAACACCCAAACACCTTGGTCCACTGGGGACCAACTACTGTACAACCATTAGATCTGGCAAAAGGCATTAAATTATTCTCTCTGCATTTATTTAACATCAATTTGGCTTAGGTGGTGCTCAGAATATCTTTTAATGGTAGGAAAACCCTAAATATGAATATGTTTAAGCAACCATTTACATTTGAAGAATTTTAGATAAAACTAAAATAGACTGTTTTACTGTTTAAACTATAAAAGTGCGTTTGATATTATGAGGTTGGCATTTTTCGTACATATAAAGTTAACATATATAAAGTCACGTCAAGACATGAACTGGAAAAAATCCAGAATTCTGGGTGAGTTGGCATTTCTGCTTTTATTACTGCTGCAGTCCTAAATCGTCAGCTGTGTGCTTTTACTGTGAAATCCTCGACTGGAAGTGAGACACTGTTTTCAGTTCGGCAGGCGTGGATGCTTCTAAAACAGCAGCTGTTTTTAGAGGTCATCACCAGCTCGCCTTTTCCAACAGAAAAGAGCAGCAGCTTTCTGCTCTGAAACAGAAAGCTTTGACAGCTGATCGTCTGCGTCAGCGAGCCTCTTTTCTGTCTACGACATGGCTTTCTGCTGCTGCTGTTGTCTGTTGTTAATCAGCAGCGTGCAGGTTACACAAGATAACGCAGCACATCCACACAGTCCAGCTCTGTAACCCGTTCGACGGGAATCTGACGCTGCTTCATCACTGCTGGAAAAAACAAGATCTGTACAATGTCAAGAAATATGTGAAAAATTGTCCTGAGGAAAAAATAAGCTGTATTGATGTATGATTCAATATACACATATGCTCCATTACATCATTCTAGTGACAGTTGTTTATATAGTGGTTCATGAAATATTAGAGATAACCCATAGACCAAATTGATCATAATATTTAATAAAGTCCATCAGTGAAGGCTGTAGATTTGGGTGAAAGTTCAGGAAACAGAAGGCGTTGCTGTTTGTCCTGTACAGTCTGTGTGATTCACGTCTGAGGTATTTGGCTCCACCTTTTAAGTAAACCTGCGTACACCAGCGTGTGCCCACACAGTTAAACACACACATGAGGTCCATCATCAGAAGGATTCCCCCAGATTCAGCCTTCACTTTCACTTTGATCTGCTGCCAATGTGTTCACTCTTTCAGACAGATATTTATTGTTCCATTGCTTGTGATTTCCCTGGCAGGTGACCATGTTAAGCGTGTGTTGCCTCATATCAGTCTAAAGTGCACGGCTGGCAAACCTGGTATGTCTGTTATGTGTTAAAGAGCTGAGAAGTAAAGGCACACAGGCATTTGGTAGCAGAGCTTCACATTTGTACAGCCCTAACCCTGACCATGAGGTTTTAGCTGACTTTTAATTGTCATACAAACACTTGTGGTTAATGATTTGAGTGTATTTTTCTGGTCATCATATAAATATCAGCAAAAACAGAAACTAACATTGGTATCAGCATTGGCTGTCGGCCAAATTGTCATTTAAAACATCAATATCAGTATCAGACCAGAATTTCATAATCAGTGCATCCCCGCTACTAATAGATAAAACAATTTGAACAGGGCCGAGTAAAAACTAAAGGCAGGCGAGTAGATTTCACTGAAACCTGTAATCTAAGGCTGCACAATGAGTCGAATCATAATCGCAATTATATAATCATAAATGGCTGCAAAAAGTCCAGATTTAAGAGGATTTAGGGTGATCTTAATGCAGAAATGATAAAAAATAAACTGAACTTGTGTAGTATGGTGATATTTTGGATTTAGTGACATTGAGCAGAGAGAGGCAAACATCTGTAAGGTATTTTTTAAGTTCCTGTTTGTTTTTTATGATAGTTTAAGCTTGTTTCCTTGATAACCAAGCAAGTAGACTCAAATTGAAATCGCAATAGCAATATTACCTCCAATAATCCAAACATATTTTCACCAAATCATGCAGCCCTGCCGTAAACCTAACAGTAATTTGTTTATACACATACAGTTCAACAAGGAAGTGTAACGTTTTCAGCCAGTACAGATTATGAAACAAAGTGAATTGATGTAAAGAAGATGCCAAACACTAAAGGAAAGGAAGGACTGGGTTAGCTTGACTTGTAATTATAGGCCTGGAAAGTGTCCACTTTAATCAGTGTGTGTGTCAGCTGATGTACATATCCTTTTAGAAACGGTCAGTGTGATCTCTGTCTCATGCTCATGTGATTTTTTCTTCAGTACAGAGGAGGATGATGTTTAAATGTTAATGGAGCTTATTTTGTTTATTTAACATCACCATTGTGTCAGATAAAACCATCAGTGTGCTCATGTAAAACAATGTGGCTGCAGACCTTTGCTCTTTTATAATGCAGGCTGGTTGAGATTTGTTGGGTTTGAAGTTTTGGGACGTTGCAGCCACTGAGGCTATTGTGACCTTGTGCATGGAAACTTGTGACCATCTGCTTCTGATGACTGAAGACTCACAAACATCCGCTCCGAGCCCCAGGAGTCCAAAACCATACGACTGCAGCTCAGGCTTTCATGTCGTGTCTTTAGTTGGAATCCTACAAAATGATTTAAAATGAACGTAACTCAGCTAAAATGTGATCGTGTCAGAAAAACACCACAATTCTTTTCTTCATTCCTGAAAACCGCTGTGTTTGTTGATGAGAGATTTCATGTGGATCAGGCCGGTCTGTTCCCTCAAAACTGCTGCTGTTACATGTTTGTCTCTGTGAATACTCTGACTTCATTAGAAGGTTAGTGCAGAGGTCAGGGGTCATAGCAACTCTGGTATTTATTGTACTACATACTGTGCATATAAAACCTTGGTAGTGTTTTAAATGAGCGTAAAGTTGAATCTAGTCTGGTCTGAGATCTGTCTTTGTAATTACCTCCACCAAGGGGGTTATGTTTTTGCTGGCATTTGTTTGTCTATTTGTTTGTTTGTTAGCAGGATAACTCGAAAAGTTATGAGCGGATTTTAATGAAATTTTCAGGAAATGTTGATAATGGGACAAAGAAGAGATGATAACATTTTGGTGGTGTTCTGGATTACCATCTGAATCCAGGAATTTTTTAAGCATTCTTTATCATTGCAAGATAGAGCCATTTTCAGCATATGGGTATATAACTCCACAATAAATGGTCGGATTGCTTGGCAAAAAAAAAAACAGGATACATTTGCTATAGTTTCTCTAATATATCAAAGTTTGTTCCAGATCCTGGCAAAATTCTGGATGTATAACATGAATGTTGGAGTATTAGTTTTGGGTGTAAATCACAATATGTGGAGAAATGAGCTGCTTGGCAGAGGTCTACGCTTTCCCAGTGCTTTTCTAGTTAATTATAAGGTAGTTGATCATAGTTATGGAATCATAATTACTGTTGTTTACACCTCGCTTACAGAATCTCTGCACTCAGCACATTATTTGTATTGGTGCATCTTTTGGTGGCTTCTTCACAAATGTCCACAGCACCTTGTCCTCCTTTGCTGTGGATTGAAACCCATTCATGGAACATTCTGGAAGCCTGGTCCAGTTTATTCAGAAATGTTTTAGTCTTTGTTATTAGGGATGCACCGACAGCCGGTGCTGACATTATTTTCATTGGATTGTTTATTGTGTTTTTGTTGTTATTTATGCCCCCTTTTGTGCCAGGGAATCAAAGGAATCTTCATTCATACAAATTATGACTTTACTGTTTTAAAGTCTTGCAGCTGATCTTTGAATATATTTGTAGATCCCATTAAATTATCAAAGCTTACCTACTCATTATTAAAGCTCTGTAAAGGTTGTTCTCTGTCCATGTTCCATCTTTTCAGAATCATGAAGAGCAGTAACAGACACTTAGATTACATTTACTAAGAATATTTGTAACGTAATTTTAATCCAGACTTAATTGTTGTACTGTATGAGTCTGCTGTAACTATAAATACACTACAGGGAAAACAAGTGTTGTCTCCTTGGTCATAGACTTGAACATGGTCAGAACAGTGGCATTAAACACAACACATACTTATTGTAGTCACAGTAGTTCACAAGAGTCTTTGTTCAGTGATTGTGGACATTTATGGGTTTTTAATGTTGATCATCTGCTGCATTGAAGAACAAACCTGTGACTCTCTGGATTCAGTTTGGTCTCTGTCGGTTGCTGACCTGATGTTCTTCCTGGGTTAACTGAAGGAATGTTTTGCTGAGATGTGTTTCCCTTTGTTGTCCTCCAGAGGGCAGAAGAGGGCAGATTTTCCCTCTGCACTGTGAAGAGTACTTAACTACAGCTGGATTAAAAACCTGAGTTTATCTGAGGTTAAAAACAGTGTTTTTGATCGTAATCCCCTGGTTGTTTTAAGAGACAGAGACACTAAACCCAAAGCGACATTGACCTTTTTGGAGATTTGCAATGCACTGAAATAGATTAACTTATTTTTTTTAATGAAATCTATGATGTGAAACTGTAAAATAACAAGGAAAAGATTCATTTGGAGATTTCTATTCATCAGTTTGAGTGTCCTGCAGATTAAGTAGTAGTAAGACAGTAGTAAATATGGTGATCTTTCGTCTATACAGTTAGTTGAACTTATTAAGCTGATATTTTGAACCTATAATGAGCCATAAAGGACTGATACAGAACAGTGTTGTTAATCAACTACACAACACAAGCTCCAGTACTCGGTGTTGGTTATCAGCTGCCCTGCTCATGTGCTCAAATACTTGAGAACATGCTGTATCATACTTATATATGGCTGAAGTGAAATATAGGCAGTAAGGCCCAGAAACCATCTTTAAAAAATTTCATTGATAAAGAAATCCCTTTGGAGACAGTGTTTTAGAGGAGAAGTTTCTGTTTATACCAGTAAAGCCTGTAAAGCCTGAACTCTAACTGGAGTGACCAGCACTTCCTCCATAGCCATGGTTCGTTATCAGCAGCGACATATGGCTGTCACCATGACAACCGAAGCAGTTCCCACTGTGGGTGTGTCTACTGAAGCACTGTTAGGAACTGCATCAAATTCATACAGATGAACATTAAACTGGTTTGGACTGTAATATCACTGCTTCTTATAAAATTAAACTCTTCACTGTCCTTTTACTGAGTTATATGTGTGTACTGTCTTTGTGAGACTGAAACATTCACAGATCGATCAGGTTCACTTTATTTATATCATTTTATTGTAATCACAGAACTGATCTGAGTTGTTGTTAATATTACGGCTAGTCGATTAGTCACATTTTACTTCCAGTTATGATTTTGGCTTCCAATGATTATGAAAAGATAATGGATGGAGATTAATTTATTATAATGCCACTTTCTGCTTCACACTGAGTACATTAGACAATAAGCTGACTTGATTGTATTGGATGTCATGAAAACGGTATGTTCCATTTGGATATTCTGAATTAGGCCTTTTTCCGAATCGAGCATTTTCCGACTAAGGCACGTGGGAAGGAAAAGTCCACATTTCTGTCCAGGAGGAGAAACACATCTACTGTTAAATATTATGAGAGGATATGAACAGGTTTTTTGATGTGAACAAATATAAACTTGTCAAGAAGGTGTTTGAAGGAATGAAAGAAGGAGGCTGTGTCAACACAGCGGAACGTCTGCCACCAGTGGAAGAACTTTGTATTTATAATCAGGGTTTGCACGACTGCTTGTAAATCGGAATATTAGTAGAATCTTCATTCATCAGTCACGTAAACAACTTAATTGGATTATTGTCTTTTTTGAGATAAGGGCAAAAACCAGAATATTTCTGTGCATGTAAACATAGTCTGTGATGCTCTTGATTTGTCTTGTTTATAAATCCATCGTATCCTTTTGCTGCAGTGTGCTTTCACCTCCACTACTGTCAAAGCCCAAACTCACTCCACACCAGGCATGTTTAGTTCACCTCCAGTCAAGCTAATATAGTTATTTCTTTTATGGTTATTGTTTTCTTTTTCCAGATGGAGTATAAATAAACATCAAGAAGATCCACTGTTAGAAAGGTTTTCTCTTTTCGATCAATAGTTCAGTTTAGTTTCAGGTCAGTTTTACAGAAAACTACATATGAAAAACAGCAAACACATGTGATCTGAGCCCTAGCATATGCAAACCATCTGCTGCAGAAGCACAAGTGTTTGTAGCTTCAAATCTGTGTAGCCGTAGGTAAATGTTGGCTTTTAAAAATCATGCATCAGAACCAATTTATCTCATCAATCAAACATACATACCTTCTGTCTAGTTGGCAGCAATGCCAGAATCACAGTATCAGTAGTCTTAATTTCAGATGTAGTAGTAGTACTGTATATACTACTATCAGCAGTGTAAACTTTGGATTTACAGTATGTAATTATCTCCTCTAATCTAGTTGGCCTTTTCCTGTCTCAAAATGAGGTGGAGGTGGGAGCATCCTGATCGGGTTTAGATTTTTTACTTCTAACAATGATATGACTGAAGAAGATGACAGCTATCACATTGGAAACCAGCTTTACTGTTACTTTATCAAACGAACACCTGAGGTAAGCAAAGTCAGCGAACATATCATTGTGAGAACCTCTTTGGCACCTTACAAGAAAGTTTGAAAGCCTCATCTCTACACCTGTAATGCTGCAACTGCAGTTATAAATGACAGGAATGTATTCAAGTGCACTGCTGGAGGTGGCACATATATTCAATTCATAATTCTGTGTGCAGGAAAAACCCTGGAGCTGTTGTTTTATGCAGTTTGTGCATCTTGTTCAAACACTGCTACTCCACACATGACAAACAGCAACTCATGAGCCCTCACATTTTTTGCATGGGTAATAGGATACGGGGCAGGGTCAGGGTAATTACTATGGTTCTGGACTTTGACAACAGCATGTCAAGGCCTGGCCACAGCAGCTCAGAATTATCAGTGATCTTTGTTCAGACTCTTGCAGGGAGGAGAGAACCTGGAGTGGACGGTTTGACAGCTGGTAGAGAAGACTTTTAGACTGATGACGGGTGTTTTCTGTGAGTTCTGCAGCAACATAGAAGAAGAATTTAAATTTAACTGAGAGACAACTCGTTGCTCTTACTTCTTTTTTTTACCTTTGACCTCTGCAGTCCTTGCATCATCACAGACCTTTATCTGGACAAGAGTAACAATTTTAACTGGTAAAATACACATGTGACCTGTGACAAGAGAGAAGTGACTTCATCTTTAGATACACAAGACAAACCTATGAGATGTTGTTAACCTTTTCCTTGAACCAGATGGACCCATAGGGGGAGGCCTCGCTGAACCCGGGTACAACCTGTTTTCTTCAGTGCATGTTCATGTTTCTGTGTTTTTATCAAGCATCTGTTTGGCAGATTGGAGCTGCCTGTCAGGGTTTGGGTGGAGATGGGATTGGATTCTTGACCTACATCTAGCAGGTCGTGCTTTGTTTCATCCTCGCCCTAAAAATGTTTGTCAGTCATTGATGAATATATCATCCTACATTCAGTCCAACACTAAACAGGATTTACGTCTGCTATATAGGTGAGTTAAATGTCTTAGAAAAATGTGCATGCTTGGTGTGTTGAAATGAAGGATTCTTATGAACTGGGCTAAATCTGGTCTGCAGTTGGTGGATGTGTCTCTGCGAGGCCAATGTACAACAGGAACGTTACGGTGCTGAGGTGTAATAAGAGAGCATCGGTCTAGTTTCTGACAGACGTGGTATGTGAAGTGGCTGAGTTGAGCAGAGGAGAGGAGTTCGTCTCATCTTGTGTTCCAGTCAGAGCTGAATAGCAACAACACATACTGAGGACGTGTGGAGAGCCAAGAAGGAGAGCCAAGCACAATTCAGGAACTCGTAGTGAGGATTTAATGTTGAATGTAGTCATAAAGCACAACCTCTCAGTGCTGATTGACTTAATAATATCACTGCCTGTGTAGCACGCTACAAATGAAGAGTTTGAGGAGAGAAGTGTGTTCCAGTTCATCTCAGAGATGTTGGATGAGGTTGAGGCAAGGTTATTATTGTAAAGTGAAACTAAAACTAAGACAAAATATCACATTGGTAACATTTTTGTAAACTGGAATAAAATAATTCACCAGAGGAAAATGTAACACTAAAAAGTACTGATAACTTCTTTCAAAAACGTAATATGAAATGAGAAAACCCAACATACTTTGCAGCAAGGTTTCAGTGATGTTCTTACATTTTCTGTTTTAATAGGCTTTGTCACTCTGAAAACAATTCATGAAGTAGTGAAGTTTAGTCTTCAGACATTGATTATGCAGTGATCTTTAGTTAAAGTGATCAACATTTATGCTGAACTAGAATTCAATAAAAATCAAATTTGAAACTCAAACTAAATGAAATAAAAACTAATGAAACCAGTGATGGAAAAATCGGATTAAAGCTAAAAAAGCTGCTCAAGACCAAAAGTATATGGACAGTCCATATAATTTTTGCCCTGTATTATAATAAACAGATGGAGTTTGTCTTTTATGTTTCTGTGTGTCTGGACACTGGACAGAAGCTGGTCATGTCACAACGTACATGTTTTCAGACATACAGTAGATGATGCAAACATTGACACAGTGAAGAGTCAGTACCCAGTTGTTATGTTATAGATACAGTATTTCATGTTGGGCTGAAGCTTTCACACAGGAACCTGTTTAACCTGAATACTGGCCTGTGTGTGTGTATTGTTACATAGAAGAACACACATACGTGACGACATTGAAACAAGTCCAGACTCAACCAGAAGTCTGCAGAGACGCTGCACTTTACCTGTTCTTATTAAAGACTGCAGCAGCAGCATAAAAAGATAAGACGAGGACTGTGTGTGTGTGTGTGTGTGTGTGTGTGTGTGTGTGTGTGTGCCGACATACGAGGCATGTTCATCAGCTGCGTGTGTGTCATGTGTGTAACTGACCATTGTGACACCTGACGCTCACACTGAACCTTGACCCTTTGTGACCCTTTCATGCAGCGTTAGGCTATTTACAGCAGGTGTGTGTGCATGTTGTGTACTAAAATGTGTGTGGTCAGCAGTAGTGCTGAAGCGAGTCCATCCCCTCTGATTGATTTTAAGAATTCCTTTTTTTTTTTTTTTTTCTCGTAAGGGGTCAAAGGTCACATAACTGGAACAAGGTAGATTACAAATGTCACCTTTTCTCAACTGGACCCTTTCCACATCTATTTATACTGTGTTCTTTAGAGTGTTGACATTGGTCAGCTGATGTGTGTGTGTTTGGGTACATGTGTGTGAAGGGGGGTGGATTATGTTGTCTAATCTATTTTGAGCGACGCCCCCCTCCCTCCCTCTCGCTCGCTGTACATATAAAAGCCCTCGACAGACACACAATCTTTTCTTCACTCCTGTTTTAGCTAAGACAACAGACTGAGGTAAGAGTGTGTGTGTGTGTCTGTGTGTAGGTTGACTTTGTTCATAGTGGAAAAAAAAGTTGTTGTTGCTGTTGTGTTAAACTAAACCACAGGACTGATCCTGCTTATGTTGCTTAATTTAGTTTCGTAGCGTTTATTGTCATTTCTTAACAAGTCTTTGTCTTCTGCTCTGATACATGTAGTATAAAACCTGAAAAATACAAGAATATAAATAGAAGGTATCAAGAGAGACAGATGGGGGGAAAAAAGAAGACGCGTCTGAAGAACACTATGTACTGTACAATATGTACTACACAGCATGTATAGTGTGGAGTGTGTGTGTTTTTACCTGTGGCTTAATTTTTACAGTCTTAAAAAGACAAACTCTCCTGTTTTTAGGTGTTTTTTTGTCCTAAACTGCAGGCAGAGCACGTTAGAGGTCGTCCATTCAAAACGTTTTAAAAACGGTGGTCGGTCCAACAATGAGACTGTTTCTTTGTTTCTCTTTGTCTTCACCGGACAGATGTGCATTAAGAGAAGTTGTGTTTTCTCATAGATATGTCAGGGTGTGTGTTACATGTGTGAGGAGTGTGTTGAGGTGTGCTTCAGGCAGAGCTGTTGACATAGGGCTCGACTGATGAGTTTTTCAGATTGATACAGATTTTTTATAGATCAGGGCAGCTGTCAATATGTTATTGTTTTTCAGTCTGATAAAATACAAACATTTAAACCACACTTATTTTAAATTTTAAAAAATGTTTGAACTACTATAAATAAATGTCCACAGGTTCTCAAAGAACAAAATAAAGTTATGAATGAAAAATAAAGTTTTAGTGCTCTCCTCCTTGTCTCCTTGTTTCTGAGAGAAAACAAAACAACTCGTCTGCATTAATTATTTGTTTTTATCTGCATTGGCCGATTATTTCACGGCCAATGCAGATTAACTCAAATTGACACATAATTGTCTGTCACTACTGGGGACATCAGTGAAAATGATCAATGTCAGGTCAGAGCTGACGAGGAGGAACTTGAGTTTGAGTTTGTGTTCTGGGTGTCATGTTTCTGTAGGTGTCAAGAAGTCTGATGCTGATTATGTAAGACTTGTGGACACTGAGGAGGGGGTGGGGGTCTCTACAGTTTGTGGGATGGGCTGACAGTCAACACTGCAACCACAAGCATATGACACTACACCAACACAGTGTTGTGTTTGTGTTTTAGTTCATTCTTTGGAAGGCGTCTGACCGTGTTTGTCTTTCATCAGTACAGTATGTGTCGTCGTAGTGAGATGTTTTTCTACCAAGAACCACCAGAACAGCTTCACTGCTCTTGATCATAGATATGTACTGATGTTTATTGCAGGGATTAAAAGGAAGAAAAAAAACTAAAGTACTGTGAATATCGCAGCTTTTTTTACTCTTCTAGAAATTAGCTCAAAATGTTTAGACTGCTGCAAATGAACAAATATGTACATATATGTGTGTGTGTTCATATATATGTACACACACAGCCATAGCTTATGTTGATATATATATATATATATATATATACACACACACACACACACACACACACACACATATGTAACTCGACTCAGTTTAGCATACTTGACATTCTTACTCAGTAATTAACAGGCATTATGTAACATAATCCACGGTGTTACTTATCAGGCTAATTTAACATCTTAACACACACACACACATACGTTACTAACTTAACACTTCATAACAGTCAGGCGTCTGCCAGAGAAACCCTGGAGGTTTTCTGTTTCAGTATGGTTCAGGTCTTTCTCTGTTCACAGAGTCTGTCTGCTCGTCCAGGAAGGAAAACCAGAGGCACAGTCAACAGTGACTGTATTTTACTTTATTTAGTCTTCAGAAGATCTTGAACTAAACCTGGAAGAATGAAAAAAGGCTGATCCAGAGGATGAATTCTGTAATATGATTATGTTCCTCTTATGATACATATCCAGATACTTGGATATGATACAATTCAGTGACAATACATTCATTGTGATTCCATATGATACAGTCTGATACACTTCTTAACATTTCTTTCCTGAAGACATGCTTTTTCCAAGTATAAGCTAATTCTGTAGAAATGGCTTTGCTTACGTTCAGCTAGATCCTCCTAAAATGGGCTACAAATGCCGTGATTACCTTAGATCTCACTGAGTTGTGTCTGGGAAAGGCGTCTAATATCTGTGTCTTTGGATGTTAACTCACCTAGAGATCGTTTGCTCTGGTCCACATCAGTTGATGAGTTTGTAAACTTGGTGTGTGTTTTCCTCCCTCTCTCTTTTCACACAATAAAAACTCAAGAGAATCAAAATTTTTCACTGCAAACCACATGACGGTGTTTATAGTTCAGATGTGTTGCTAACTGCTACTATTACTACACAAACTAGTACTGTTTGCCTGCTCTGCTGCTTCCCACTATGAGAAGTACATCTGGCTACAGAGGCTGTTTCAGTCAAACTTGCAGACTTCACTTGGTAGTGAGATTGGAGGTTAGATCACGTTCTCACAACAAACCGCTCCATACTGAGAGCACCTCTTCTAAGTGGTCTTGGTGTGGTTGTTTTCATCCTCAGCTGAGAAAGGGTGTGAAACCACCCTTTGTCTTACATATTCTTGCTTATGCTAGCTGCACTAGCATCCACAGCTTCCTTGATGCCAGTCGCTGCTCTACAGACCTTACAAGTGGCCACACTTTGGTCCAATTTTCTTTCCTTCATATTAAACCCAAATGTCTTCAAAACCTTAGATTTTAGTGTCTGCGTTGTCAGATGTGGGTCTTGTTTTTACCACACAAGCTACGATACACTAGCCTTACTCTCATTAAAAGGAAAAGATCAACTTGAGTTGATGTAAGACTGATGTGACAGTGGAGATGCTGTGCAGAAAGAAAAGAAAAGAGGTGGTTTCGGTCTGGATCAAACTGAAACATGGTTCATGGTACAGAGTGAAAATACTTTTTGGATGGTTTGAATTTTTGGACCAATCACAGGAATTTAAACAAGGCTATTGTTGCCAAAAACAAACGAAGAAGAAAAAGTAAAAGAAGACAGAAGAAGTTAAAAATTAGTCCAATTAACAACATGCCAGCATCAAATGCACGCTCATCTATAATCCAATCAACGTCAAGAACAGGGAGACACATAAACATAAATGATGACCACAGGATGCATTAGTTGCTACCAAAATTGCAGTGTTAGAGCAAAATTAAGTGGACCAAATGTAGACGATCTAACAAAAATTTTAACCTTGGTTTGGACCTTGGTTCAAACTTTGAGGTGTAAAATGCCCTAATTTAAAAAAAACAAACAAAAAAAAAAACTTAACTAAGTCCTGTGGTTTCTATTCCTGTCCTGTGTTTTCTATTCCTATTCCTGGGGGAAAAAAAGAATCAGACAAAGTGGCATGCAGTTATCACACAAAGCTGCAGACGACTGACCGGCTGTAGTTCACTCCTTCTCTGCTCCCTGCAGTGTGTCTGTGTTTGTGTTTGGTTCAGGCTGTTATTCAATACCCACAGATTCTTAACATCAGCTGTTTCGTGACCTGAAACCCTCCAGCAGCGGAGTGGGTGTATCTGAACAGGATCAGTGTGGTTAAATCTGGAGGCCGAGCTCAACAAACCTGTCAGAACATTATGTGTGTAACGTGTCTGTGGTGTGAATGTGTTTATATACTGCGTGCGTGCATCCGTGTATTCGTGTATTCAAGACGGGACATGTTCACCTTCCAGTCAGATCAGAGTCAGTTCTCAACATCCAAACCTTGACCTGGTTTTCCTTCTTCCTCTGTCAGTCAAACTGTAGTTGTAGAGCTTTTTTTACATAGGTCACTGACAGGGATTTTGCACATTACAAACACAAACACTACAGTCATGGCCAAAGGTTCTGGCAGTGGCACAAATTGTCTCTTTGCATAAATTTGATTCAATAAAGTCTTTGAAACTTATAAGTGCTTAAAATTATTCTGCAATAGACACAGAAACGTGGAAAAAACCTCAAAACAACTGAAGCAGCAAAATTTGTCAATGCCAAAACTTCTGAAACAAATGCACATAAAAAATAGAAGTGGTAATAGTAGAATAAAACCAGTAAAACTACAATACAGCTGTTTTTCAAATAAACCTTCAAACCTGAGGTCTTTTCAGAAGCATCTGCTCAAGAGATGTGACCTTGGTGTCATTTTCATTCCTTGTTTTAGACTTTTCTGTCTGCCCAGTCTTAGTGTGAGCAATAACTGATCCCTGTGTTTCTGTGCCTTCAGATGCCTCAGTTTGAGAAGACGACGGTCCACATGAAGGACCCTGAGAGGGTGGAGCAGATCATCTGTGGCCTCATCAAAGGAGGAGCTTCCAAACTACAGGTACACCCTCGAACAAAAAAAACAAGCACCATCAGCTGAATAAACAGCTCCACCTTGTGGTACTGTAGTACACGCATTATATATTTTCCACCATCATCATATAGAAAATAAAGGCTTTATTAAATTAGAACAATTCATAGAAGAACTGTAGAACATAGTAGAACTGAACATTATGACTTAAAAAAACCCAGCTGACCTAACAAACAAAAAGCCATCCAGTTAATGAGTAGTGTTTGTTTTTCAGCCTTTAAAGTCATTTCTAAGTCCTGAAAATGCCTGTTTAGATCCCCCAGTTTGTCCTCTGTTTTCTTCGTTATCTATCGGTGTCTGACATGTCTGACATTGCGTGATCTTGCAGATCATCACTGACTTTGACATGACGTTAAGCAAGTTCGCTGTCAATGGCAAACGCTGCCCAACATGCCACAGTAAGTGTGACGGGAAAACATCATGCTTTACAGTCAGCAGGTCTCACATTGTACGATTCACAGCTGTTTGTCTCTCTTCTGTGCAGATATCATCGATAATTGTAAGCTGGTGACGGACGACTGCCGACAGAAGCTGCTGCAGCTGAAGAATAAATATTATCCCATTGAGATCGACCCTCATCTCACCATGGAGGAGAAATACCCGTTCATGGTGGAGTGGTACGTTTGTGTTTTATATCACACAGCAACACATTCATTAGTTAGCCCTTAAAGAGCAACATTAAAGCTGTTTCTACCTGCAGTTCTGTTTGTTCATGTTGCATTTTTCATTGTAGTTTTTTATGCTTTCAGGTATTTCAAGTCCCACACACTTCTTGTTGAACAGCGGATACAGAAAGACAAGCTGCCCGAAGTGGTGCGAGAGTCAGACGCAGCACTCAGGTATCTGTCTCTGATTTTAGAGAATCTGCTCCTGTGTGAATGAATGCTGATTCCTCTTACATTTCTGTATCTGTTTGGATTCAGGGAAGGCTATGAGCAGTTCTTTGACCGCCTGCAGCAGCACAACGTTCCCGTCTTCATCTTCTCTGCCGGCCTGGGCGACGTCCTGGAGGAAATCATCCACCAGGCCGGAGTCTACCACCCAAACGTCAAAGTCGTCTCCAACTTCATGGACTTTGACGACAACGTGAGTCCTGCGAGTAAAATAGAGCCGTTTGCACCTCCTCCACCTCCTCCTGTTCTCGTCTGCAGCTCAAAGTCTTTTCTTGTCTTTTTTTGTCCTCACAGGGAGTCCTGAAGGGCTTCAAAGGGGAGCTGATCCACGTATACAACAAACATGACGGGGCTCTGAGGAACACGGAGTACTTCAAGCAGATGAAGGAGTACTGCAACATCATCCTGATGGGCGACTCGCTGGGGGACCTCAGCATGGCTGACGGAGCACCTAACGTGGAGAACATCCTCAAGATCGGCTTCCTCAATGACAAGGTGAAGCCGCAACACACCAACAGGACAATTCAGTTTATTTGTACAAATCGGCAATGAAACTGTACGGTCCTATGTTTGACAGCCAAGTTCTCAATGTCCAAAGAGTTTTAGTCCTGCTCTAAGTCGGTGTGTTTCTCCCTGTGGACTTTTCTTTTGCTGATACATCTCTTCTCCAGCCTGAAAAAACCTAGTTGGTTTACCTAGTTGGTTTGTGACTGAACTGCAATTTAAAAACCGCAATATTCTGAATGTGATTTATACTTATCCAAAGAATGGTCCTAAAACCTGAATAATATTAACGTATCACAGGTATGTAAAGGTCCTCGGTCCTGACTCTCTGTCTCTGGTCTGACCCTGCAGGTGGAGGAGCGTCTTGACAAATACCTGGACTCTTACGACATCGTCCTGGTCAGGGACGAGACACTGGAAGTGCCCAACGCCATCCTCCAGAAAGTTCTATAACTCCACAACCCCCCCCGACAAACTCCTAACACCGATCAGACCGGATCTCACCCGGATCTGGCTCTGGTTCTCACCCCCTCATCTCCCCTCCTCTCCCTCTCAAAGCCTTTTTAAAAGACATTTTCCATCTCGTGAATGAACAGTTTTAAAGTCCACGCAGCAGCCGCCTGTCTCTGGTGTGTTTTTGTCCATTGTCAGAGTTATTTTATGATAAAAGTCCAACCAAATGTGGGGGAAAAAGCTCTCACGACATCTATATAATTTGCACATTATTGTTACAATTGTTATTGATAGGAGTATTTTTGATATGGTAATATTTGAATACCATAACGTAGGCAGCCACAGAGCTGTGTGTTCTCTGGAGCTTTTCCACCACGTTTATCATCTTATTTTATTTTCCCTAATTATATGACACAGCTTCAAGATGTCGTTGCACCAGCTATATGTACGTTTTATCTTCAGTTTAAAAGTCCACGCCAAATGATACTAGTTTAACATGACAGTTGTGTCAGTGTTTGTTTGCACCACAGACACGTTAACTTCATCTTTATATATCGGGCGTAAAGAGTCCAAATCAACCAAAACATTGTCACAGAAAATTACTTTTTCACTTCCTGTGGCCAATCAGTAACCAGTACTATGAGACAACTTAACATTTTTCCTGTAGTCTTTGTGTTGTCTCTGTGAAGAGTGAAGAGGTTAAAGAGGGTAATCACCAAACAAGAACAAAAAGAGACATAAACTAGGACAAAACTTCATTAGTTGATAGCTATACCTTAATCTAAGAATGAGTAAAATAACAGAAGTGAAGTTGAGTGGTGAAACCGTCAACTAAAACAGAGGGTAATATAACAGTACCCTATGAAAGTGTAACATTATGATAAATACATAATGATAGAAACTAATTCTGTTTCCAGACCAAATGCAAAGCCAACTTTCTCTCTGGGAATCGCTTCACATAAATATCACAAGTGCAGCTGTAAATATCTCACTATCACTGTCCTCATTCATATTCTAAGATGCTACAAAATATATGCAGCTTCAAAAAAGCCTGAAAAGCTGGCAATGAGAACAGAGGCACTCACTGAATAAAGAGTTGTTGCTATTGAAGCGATTCACTGTCTCGTCTCTGTGCATTAGTCTGAACCGGCAGGTTTCAGAACGACTGGAGCTTTTCAAGTAGTTGCACCTGATCTGAACTAGGCTGTAAGTGTTAGTAGTTTGTTCAAACTGGTCTACGTTTGAACTTAGGTATAGCTGGTGCAACCCAGTGCTGGTCACTTCTAGAAACAAGACATTTATGTGCAGGTTTGAAGGGTTAAAGGTCATACATTTTAAAAAAGGGGACTTTTTGAAAATGTAATTCTCAGCGTGAAATAAAATTGTGTTCTTCAGTCACAGTAGCAGCAGAATGACCACTGGCTGCTGTATTCAAAACCAGGTTCAGCTCCTCAGCAGCTCGCGTATCACCACCTCAGAAATCAGCTTCTTAAAGGAAGGCACTTTAAACGCTTGTACAGAGGAAATCAGATCCTCCTATACTCAAGCACACGTGGCCCTAGTTTTGAATCATGGATGTACACATCCTGGCACAGAAAAGCCATGTTTACATAAGTTATTTGTTTAAAGCCATGTATTATCTGACGTCATATCAGCTCACAGTTGAATCAGTCATTACACATCATTTACAATGTAGCTCCTACACAACTTCAAAACAGAAAAGTGTTTCTATTTTGCCAGTGTTTTAACTACATTATATGGAGGCATTATATGTTGGCTTCTCGTGGTATCGTTCAAATTCTCTAGGAAAAGTGCAGGAGATGCCCTCAGTTTCAGAGTTTAAAACAGCTGTACATCTGTTATAAAGTTAAAGGACAAAAGCTGACGTCCGTGGCTCAGTAAACGACCCATTTAATGTCTTTGTTCGTCTCATTCTCAGTGTGTGTGGTTCAAACTGAGCACTACCTCGAAAATCCTCACCTCCCGGTCACTGTCTCTGTTCTGAGTCCAATGTTCAGTTTGATTCTTCTGTGTTTTAAATGTGCTGCTATCACCTGCATGTTGCCTTTTCTTATTGTTAAGTTGATCTCAAA
>JAPQRN010000009.1:14349692-14438469 GCA_037367275.1 Coranthus polyacanthus
ACACACACACACACACACACACACACACACACACACACACACACATTAGAGCTGAGGGAGAAGAGCCTTCAACCTCCGCCCAAAACTGAGAGAAATTAGCTTTAAGTCGTTCACAATTCACTCTGCTGGTTTTATTCTGGACCAGAGGAGACAGGAGGGTTACAATGATGCTTGAGATTTGAGAACATTGTAGAACATAGATGTTAGCCACAGACCAGACCAGACCCACCACAGGGGATGATTTAGTTTACGTATTTAACCCAATGTTTTGACAAACAGATGATTTTTAAGTTTAGGAGCAAAGAACACAGGATGGAATATAAGGTTTAAAGAGCTCAGATAGATACGACGGTGCATGGCGGGGTTTTCTAAGTCATCAAAAGCACCTTGAAATCTGATCTAACGTGAATAGATAACCAGTGAAGCAAAGCCAAGATTGGAGTAATACAGTTGAATCTTCTAGTTTTTGTTAGTTTTATCTTCTATGTTTTTATTTTGTTATAAGTCAAAGTCTAAAAGTCATCCTATGTGACAGCTCTCTGTAAAACCCCTTCATCACATCCTAAAGCTTTATTAAAAGTAAAGCTCAAAAAGCTCAGCTGCTGGAGCTTCTCACTTAAGGGTAACAGGCTATGATGTTAATCTCAGAACCTACCAGACCTGATGCAGTGTGAGTTGGAGGATCCTAGACTCTTAGACGACCACAAACCCATACCATCCCCACCCTTGACACACAAACAGAAACACTAACTGACTCGTGTAGTTTGTGTTTTCCTCTTTCTCATCAGGTGGTCTGATTTGCAGAGCGCTTCTCTCAACGATGCCCGACCACAACGTCCACACCTTCATCGCTCTGTCGGCGCCGCTGGCCGGGCAGTACGGAGGTCAGAAAGCCGGCTTTAATGTCGCGTGTCTCCTCAGGACACAAACGTACAAAAACTCATCATGAGCTGCCACGACGTCTACATTTTTACTGATTTTTCCACTGTCAAAACAAAGGGGACAGTGTACGTTAATCAACATTCAAACAATAGTAAAGTATTTACTAGTTTTCATCATCAGTCCCTTTAAAAATAATAATAAACGTACAGCAGGTCATAATAACACATCATGATAAAAAAGACAAGAAAAATAAAAGTAAAATGACAACAGCAACAAAAGATGAAGAGGCAAAGGTCCACACATTCTTCACTCAAATTGAAGTTAATTGTGTAAAAAAGAGTCATGTCACACATTAATGTAATGTGAAAACTATTAAACAAAAAAAACCCAAACAATATTCTGAAAATAATGAATGAATGTCAGCAGCAGAACTCAACGCCTTTTCTCCATGATCCAGCCTCCATTTACTGTTTTCTATGTTATCAAAATAAAAATACAATAAAAATAATGGTTAATTCTCCTCACATGCATTAAAACTAAAGTTGTTTAAACTAGAGCTTGGTTTGAAAATGTAAGTAGAAAATACAGATATGTGTGTTAAAACGTTGGGAGTAAAAGTAACAACCTGTAAAAACAAATAATGTCAACATTTTGTGCAGAAAATCCTATGACTACATGAAATAAATGTCTTCCCTGTGCAGACACAGACTACCTGCGGTGGCTGTTTCCTAAATACATGAAGAAAACCATTTTCCACATCTGCTACAGTACATTTGGACAAAGTTTCTCTATTTGCGACTACTGGAACGGTAAGAACGTGGACACCTTCTGCTGATTTTTTCCTCAAAACTGCCATTTGAAGTGATCTCCCCTGTGTTTTTTCCCTCTCAGACCCTCATCACAGAGACCGATATTTACAGAACAACAGATTCCTGGCTCTTCTCAACGGTGATGCTCCTCACGCGGAGATGAAAGGTGGTGGAGTGGAGTCTTCTCATGAACCTTATGCCCTGATATTGAATGTATGAATGTGCTCTAATGTCTGTGTTTTACGTCTTCAGTGTGGAGGGAAAACTTTCTGCACATCCAGAAGCTGGTGCTGATCGGTGGACCGGACGACGGCGTCATCACCCCGTGGCAGTCCAGGTTTGAACTCACACATTTTAAATACGTCACAACTAAATATCCTACACAGTCAGTAAATGTCACATGTTCCTTCAGTGTTTTTTACTTTATTATTCAATATGTTTTTCTTCTGGAGCTGCTAACAGGTGGACTGTTTCCTCTTTTTCTTCACAGCCAGTTCGGGTTTTATGACAGTAACGAAAATATTGTTGAAATGAGGAACCAGGAGGTGAGAGTGAAAACAAATACATACTGTGTCCAAACCTGAAACGCTGCTCCTAACAGCAGAGAATGAACGTTTCTGCAGCTTTATCCTTCTACTTCGCTGCATCTCAGAGGCAAATATTGCACTTTTTACTCCACTATTTAGTTCCTTTGACAGTTTTTTCATCTCTTTCATGTCCAGTGAAAACCACCAAATGTGTTGATGTTAAATGTTTGTGATGAACTGAAGGATAATGTGTTTTCCTTCATGAGTTTCAAATTCTCTTCCTTTTTAATCTAAATAAACTCTCTAAAAACCCTCTTGGATTCTTGGATGCTGAAAACAGGCCTGTTCTTCTGAGCTCATGAAAAGTTAACTTTTTGATGATGATCTTATAGAATATGATGCATTGATTAGATTAAACTACAAACAGTTTATAAAGTAGATGAAATGAGCTCAACCTTAAACATGCACAGCAGTAAAATGAATCAAAAACATCAGATATAAAAGTAAAACCCTGACACTTTGGTGATAATACATACATTTACTTTTAAACGCAGAATTTTTACATGTAGTGGAGTATTTTCACAGTGTGTATTAGTACTTTTACTGAAGGAAAGGATGAATACTTCTAAAATGTAGTTTGTTCTTAAGTAAACTTTACCAGCAAAATGCAACTAAACATTTTAAATTTCTCAACCAATTTGTGTTAATTTTTCAATCTATAACATGTCAAAAATGGTGAAAAACATACATGCATGATAATAAAAAATGAAAAAAGCCTCACAAATTGAAAAATAGACATTAGTACAGAAGCACAAGTGAGTTATTACATTATCTCAAGATAACAAAGCTTGTTTTCTCATGATATCAGCTTAATTTATCTTGTTATTCTCACAGAAAAAAAACTAAACCTGATCTGAATGTTATCACAAAGTAAAGTCTGCCTGTGTTGAAGTCCAGTCTGATGTGTTGATTATTAATGTGACATTTTCAGCCACGTATTTTCACATAAACTAATCAATTAATGTTTGCAGCTGTTCTGAAAAGGCTGTAGTGGAGTAAAATGTATAATATTAACCTCTGAAATGTAGCGTAGCAAAACATAAAGTGGCAAAAATGCAAAAATGTGCTTTCCGTTGTCCTGTTTCTGTTCTTTAACCTGTGGAACTTGCTTTTGTTGTCGCTGTTGTAACTGTCGTCTTCTTGTGTCTCTTTAAAAGTTCTACAGGAGCGACAGGTTTGGGTTGAAGACGCTGGACGCTCGAGGAGACATCGTGGTGTGTGTTCACTCTGGAGTTCCTCACGTCAAATGGCATTCCAACCAAACGGTGTTGGACAGCTGCATCAAAAGGTGGCTCACGTGAAAACATGGAAAAGGCTGAGATTGAGCAAAACGTATCGAGGATTAAGGCATGGGATTACTGTGCCGCTAAGATTTTACTACTTTAGAAAAAAAGAGAAAAGAGACATGAATATTTCTTTTCATATATGATTTGTTTATAGAACTTGTACACATACAGAAAATAAGCAAAAAGTCCAGTTCTACCTCGATTCTCCATCATGTAAAGAGATGTGTCTAAAAGAATTGATGCACCACAAATCCCCTAAAACACAATAGATAGTTTTCAAATTTCACCTAAGGTTAACTTCACATCAAATCACCAGATTTCAGAACATGTTCCTGACTGACCATCTCTGATTTGCTTCATACATTCAGAACATAATGTTATTAGTCCCAGTAAACACCAGACAAAATGTCAGCCTTATGTCTTCATTAGTTGTTCAGGTACTGGGCTGATTTTACTGTAAAAACGAGTGGTTCAGAAAAAGATGCTGAGTTCAAGAAGTCATTACTTTTGAACTATTCATGATATATTCATGAAATGTTCAGGAGTTGTTCTAAGGTACAACATGTCTTTAACTTCTGTAAGAGAAGATCCACAGTTGAATATTTGCTAAATTACAACTTGATGAAAACTGTACATCAGAGCGGTTTTGACCCGCTGTATCTTCCATCAGATCTTCCACATTTTGTTTTTTATTTCTCATGTTATCTCATGTCTAATCATTCGTGGCTCTCAGGAGGCTGTTAGGGTCAAAACAAACCTTTACATCATCTGAAATGTTTTTTTATGACTTTTGACTTTTCAAGATGTGAAGAACCATGTTGTGTTTTCTGTATGTACAGTATGTAATGTGTTTTAATTACAGCTACTTTTGCCAAGAACGACAACATCATAAAGTGTTGTATCCTCCGTAAAAAAGATCTTTAAAGATCTGGAACCAATGTTTCATCAGCGCATATCACAATTGTTTTTAATATATAAAACTTTTTTATGTGTTTGCTTTTTTATAATACATATGCTACACTTTGATGTATACGATACATGGACATTTGTTTGTTTCTGCAGTAAATGGATGCTTTTTTGAAGGATCTTAATAAAAACCTGTCCAAATCCAGCCTTATAGCCTGAAGTAGTTTAGTATCATCATGGATGCAAATGCATCATCATGAAGCTGGAAACATGAGCTCAACCTTTGACATTAAACAGTAAAATATATCACACATGAATACGTGCACAACGACTTTGACTTTTCATACTTAAAGCAGCCTTTGTAAGTTATTAATAACAATACATGCGTGTTTTTGAAGTTGTAAAAAAGTGTCATTTTTGTTAGATAAATCTCCTATTTGTCTCGGAATCTATAACTTAACACCAACAGGGAAAATCAATTGTTTCAATTGATCAGTTGAGTCTGTTCATGAAATGTAATTATGTGTAAAGGGCAAAAGAACACATGTAATGTCAGGCTGAAGAGGATTCACTCAATGACCAACTGAGCATCAGGACTTTAATACTGTTGACATAAATAATAATCATAATGTTAAATAATCATAAAGTCTGACAATACTACAAACGTCTCAGCTTTGTTTCAAAAACACACGAGTATAAATGAATGATATTTGTAGATTTTACGCTCCACGCTGCAAAAGAACAACAATATTCTTTCATCCCTGAGTTTGATTTCACAGTTTTAAAAGTTTCTGATGTACTGTAAATGTACACCAGAGGGCAGCATTTAATTCTAAAACTAAACATGACTCATTTGCTGGCAAAATGCTCGGCTAATAAAAGTTTACAGATGCTTTACTTAAGTAAAAGGATTGTAAAAATACTGCACTACAGCTATGAATATCCAGCAGGAAAAGTCCTGTCAAAGACCAGAAGAATTAGAAGCAAAAAGTCGTGGTTTGTTCATGTGATTTATGATTCTGTGTCATCATTAGATTATTAATAGTTTCATCGTCAGTGTTGTGTAACAGCTACTCTTGTTTCTGCTGGCGTTTGGACGACTTTAAATCCAGTTTTATTTACAGAGACACCAGATACATTTAGATTTAGATTTTTAATGCTCATGAGAGAGAAAAGAAAAAAATAAAAACATCTAATACATAACAGACTTTTAGAAAAAAAACAGAATAAATCACATAATTAATGGGAGAAAGTTCTGATGCACTCATCTGTTTTCACTTTGGGACTTTTTTAAAGGGAAAATCATTTGTTGAAGCTGTTCACAACTGATAAACATCTGAAATGTGAGGCAGAACACATTCACTGCTCAGAAGACAAACATGTTAGAAACCACTGGTTTGTACGAGAGGCGGAAGAATGAAGAACTACTGACAGCAAACCATGGTGTCAGTAATGTGTATTGTGTCGACAGTAACAGCAGCTGTTTCAAATCATTTATCCATTCCTGAGCATTTTTATCACCTCCTTTTTTTAAAGTAAGTTTTTGTTACTAACACCATTTTTATGTTGTTACATCTTTTTCATTTTTTTCATCTTGTTTCGTCTTTTACGTCATTTTCGTCGTTTCATCTTTTATGTCATTTTTGTCTTTTTACATCTTTTATGTCGTTTTCATCTTTTTATATCTTTGATGTCGTTTTCGTCTTGTTGCGTCTTTCACTTCGTCTTGTTTCATCATTTATGTTGTTTTCGTCTTGTTGCGTCTTTCACTTTGTTTTCGTCTTGTTACATCTTTGATGTCGTTTTCGTCTTGTTGCGTCTTTCACATTGTTTTTGTCTTGTTTCATCTTTTATGTCGTTTTCGTCTTGTTGCGTCTTTCACTTCGTCTTGTTTCATCTTTAATGTCGTTTTCGTCTTGTTGCGTCTTTCACTTCGTCTTGTTTCATCATTTATGTCGTTTTCGTCTTGTTGCGTCTTTCACATTGTTTTTGTCTTGTTTCATCTTTGATGTCGTTTTCGTCTTGTTGCGTCTTTCACTTCATCTTGTTTCATCTTTGATGTCGTTTTCATCTTGTTGCGTCTTTCACTTCGTCTTGTTTCATCTTTCATGTCGTTTTCGTCTTGTTGCGTCTTTCACATTGTTTTCGTCTTGTTTCATCTTTTACATCGTTTTCGTCTTGTTTCATCGTTTTCGTCTTATGTCTTTACGACTGACGCTTCTCCTCTGCTTTTCAAATGGTTTAGTGAGGTCAGCTTTTCATCGTATTATTATTATTATGTATTTTACTCAATAACAATTGGCGACCCAGTAAAAACAGCTCTGCGGCCCATTTTGGACCCCGACCCTACGTTTGGGAACGGCAGACATATTGTTCTGAGTAAATGTATTTGACCACATTCAACCATAAACAGTTTGTTCATTGAATCTTCTCTAAAACGTACCATGTCAGGTTAGTTGAAGTTCATTTTATTCTCTGATTCTCTTTCTCTTTTATTCCGGTGGTTATTTACTTCCGGCCTCTTCCTCCAAACAGGTACGACCATGACGTCAGCTAGGTGACACCCACCTCTGGTCTCGAGCTCCGGTGTGTTGAAACGCGAGTCCAGTTCCCGGCGGAGATTTTCCTGGTTGGAAACTCTGTGACTTTACGTCCCCGTGTGTGACTGAACCCGCCGCTTCAAACCCACGGGATTTAATCCGTTTCACTCGCGAAGTCGGCGGTGCGCGACGGACTTTGATCCACCTTTCACACCGTGGTCGCGTGCAGCGCGTGAAGCCGGAGGTTAAACGGTAAGAACGAGCTTTAAAACAGGAGTTTGAGACGCGGACTGTGTGTTTGTCCACTGACCGCTTCAGTGGCTTCACTTTTCGCTTCACCTCAGTCTCTATAAACGTCACCAAACTTGTATTTTTCCTACCGGAACAGTTTTTGCAAGCGATTTATTTGCGGCTGATTTTACACAGTTTACAGCTGTTACAATAAACCATAAGGAAGGCATAAAGGGTGTGAAATGATCATTTAACGCTTTAATAGTGAAAAGCAGGTACATTGTCAGTCCGTGCGTTGCGTCTGAGTGTTCGTATTTGTTGTAAAAGACGGTGGGTTGTCAGATACGGTGTGTGAGTTCGTGGACAGTGCGTGTCAGAGGCTGAGCTTCATTCATCGACTGTTCGGTCTGACTGAACCCACTGTCAGCGTGGCTCAAGGTCGACGTGTCCCGCCCTGTGTGGAGCCTCTGTAAACACCAGGCAGCTGTGAGCTCCTCCACACACAGCAGAAAAGTCAAGAAAATGACAAGTTTACGACCGAGGAGGCGTCAAACTGCTCCGATTAGACAGACACAGAGTATTCATCCTTTACTTCAACAAAAGTATCATCAGCAAAATGCAGTCAAAGTAGTCCGTGTTTTTACTTTTCTATCTGATGTTTAATTTTACTGCTGAACATGTTCAAGGTTGAACTAATCGAATCGGTGCATCATATTCTATAAGATCATCATGTCCTGTGAGAACCACGTATCTCTAGGTTAAAGACAAGAATTTGTGTGTAAAAACTTACATTATCAAGCTTTTTGTTTAATTTTATTGAGATATTGCACAAGAAAACTTACAGTTTGGAACTGAATCAGTGGTGGGAGAAGTACTGAGTCCTAATCCTTACAGCACAGTGAAAATACTCCACTACAAGTAAAAGATCTGCATTTAAAACCTACTTAAATGCTGGAGAGTATGGAAATAGTGCATTAAAATGGTTCCTGTCGGTGTTTTATTATTATATCTGATTTTGATTCATTTTACTGCTGTACATGTCAACAGCTTTATAAATTGTTTGTAGTTTAATCTAATCAATGCATCATACTCTATAAGATCATCATCAAAAAGTCAACTTTTCATGAGCTCAGAAAAACAGGCCTGTTTTCAGCTTCGTGATGATGCAGTTTCCAGTGAATCCAAGAGGGTTTTTAAAGAGTTTAAGGAGGAGAATTTGAAACTCAACCCATTAAGGAAATACTGTTTCCTTCAGTTTATCACAAACATTCAGAATAAACACATTTTTCACTGAACAGGAAGGAGATGAAAAACTGTAAAAGATACTAAAGCTGTCAGACAAATGCAGTGGAGGAGAAGAATGAAGCTGCAGAAAATGGAAATCAAATAAAGTAAAAGTCCAGTAATGTGTCACGTTTTGTCCGTTTACTGCTTTAATTTGCAGACGGTTCCTAACATCCGGTGGACATTCAGGGTCGTATCATCCCTGTGTCCACGATGTCGTCCAGAGGGAAAACCGACTTGTGCCGAATATGTGGTGGAGGTCTGCAGGGAAACCAGAGGCGGTGGCTTTTCGGGGGCCAGAATAAGAAGAACAGTCGCCCTCAGACCCCGACTGGGTCTGTGAGGGGCTACAGTCAGTCCAGGTCTTCACAGAGCAGCCCCTGGGGTGAGAGTGGAGAAGAAAAAAAAAAAAAAGCATAGGGCTGGTGTGACAGTGCAGATATCTTCAGTAACTGTGTTTCTATTTTCTGTCTTTCAGGAAGTACGTTGTCCCTGGGGTCCTCAGCATCTCTGTCTAAGTCTCAGCTGTCTCTGAGCTCCTCCTCCAAAACGATGGATCTGCTCTCGGTTTTGACCCACATCCTGGGTCAGCCTGTCTCGCGAGGCGGCAACCAGGGGGAGTTTGTATGCGGCAAATGCGTGTGCGCCCTGGAGCGAGTGTTTAAGTTCGACTCAGTGATAGCTAGGGTGAGGGTCCTGTCGTCTGAGAGGCTTCAGAAGCTGACTCTGGAGAGGGACAAGATCAGATGTTGGGTTCGCCAAAACTACCACCAGAGACACCCTCAGGATGTCCAGGGCCAAGGCAGCACCAGCGAGGAGGATGGGGAGGCGGAGAAGGAGGGCTACAGGGAGATGCTCAAAGACAACATGGCGCTATCGGAGTACGAGTGCTGGTCTGAGAAATGGGACACGTGTCCGTATTTCATCAGAACGGGTAAAAGATGCAGAAAGGGCAAAGGCTGCGAAGGCTGTGACTCCTTACGGGTTTCTGACTCGGATTATGAGTCGGTTTGTGGGGTTCCCCGTCACTTGCCTTTCCAGTCCTTCTCCCCTCTGGCCTTATCGTGGGACAAGTCCAGGAGCATGCCCCTCCACTGGCAGAGGATCCCGTCGTCCATCTGCTCCAGCCCGGCCTCCTTAGCCGGGTCCACTCTGTCCCTACAGGCGTCATCTCACACAGAGTCCATCCAGTCTCTGGACTCTCTGGAAGGCACAGATGTGTTTGATTCCCCTGGTGATCAGTCGGTGAACTTTGTGCTGAAGGAGCTGAGGAGTATTGAAGGACGGCCGCTCAGTTCCCCTTCAGGGAGCCGAATCCCAGTTCTGGGCACAAAGGACGGACGATACTGTGGAGAAACTGGAGAGGTGGCGTCCCCCACAGTCAACAGGGTCCTGGACTTTGGGACTTTGGATGAAGAAGATGATGACGTCCTGACAGACCTGAGAGACGAGTTCATGCCTTTATATCGACAGGTGAGTGTCTCCATCATCTACGTCATTCGGTCAGGTTTCACACAGAGTTTTTTGTAAAGCGGCAAAGAAAATGTGAACGTATGCATATTTCTAACCTGTGAATATTAATTTAAAAATGTGCCAGTTATAGGCTTCCATATGATTAAAGAACTGATGATTGGATGTATTTTGTCAAAAAGCCTGAAACTGGCCTTAGATTTTTTTCCTCTGAACTGAACCGCTGGTCTGGATCATATAGCATCGTTTCAGACTCTTCCACTTTTCATTGCCGTTTCCCATCGCATTTTAATTTGTGTCTTGTGTCTTTTGGCATTTCCACTTTTTTTTAATATGCAAATTGAAAATGGGAATAAAAACATCGGGATGGAAAGACGTCTATTTCATCAGGTGTTGTGTGAAGTAAGTCTCCCTGGAGTGTGTAGTCCAGATAAACTGAGATTGCACCATAGTAATGTTCAATTGTCATGTATTGTATTCGCTGCTTCAGAGGAAACCACTGGACTGAGATCTGGACTGAAATCTTGTTGCCACCTAAAAGCCAGGATAAATTAGTGTAAAGACACCAGAGGGCTGGGGAATGTTGTCACATATCAATATTTAAACCTCATGCTTTGAATGAGTCGTGATCGGTTTAACTCGACTCATGAACTCCTGTTTCTCTGACGTTAAAAAGCAGCATCATGAAATCAACAAACATATCTATATAGGTCAGGTTGTTTTATGTTGTTTAGCTTAGTCAATGTTAATGTTATTCTTTCAGTCGGTTGGATATTGCTTTCTCTGGGCTGACGGACATGCACTAGATAAGTTATTGGTGTTGTTCGATTGACATGATGTCGCAGCCACTCAACGTGATGCATATGGATGAGTGTTACTTGTGTGGCCGACATTGTTGAGCGTTTTATACTGAGTATTGTGGACTCTATAGTAGAGACAGACCAAGCACCAACAGGATGTTTTACAAACCTTCAGGATCAGCAGAACCTGGATCCAATAGCGACAGGTTGTTGATGGCAAGATCCTAAACTGCAGTTGCTGACTTTGAGGGAGAATAATGGCTCAAAAAATATAAATTGCATCTAGAATCACCTTGATGTTTCACAGTTAGTTTGACGTTCAGATGCAGGTTTTTATTCATTTATAGATGTATTTATTTAAGTTTTTATTACTTTGACGTAGTGGTTCAGTTCAACAGTTTTCTAAAGTCAACAGAGCTTTCAGGGGAACCTCATACAAACTATCGTCACTATATCGAACCCTGGACTCTGTAGAAGTCCAGGGTTTAATGCACTGTTTTTCCAACCATAAATATCTACTGAAACTTCATTTAATCCACCAACTAAATCACCTAAAATAGAATATGTTGAAGATCTTTTTCAGCCCCTTCTCTTCAACACAAAGTGACACCTTGATCTCTGTTCATGTCTGAACGTGCTGTAGACCAGTGTCCTCTGTTTGTAAAACTCCGCTGCAGCCTATATTTGAACGAATGCCGCTGTGAGTAAATATCGACCCCGTGGTGCTGCAGTAGGTTACCCGGTATAACAGTCTAACATGGTTTGTCTTGTCAGAATAATACGGGCAGAGTCCAGCATGGTGTCAGGCAGCTGCGAGGACAGCTGGACCAGGCTTTGTCCCGCATCAGGACCCTGGAGGCCGAGCTGAAATACGGGAGCCAACCAGTTGAAGTCAACGGGTCACATGACTGGGCCTCTGTAAGTACCCGCTCGGTCACGCTGTACGCGTGCTTATGACTGTGTGAAATACAAAGAGTGTTGACGTAAAATCGATACAGTTGTGTATACTTTGCATTATTCTGAAGCTGAGTTTTAAAAGTAAAGTTGGTTAAACTCATGATTTTTTTCAGTAAATCCCATGAAAAGACCAAAAACAGACAAAACTTGTTAGAAAGATTAATCATTGTTGGTTTGATCTTTTTCTGTATTTGTCAAAGATCAACAACATCAAACAGTGTCAGGAACAAACTGTGCTTCATATGTTCGTACATTCTTTTCTATCACTGTGTTATTCTAACTTCGCCAGTTTGAGTATTTTCTCTGAGAGAATTTCTTTGTCAGTTGTCAGCCTTTAGTCCGACGTTAGTGTTTCTGATCTCTACCACTTCCTTCTTAAATAGTTTTTTACTTGCTACTAACAATATTTTGACAAGATGGCTGTTGCTTCTCTGAGACGTCATGGAACTTCAGAGATGAAGAACCTCCCGACTCTGCAGATCTCATGTCATAGTATTTGT
Organism: Coranthus polyacanthus; assembly: GCA_037367275.1. NCBI lineage: Eukaryota > Metazoa > Chordata > Actinopteri > Kurtiformes > Apogonidae > Coranthus > Coranthus polyacanthus. The sequence goes on from JAPQRN010000009.1 coordinate 14,361,945, forward strand.
CGTAACTTCACGTTTTGTTTCCCAAAACACAGTTATTTTCTGACATTTCCAAAAGACGTGAATGATCTGCATTGAGTAATCCACAGCCTTAAATATTTCTGATGTTGTTGTAACTGCTTACTTTAATTTAACACACTCTTCAATTTAAATGTTTCCAGGAAAAAGTCTGTGAATTAGTGGATGTGTGATTGAGTGGGTTTATTTGATCAAATTTTTACTTTTTCGGGCGTGTGATTTAATGTGTTGAATCACTGTGTAACATATGAACGGTACGGTTTAGGATAAATGTTTTGTGATCCTCTGTGGCTACTTTACTCAACACTAATAAAAGTTTAAAAAAAAAAAAAAAAGGCAGCAAATACTCGAGATATATTATATATCGAGCAAATATTTGAGAAGCTAAAACACAAATATTTTAGATTTAGGGCCCAAAATAGAGCTGGGCGATTATGGGGCCCGGTTTCATCAAGTTTTGGTCCTGAGTGAAAGTTGAAGAAACCAGATGGTCATTTGTGGTTTTAAACTATTTGTAAAAGACACAAGATGAAAGATGATGAACACAACAAGATGAAAATGACACAATGAATGAATGAATGAAACAAAAACACACCTTTAGTCCCTGACTTTGTTATTTAATGTTTATTTATAATCTGAGTTCAACAAAAACTACATAAAAGACAGTTATATGTGGTTTTAAACTCTCTTCTTTATGTTCAGAACAAACAAAATATTTCACAAATCTAGACATTGAACATTCAAAACTATTATAATGATAAGATCTTTGTCCAACATCAAAATTTCGATGAGGAAAATTAATTAAAACGGCAAACATTCAAACCACACAGCCCTCATCCAAAACGACCAAAGATATTTCATGTTTCATCATAAAACACATGGAAATTTTGAAACAGGAGCCACTTAACAGCTTCAGTTACTTATTCTCAGTCGATTAATCATTGCAGCGTGACTGTTTTCTGTCGATCTAACCAACAAAGTGCCTCCTCGCTAAGTTTAAATTATAAAGTGCCGTGACCACAGAGACGTTAGTGACGTAACAAACTCATACGGATTTCTAATCACTTCTAAACTTGTTTTAACCCATGAAGAGACGTTCCTCAGTCACGTGTCCAAACAGCTCCATGAAGCAGCCTGTGTGTGAACGTTGACTGTGCACAAATACAGCATTATGTAAGGAATGGAGGGCGGTGGACTGGGTTTTGTGCTTCTGGCAGGGTGTGTCCTGGTTTACAGGTGCAAATAAAGAGACAAAAATGCACACACACACAAACGGCCTGGCTCTGGAATCTTCCCGGACCGGTGGAGTTTGCCCCCGGGCCGCTCGGTCTTATGACGGTGGATCATTTACAGGCCGTTCAGCTGCCGTATGAGCTGATGTTTATCGCAGTGAAAGCTGCTGAGTCACATGACCAGGAAGGTGAATAATTAGTAAGGTTTAATGCAAAATGTTACAGGAAAAAATGGGAAAGAATTAACCATCGATGTTTGAGTTGAGATGAGTTTAATCATCCAAAAGTTGTCAGAAACCAAAAACAATCCAAGTAAACACATCAGTGCGAACGCCATTATTAACAATTCAATCAGTATTTGTCGCAGGGATGTTATGATTCATTATAAAATAATAAACATTTTCCCATTAAGACATGGTGATATAAATCCGGTCATACAGTGTATTTGGAATATGCATCTAATTTGCATTTGCTGTTTACATTCAGCTGGAGTAAAGACAAAAGACAGGTCAGATGGTAGAGATGCATACTCAAAAGAAAAGTCCACACTTCTGGTCTGAAGGAGAAACTCGCAGACTTCCAAACGTTATGACAGAGGATATCAACAGGTTTTTTGAACTGAGCAAATATTGAAAAGCTGACCTTTTCCAGAAGGTGTTTGAAGGATCACGAAGAGTTCACACACCAGTTAAAACCTGTTCTTAATCCAGGCGTGCACGGCTGCACATGAACAGGAATATTAGTGGATTCCAATATTCATTTCCATTAGTGATGTAAACAGCTGATTAGGAATCCTGTCTTTTTCAGAATTAGATGTTTCATGCATGTGAACGTAACCAGTGGTTCCTTCCTGAATGTCCTTGCTCTTCTTTTCCAGCCGGTGCAGGAGGATGGGGGCAGTTCTCTTCTGCAGAGCCTCGGACACTCGCTGCACAGCCGGGAGCGTCTGATCCAGGTGGGTGAGGCGATGAGGGGGGACAGGACTCAGTCATGCACACAGCTCCGGCCTCGGCCTAAAGCTCCCTGGAATGTCCCTTGTCTTTGAAGTCATTGCACGCACATGAGGCGCCGCCAAAAATGTATTCAATCTGTTCGACATACCTGTGTTTGATATTTGATGTCTGTTTGGATTCAGTCCAGCCGTTCATTTTAGCTGCTTGTATTGTTGTCGAGCATCAATGAGAGTTTTATGTAGCTGGTGTCACCTGAATAGACGAGCAAATTATTAAAATAATCATGAGGTGTGATTAATCACTAATTAATTTACCAGTTACTATCACTGCCCATTGATTAATAATTTTTGGGTTTTCCAGAGACCTGGGTCTTGGTTTTTCGGGGGTGGTGAAGTTCTGAAGTGTTCTCACATTGTTTTTGATCATTTACTGTCATATTTGTGAAAGGAAACAGTCAACATGTATATTTATTCAGGAATTTGTTGCAGTGAGTCATTTATAAATAAAAAAAACAACACACCTAGCAACGATTTTGATAATGGATTAATTTTTTAAGTGGTATTTAAAAAGCAAAAATTACATTTGACAAACACTTTAATATGACTCCGTTGGACGCTGGGTTTCACTTACACAGAGTCAGTCTTCAGTCCTTCAGCGTGTCCCATGTGGACACGCATCCCAGACCACCTCCAAGAGCGACCTCAGTGTCGCTCTTGGAGGTGGTCAGCTCTAATCACATGCATTAGAGCTGTCTGCATGTGATTGGATCTCTCACAATGGATGTTAATGCCGGGTCTAACATGGGGCTTTTATGATTCACCAAAATGACAAGATCAATACATCGCCCACCTCTGTATTAGTCACATTATTTTCTCTTGGTGCACATCAAAAAGCCCCTGGGTTTATATCTTTTCAGTCTTGCATGTAAAATAGAATGTGATGAAGCAGTAATTCTTGTGCAACAAAGGAAAATATGCCTTTAAATTACAATGATTACTCTACTTCATTATTGTTAATTATCATGTCATTGCTCAGTGTTGAATAAGAATGAAGTGTCTTTAGTTCAGACGTTTAAAGCTCTTTTAATCTGAGCCACAGTGAGGTTTGTGGTTTTGAACAGACTTGAACAGGTTTCATGCAGTAGATTTCTTTTATGATTGATGTGGTTCCTATTTGCATGTTGTACATGAGCACTTGGTTCCGATTATTATGTCGCACATCCTTTACGTGAGCTATAGCTGAAACCTGCTTCATGAATCTTTCAAGTAAAGAAATGAAAACCAGACTAGTGAAGATGTGTTCTCTCTATAGTGTCGTGTTGTTCTTTTTGTTTTTCAGGAGTGCATGAGTCTGATCAGGAGGCTCTGTGTGGAGGAGGAGGTCGGCTCCGAACTCTCCAACAAGCTGACTGAGAAACTGACTGAGAGTCTGAAGGAAACTCTGGCTGAGAACAGAGTAAGAGCCAAAAGTCATTCTTCTACCCTGACTTTTAACACAGAGTCCCCGAGCTGTGTCCAGTCATCAACCTCTAATAATTGTGCCTTTTCACTGAAGCCCAGTATAAAGAAGCATGACAGTCATCAGACTTTATTCCTTCGCTCCCAAAGGCTTTTGAATCAGCAGTTTAGGTCGTGTGATGGGAACATTTTACCTCAAGAGAATAAAAAACACTCATAAATTATATTATTTTGTTTCTACATGTATGTGACGATTCAACTATATATAGTCTCTCATTGAAAAGGTCTCCTGGTTAAAACATCGTCAGGTTAAAAAAATTGTGAGCAAATTAAGTAACTAAGTTTATTTATAGGCACCGTTCAAGAGCAGACGCCACAAAGTGCTTCATAGTAAGACAAAAAAACGCAAATAAGAAACAGAACAGCTGATAAGGCGGGACAAATGCATCTCTCATCTCTTAATGCATCTCTGTTTTTGTCAGAACTAACTAAAAGCAACTAAAATTCTATTGAGTTTTATTTTTTTGAGGAATGAGGATGCTGAGTGAAAACTTTGGAGCTGGAAATATCTGTCTTCTGATAAATGAGATTCTGTTTCCAACTAGTTTTGATTTGAGGTGTTTGATATGAATGTAACGCGTTGTGCTCTGTAGGCCGCTCTGGACCGTCTGAGGTCTGAAACAATGCAGGACAAAAAGAGGATGGAGGAGGAGATCGAGGCTCTGAGGAAGGCGGGAAGAGACCGAGAGAGAGACCTGGACACGCTGAACACGGTGCTGCAGTGCAACCAGGATGTGATCAATGTGAGAGTGTACACGTATGATTTGCATGCACTCTACTTCAAACACACACACACACCCACATTTTTACTCCAGTCTAGTTAGTTTTCAATGTGTGTGTGTGTTTGAACTTTGTCCCTGCACTTTGTTTAGATAAACCCACCTTTCTTCCTCCCACCAGGATCTGCGTTTGGCTCTGGGGGAGAGGGATCATCATCTGAAGGCGGTGGATAAAGAGAGGATGGTGTGGAGGCAAAGGGATCGGGCCCTGAATGCAGCACTGCAGGAGAAGGAAGACCTGATCCTCTGTCTCAAAGAGGAGCTGGACGGCTGTCAGAAGGATGTGCAGGTACAAACACAAAAATACTGTACGTACAAAATGTAAACATGAAGAAGTAGCACAAAGGCTCCGTTAAAAATGTCAGAATTAACAGAAAGGGGATAAATATGGTCTCAAAACTACTGCACACTTTTGTCTTTTGTGCAGTTTATCAAGTCAAGAAGGTACTGTCAAAGACTCCAGATGTAAATGAGCAGAAAAGTGCAGATAAATCATTACATTTTGACAGGTGTACGCATGTCAGTGGAGCACAAAATGAAGCGTCTAAACGGTTTATCAAAGGGAAGACGTGTTTAAACATGTACATCCAACCTCCGGATGCTTGGAAACCTTCAGTCAGTGTGGGAAACTGTTGAAACGGGTTTGACTTTGAGATGTAGACAACCAAAAAAATAATAAAGTTTGAAGCGTCTACACCAACATCTGTATTTGAAGCATTGTCTCCAGTCATGGCTACAGCTTTATATTTTATAAGAATCTGCTTTATTGTCCAAATATTGACACAAACAAAGAATGTGACTCCTGATGATGATGATGATGATGATGACGCAGAGTCGACCATTTCAGATGACTTTACGTCATGAAATTTGTATAAAAAAATCAATGTTAAGCCTCTGTTCAGTCGGTTGCTTTATTCTGAACCATCGGACTAACATAGGGGCGCCAATTTTGCCTCATGAAACAATGCCTCGATTGGTTAATTTGTTTGTCATTTTGAATCTGAAATAATGTATTAAAACACCACAGTGACACAATAACACAGGCTGCAGAATGTGTCTTTTTGTGAGTGAGTCTGGTAGGTTTAAGAGGGCTTAAACTGAATATGAAAAGGTCATGTTGAAGGTTATTGTATTGAATTTCTATAGAAAATTGCAGGTGGTCTGATAATTACTTCCAAAGCTGTGTGTTATATGAGACATGACTGGTCATTGGTGGTAATTCTAATCTTTAAACAGAAGTGTATTCAGTCGTGTATTCTCTCTGCATTAGTGAATGAGCAGTCTGTTCTGTCCTCTTGGCCTCCAGTAAACACTGACTTCAGTCAAAGTTCAACTCTGCTTCTGTTTTTCCTCCAGGCTCTCTCCGGCTCTGTGATTGGTCAGCGGTCATCTGGGGGCGGGGCGGAGACAGAGGCGGCTCTCGTCTCTCGGCTGAAGGAGAAGGAGAGTCATCTGGCTGCAGTGTTAAAGGACCGAGAGGGAAACAGCACCACCATGTGCCAGGAGGTCACCAAACTGACCGCGGCTCTGCAGGAATACCAGACAGTGGTGCAGGTGAGATGTTGGCGTCAGAAGAACTTACATAAGTAGCAGACAGTTTGTTCTTTTCCTGACTGTTCCCGTCGCTGTTTCCAGACTCAGCAGGAGAGTCACAGTCAGACAGTTTCGTCTCTAACGGCTCAGCTCGGAGACGCTCGGAGGGAGATGAAGGAGAAGGAGAAGGAGAGGAAGGAGGCCAATCGAGTCTGGCAGAGGGAACGAGAGGACAGAGACAGACAGGAGAGGAAACTGATGGACAGTCTGGAGAAGAGGGACAAACTCATAGAGGTGAGAGCAGCTGCAGCTTTATCCTTCTACTCCACTACATCTCAGATGCAAAGTTTTTACTTTTTACTCCACGACATTTGTCTGCCAGCTGTAGTTCCTTTTCAGATCAAAGTTTTCCTTCTTACCTCTTTAAAAACCCTCTTGGATTCTCTGTGAAATGCATCATCACGAAACTGAAAACAGGCCTGTTTTTCTGAGCTCATGAAAAGTTTACTTTTTACAGCGACGCCACAAACATATGATGATGAAATAGAATATGATGCATTGATTAGACTAAACTAACGACAATTTATAAAGTAGATCAAGTGAGCTCAACATTAAACATGTACAGCAGTAAAATGAATCAAAAACATCAGATATAATAGAAAAACACAGACAAGGATCATTTTACTGCACAATGAACACTTGCTGATGCATACTTTTACTTCAGGAAGGTTTTAAAATCAGAACTTTTACTTGTAGTGGGCTTCTAGTACTTCGACTAAATGATTCTTCCACCCCTGGTTGTCACTTGTAAAAGAAATAAAATGCACTTATGAAATCATTTATTAAAATGGCTAAAGGCTGCACCTTAGAAAGAGCATAACAATCTAAGAGCTGTCTACAGTCGAGAATTAAATCAGATAAGTCTAATAATGAATTAAATGTAGTTTGTTAAATATTCAACACATCAGCAGCTAAAAGAATAAGGACAGTCTGTCTAATGGTTTAAAGAGTTTCTCAGTTTTGAATCTGGTGCAGAAGTTTCCAGATGAATGGACTTGACATGACCGAAAAATCTTTTTGTTTTACTGTGGCAGCACTTCGCCCCCTGGTGGCAGCTTTAAGACTACAACGAGACCATTTCTGTCCAGTTTGAGATTTACACCCAAATATTTAGAAGATTAAACTCATGTTGCTGCCTCTTTAAATACTACAAGTTGGTAATTTGCCAAATGAAAATAAAATACTTCGCAATTATCACTTGTTTAAGTTACTTTTTAAGTGAAAATTGCATTATTTTGAGACTTTTTTTAGTATTGTGTAAGAAAAAAAAAAACCGGAATATTACAACAACCAGTTTGAGTTAATAAAACATAAAAATTATGAGCCAGTGGAGGGGGGGGGGGGCGTACATTTCTGGGAAGTGTCTCAAAAATTTGCGACTTTAATCTGAAACTTTTGGAGTTTTTTCCTAATTTGTCCTTAGTTTGGTTTTGGTTAAATAAAAGCTGGTTAAATAACTATTCTAAGCTGTAGGTTTCCTGCTTTAGACACAAACCAATTAATGAGTCAGTCTTCACATAAACTACAGATGACTTGATAATAAAAATTATATTAAATACTAACTTGCTTGTATCACACTTCATTTTTTCCTCATTGTGAGTCGGCAGCAACTCATTCTGACTTTGATTATTTACTTAAAATGTAAACGAATCCAGTTGGGTTGAATTATCAGTACGCGTGATCTTTTCCAATCTTTTATTTTCCTCTTTATAGCAAATCCTCCTGGACGTTGAGGAGCAGGACCATCAGTTCACAGAACTACAACAGAACCTGCACAACAAATACCAACCTGTGCCCGGCATCAAACACACACTGTGACGGACGAGGAAAAGCACATCGCTGCACAGACGGAAGAATATTTTGCACTTTCCGCACCACATTTTTATCTTTGGTCTATTTATGGTGGTGTATATAAAGTCTATTTAATTTATCTGTCCCTGTGTTGTAGGTTCGCGTTCATGGACCTGTCTACTGTTGACATGGGCCAAAGGAAAGATTAGTTTTCCACGATAATAAGGATCAGGGCTATAAGGATAAGTCTGGTTATTTTCTGAAAGACAAGCACCAGCAGTTAAACTAGATTTACTCACGAGTCCAGGCCACAAGCGTTTATCATAATAATATGAACTTGTTTTGGTTGAGACGACAACGAGCAGTTCATAACTCTTTACATCCAGCACGTGGGTAGTGTATTAAGACAAATGTGGGAAAATCAGGACATTTCTGTATTTAGTTGATTTTTAAAAGCAGTGGGAGTCGTGATTCATGTGTGAGTTGGTTGCTGAACATTTCTGGTTTGACACTGCTGTAATGTTTATGTTTTTTAATAAACAGTGGGTACGATATGCTTTAAATGAGATTTTTCTGAAACGGTTTGTATTTTCTTTTTTTAATACTTTGTATGGAAGCTGAGAACGACCGTGCTTGAATTGATTTTTTTTTTTTTGATTCCTGTTTTCTCAACATCACAAGTTAATTATTTCCATATCTCGTGGTAACAAAGCTCGTTTTCATAGTTTTATCATGTTGTACAATGTACATTATTTTCATTGTCTTGAGATAAAGCAAATTTTGTCATAATCAGTAAATTATTTCCTTATCTTGAGACCTTATGTTTTCTTGCAATAAACTAGATAAATTAGTCAATTTTGCAAGAAAATTAGCTTCATCTCGAGAAAACAGCATTAAAATAATTAAAATCGTGGCGTTTTTCAGCTTCCATACGATATTGCTTTAAATGAAATTTTCCTGAACTTTTCTCATTGTCTTTTATTCTCTCTGCACAGAACTGCCACATTTTGTTTAGCGCTCGTTCAGCTCTTGATATTTTAAACTGATTAATTTTGCTTTTGTAACTGGTTTCTTTTTTTTCTTTTTCTTTTACTTTAGAACTAAACTGAGTCCTCTTCCTTGTTTCTATGTCTTATTTGTCAGGTCTGTCTTTTTACTGGAGATTTTTTTTTTTCTTTCTGCCTTTTACCTCAAGAGAATAAAACGCTCTGAATCAAATTACCTCAGTGCACAGACCTGCTTATTTCATTACCCATCATGCAACTTGGAGGCTTGGTGAAAAGGAACATGACCTAAAAGTGTTGCAGTAAAAGCCAGTGTTGAATGACGGTGCCCCCTGGTTTCTCCACAGCGTCCAATCACCGACCAGCTTTGAGTTTCCAGTTACTTCTGTTGCTATGGAGCCGATTCCTCAACACTTCACACCAAGTTTTCACATCAGATGCTTCACAGTGGACGAGTCTAAGCAGTTTGTTCTTGCAGGTTTTTGCATTTTTCAGAGGTTTTAACAGCCGTTCCGTGAGGAGGAACTCCATTAGTCATGCAGGTCCAGTCGGTTCCCCTCGGCTCTGTCACCATCGGTCCGCGGTCCTGGCGCGACGACACGATCCAATCCATCCGACGAGCCGAGCGCCTGGTGCGGCAGACCCGACCCGGTGCGTCAGGGTCCGCCGGAGCCAGAAGCAGCAGCAGTAACACGAGGCGGCCCCGGAGCTGCAGCGGTTTCACCCCGAAACGAACCGACGACGCGGCGGAAACAGCCGAAGAGAAGATCACAGAAGAGGAAAGTGAAGAAAGTCGAGTCTGTAAAAATAAGACTTCAAGACCCCAAACTACAGGACCCATGGTGAGAAAAAGTATCCTACACTGACAAGTTTTTGCAGGTCAGACACATCTGCAGCTTATTTACCACAACCAGTCATTTCAAAACAATGAAGTCTATTAAAATAATACATTAAAGATAAATAAAAATAGGAAATTAAATCCTCTATTTAATGTTTAAAGAGTCTCTGTGTCCAAACAGAGGAAACACATAAAAAATAAAGTTATAACTAATAACTCTTAATGAGGAAAGAACTCAATAAAGATTTTTATAAAGACGCATCAGATCAAGTGAAAGTCATTTCTAATGACAGAAAACCTTTCATTAAACACACTGCACATTAGTTTCCAATAATGGTTTTTAAACTAGTCTTAAAAAAGAAAGAAAAGCATAAATTATGTTTTTTACAATGTATACTATTTCAGGGAAAAGAAAGAGATTTAGTGGTTTATAAGGATCTGTAAATATGAAGAACGATTGTTTCAAAGGAGAAACAAACATTAATATAACTACTATAAATAACCTACTTGAAGGGATGTTTCAAGATGTATTTTAGCATTTTAAAAGAACAGTTGAGATGCTAACGTTCCTCTTTAGTTCCCTGGCTGCACCCAGAGGACGTCCGTGGTCCCGTTTCCTCCCACCAGCCTACGGGAGCTGTGCGCCGGAGCCAGCGTCGCCGTGGCCGCGGAGTACATGAGGAAGGCGCGTGAGGTGGAGGGTCACCTCCGCAGACAGGCCGGTAGGGTGACCCAGGAGGGCGTCAAGCTGGAGAGGGAGAGGGGTCACCTGGAGAAGATGCTCCGCAACATCAGGACCAATCTGAGCATCAACAGGAGGAGCTCAGAGGGGAGGAGCAGGAGGCCGAGCGCAGCGGAAACGGTGAGCGCACTTTAGATTTCAAAGACGGAAGTAGACGGTATTTACGCCCAAATGTTCAACATTCCGCTTTAAAACTGTACTTTTCTTTTCTAGTGTGTGAGTTACAACCAGAGGAATGAATGTGTCTTTAAAGGGCAGAGGATTTTGAAAACACGTGGTGTTTGGTCTCAAAATGAACTTTTCTCTGTCTGTTAAAATAAACTTTACCAGTTAAATTTACTATTTCTTCATCACATTATATCCAATTATACAGCAGTAACACTTTATTCAACTACTTTATTTTGTAGAAAGTTTTCCAGTGAATCTATATTTTTGAAGTATTTATAGCGCAGTAGCATACTATTTACATAAAGACACAGTGACTATGAATGGCTAAAGTTAAAAGACAAAATATATATAAGTAAGAAAATCCAGTACAATTAACAGTGAACTTATACAACATAAATAGTCTCCACCTTTAACCATATATCTACTATTTTCTGACCTGTTACAAACAAAACAACAAATAGATAATGATGAAAATAAGTGGCAGATGAATAGGAAAGTGGTGGAGTTGATACAGTGGTGCGTTCAATGACACGTCTGCTGGGTTGCAGCAAACAGACGCTGCTGACTACCTGCTGGCATGTGAGCGGCGTGAGCTGGTCGAGCTGAAACAGGATCTAGAGGGAGTCCTGAGGAACACTCTGACCCAGCTACAGGTGATTTGTAACATGTATGACTCTGCCCCTGCTCTTATTTCCCTCCCCCTCTACTGGAAAATAACACTCCACGGATCAATAACCTACATCTTTTCTCCTCTGCCAGGATTATGTTTTGCCAAGGATTTCAGTGAAGCGTCTTAGACGTAGATTATTGCTGTTAATTTGTGAATATTTTGTCGCAAAAAAACCCCAAAATGTGCTATTTCCCACCTGAAATAGTGACACCAGTGTGAAGTTTATCTGAAGATGTTGATGCAAAGTAAAGGATGTTTTAATATGATAATGTAATTAAGTCCACACAATCAGAGACTGTTATAAAATCTGCCCAGCAGCACAGATAAAGCTCACTAATTAACATGTCAAGTGTTGTTTATTTATGCTGCAGTGTGAAGATAACACAATACAACCACAAGGATATGTACTGTAGGCCTGACGTGAGGTGGATTCAGTTACATTCAGACAGACCTCAAGTATCTGTTTCCACTTGTTTTTAATCTTTAGATCTTCAATCTGCAGCTTTATACAGAATAGACAGATATGAAAACGCTATAGATCTCCAGAAATAAGAAATTAAGTGAATCTTCTTATTCCCCAAAATCCACATCTATTCTTGCAGCCAAATCCACATGTATTTATAAAGCACGTTTAAAAACAGCAGCTGAATGAAGTACAGTGTAAAAACCATAAAAAAACCTGACAAGGACCAGTTTAAAAGACAAAAGTTCAACAAAAAGTTGCCATTTGATCATCACCATGTTGGCTTTTTTGGAGCTGGAAGTGACCATATTTGGACAAAAGGGGTGGGGCTACAGGAGTATGAGGGGTCATGGGTGATGCTAATGCTAAATGCTAACTTACTGAATCAGTAAAACTGTAAACTTCATCAAGCATTGTGTAACAAAATCATTTTATGTCGTTAGCATAACTTATTAACCACAACTACAGTCAAGCTGTTTGTCAGGAAAAAATGTGTTTTTATTCAATAAACAGAAGCTCGGAAAGTCTGACTCAGCAGATGAGTGAGCTGTCAATCACACCTGTCAATCAAAGCCTGACACGGCAGACGTCAAAGCTTCTATTGGACCTGAGACCTGATCAATGATGGACCACAACACTTATTAGAGGGTCCACATAAAACCAACGAGACCACAGTGACTCCTGGAAAAATAATACTGACTTAGTGTTTGTAGAGAGAAGTTCAATGGAAGTCTATGGGCTTTTTGGAGCAGCATCTAGTGGCCGTCAGCAGTATTACACTTTTACAATTAACAAACTAAAGAACTGACTTCATGTTGGAGTCGAAGTCCTGAACCCTCGGTTTTAAACATGAAGTGATTTCTATATCCTGGTACAGTCATTTCACAGGCGTTAAACAGAACTTCATCATGACAAACATTGAATGGGGATGAAGTCATGTCACAAAAATATACTCAATTTGTAAAGAAATCTGAAATGGCAGCGTTCGCAAACAAAGACACCAGCCATGTGTTGTTTTTTCATGTTAATTATATTTTGTTTGAGGAATTTTGTTTTAGAAATATTGTATTTAAGAATGATTTTACATGTTCTTTTTTTCCTTCCTTCCTTCTTTTTCTTCAAATATTGGTTCTTCTTTGCATTGTTTTGTTTATTGTGTTTGACTTTATGTAAATTAAATCCTTATTTTGTTGCTTATTTAAGGGTTAAGATGGGATTTAAGGAAAGCATCTCCTCAGATATTTTAAAATGTAGAGAAACATCATCAGACAGACTTTCATCACTTCATCATCAAAGTCCCACAGTCACAGCTCACTTTGTTTCTTCAGGCTCTGGCTCAGAGCAGTCGACGGCTGCTGGACTCGGCCGCTGAACGGGCTCGAGTCCTGGAGCTGCTGCCTCACAGTGGATCTGCAGGAGGATCCGGATCCGCTGCCCAGACGTTCACCAAACCAGACCCCGTCAGCCCCTTCACACCAGGTAACGACACCAGAGGAGGAGGTGACACTGAGAGGAAACACCAGGAAAACTCACATCAGAAAGCGATGGGAACAAAAACAGAAAAAAAAGAGTCCAGTAGGGGAGTCCAGTTTCATGCACAGATCACAGACATATAGACACGTTTCACTAATTTAACATGTTATAAGTTGCTTTTTTAAATCCATAAAATAAATAAAAAACACTGAAATCCACAATTTTCTCAATTAATGATTAGTTGTTTCAGTTAGAGACTTTAAACAATGAATAGCACTGAAAAATACAGCGTCCGATGGTCGTAAATATAAAAGTTCCGGAACCTTGTTACAAATCACAAAAATCATGATGGTTTTTATTTTACGTCTTCATGTCTTAGGTCAAACAGGACATGATATTGTGTGAAAGTAAATATTTCTTAAAAAGTAAAACTTAAAAAACACACCCTCCTCACTCACTGGAATATGAATTAAGGATTAAGCATTCATTTTTTGATTTGACAGAAGATATCCATACATTCTAAATACAGAGTTATTGTGTTAAAGCCTGATTTTAATCTCCGTCTTGTTTGTCATCCTGCAGAGTGTAAACAGGTATTAGACTCGTCCTCTTTCACAGTCAAACAGTCACAGCTGCTGAGAGAAAACATCAGACACATGTTGACCAGCGCCATCTCCAGGCAGAAAGCTGCACAGCAGGCAGTGAACGACGGCCTGGTGAAGAAAGTGGCCGAGACTGTCAGTCTGCAGGTCCCTGAATGCACCACAGCATTACACAGCATCACAGAGATACGTCAACACTGCGTTCACAGGACGCTTGAATGGACAAAGACACTCGTATTTTGGAAAATGTTTTATTTTCTTTGCATAAAGTCAGACACTTGTTTTGTCTTTTGCGTTGTTTTAGTCTCATTTCGTCTTTTACATCATTTTCATCTTGTTTCATCTTTTACGTCTTTATGTCTTGTTTTTGTCTTTTACGTCGTTTTAGTCTTGTTTTGTATTTTACATCATTTTCATCTTGTTTTTGCCTTTACGTCGTTTACATCTTGTTTTTGTCTTTTACATTTTTTACATAAACTCAACAATATTAAACAAAAAATGTATTATATGAAAGGAAAAAAACATGAGTTAAAGAAAACGAGGGAAGAATTGATTATTTTCTAATGTATCTTGGGTAAAATGACACAGTTTAATTTTTGTTTTTTTTCCCATACATATAACATCTTTTTTAATAGTTAATGTACCTACTTTGAAAACATGTTATAAATAAAATCATTCTTAAACATAGTATTTCTAAAACAGGATATAATCAACCCTCGTGTGGTCTTTGTTCACCTCCGCCGCAGTTTCAGACGTTTTTCTGTCTTTGCAGCAAACCCTGGCGCTGACGTCCGCGTCCACGAGGCAGGCCATGTTCCGCAAACAGAGGGAAATCAACTGCATCAGCCACAGCCACGGCAGAGCACAGGTCAGTGTGGACGCAGACACTCACATCACGGTCACAGAGGACGTTTTATACCTGATGTTACTGTGGTGTTCACAGGGTCCACAGTACAGCGGAGACATCCTGTCCAGAGAGAAGCTCAACAGGCCTCTGGTGCAGGTGTACCAGAGACACCCAGGGACGCAGTTACCTGAGGCTGCTCAGCTCATCCGGGTAACAACCTGTTGTCTTTTATGTCGTTTTCGTCTTGTTCTGTCTTTGTTTTCATCTTGTTTTGTATTTTTACGTGCACGTAGAACTGAAAAGCCTGTCCCATTTTCCTGACTTTGAGGTGTGAGTAGATTTCATACCCAGACTCCTCTGTGTTTCCTGCGTCCTCAGGGCAGCGCGGTGCTGAGACGGCGTCTGACGTCCTCTGAAGACGAGCTTGTCCAGCTACAGGACACCTGTCTGCAACTCATCCACAACCTGCACGGCAAGAGGACGTCCGCTCAGGTGGACTCGGCCGTGATCCGCATGAGACGGCAGCAGGTCGACAAGAGAGCTGTTCCGGTTTTTCTCCAGCAGGAGGCGCACAAGAGCCAGCTGGCCTTGTCTTGTGTTCAGTGAAGTCGGTGTTTTACAGATATTTTTCATAAACTCCAGAACCTACTCATCACATTCCTTTTCAGTTGTTTAGTTTGATGTTTCCTGTCAAAGCAGTTTTACAATATAATAAAAATAAACCCACTGAGCACACATTGTAAAAGTGACACTATGTTTAGGTTTATTTATGTACTTAGTAAATAAAAGCAACATTTATTTAATAAAATAAACTAAAAGTAGTTTTAACAAACATAAAGTTGAATTAAATATATTTAAATCATTTTTTGATTAAATTTTAAACAATCTCAGTAGAAAAAAATGTATTTATTTTATTCATTTTAAATTCTATCAGAGGAGAAGATTTATTAGGAGCTTTTTGTAAATCTTGTGAGCAATGTAGATGCTGTTGAGTGGAATAAACAACAAAATGTTAATATTATTGAATATATTACAATTGAAAAATAATTACAATAATTTTAGTAAATTTAACAAAATATTACCTAGAAATTAATTCTGAATTATTTTTTTGAAATTTTAATAAATGTAACTTAATTTTGGACAAATATTTAAAAGTTTGAGTCTACTTTTCTTGACAAATGAATTTGGTTTTATTAGATATTTAGTTATTCATAGACCTGTGTGAAGGAATCTGAATTTTAGGTGTAAAAACTGAACGTATAGCATTAGTTCAGTCAGTCCACATACCAGCACATGACTGAGAGCAGCTGATCTCAACACCATCCCACATCAGCTGATGATTCAGCTCATTCTCTTCTGCACATCCAGTTGGTTGATCTCATTCACGGTGCCATATTTAAAGTGTTTATCTATGCTAATGTCACTGCTCTTCTGGGAGCTGCTCTTCAACCAGCCTCCAGCCCAGCTCCACCTTTTCACTCTGGGTCTGACTTAATGTTGTTTTGTTGTCGTTGATGCTTGTTCTGTTCCTATTGGGGTCTTGTTGCACATGAAAAAGCAGAACATCCTGCTTATTTCCACCAAGGGACAAAAATGTAGCCGATGCTTTAGTACGTTAGAGTGTAATATCACTGATGGCCACTATGCTGCTTCCATAGACCTACGTTGAACTTCACTCACAAGTCTTCACAAGTCTTTTTTGTCTGGTTTCTTTGGTTTTATTTGGAACCTCTAATAAATGCCTTGGTCATTCTTCACATTTTTCCTCCATTAATACGATCTCAGTTCAAATAAAAGCCTTTGATTGACAGGTGTGATCAACGGCAAACAGCTCGACTGTAGTTGTGATTTGTTTTGTCAAAAGTGGTCCCGACTAGATGATTTTGGTAGGTTTTAAAAATGAATTGGATTTAGTTTTTGGTTGAAGCCCGTTGCATTTTATCTTTATACATACATGTCTCTTCTCATTCTCATTTACAGAAGGACCTGAAACTCAGAACTCATTACTTTAGGGGAATTTAAGTCTATCTTAAAAGCTCGAGAAAGTAATCGCTTCTAAATTTTCACTGGAACCGTTTTTGAGCTTGTCCCCTTTTGATCTTAATCCTTTTAATGTACATAACGTCATTTAACAGAAGTTGTTTGTTTGTTTGTTTGTTCTATCTTTATTTATTGTTGTAATGTCTATGCTGCTCTCTTGACCAGGTCACTCTTGGAGAAGAGATTTCACCTGGTTAAATCAAGGATAAAATAATAATAAAGTTCAAGTATAATGTGTATTTTTTTTTCTCATAAAACATAGAAAACTGCAGTAGATGTGACAAAGTAATTTCTCTTTGACAACATACGTTTCTGAAGATTAAAATATGGCTGCCGCTAATTCATTTATTTACTACTTTATTGACTGTGACAAAATCATTCCTCTGTGTCAACATAAACAACTCATACTGTGAAGCTATAACTTTTATTTATTTTAATTATTAAATGTCTGTTTTGACTAAAAATATCTGTTGTAATAAAACATGCCATGATGGAAACAAAGGCCTTTTTATATGCTCAGAAAATAGAAACAGGAAGAAGAGAGTGGCTGTGGTGTATAACAGGATTATCTAATTAATCTAATTTCATGATCAGATATCTGGTCACAGATATTCATATTTACTCACTAAACAAAAGTATGTGGGTGTGTTCAGAGGGGTTACACTATCAGAGGTTGTATTTATTTAGAGTTACGGAGTTTTACAAAGCTGTATCTGTTGGACATACTTTAAAAACCGCTGCTCTGTTTCTATGTCCGAGTCATGAGACTGCAGATCACTTGACAGCCGTTCGACCAAACTCAACGTCTTTCATTAAGAAATAAGACATGATTTAATAAACCTGCCCCTGTTTTACCTCCGTACAGATGACATGTGTCAACGTTCTGCAGAAATGCATGACATAGATGGAAAAATGAAAAGGTTTCATGTATGATTTTCACCTCAACTGGAGTACAGTTTCCTCACGGTGTTGTTCATGAATCCTGAATGGGGCTTTTCTCTGCAGGACACTTCATCCTAACAGACTAATTGAATCATAAGTACTGGGGAGTGGAGATTCTTGGAGTTAATTGACAGAGTATTAGAAGAAGCCAGAGGAGGTTTTCTGCCAGATCTCTACTGACTGAGGAGGAGGCGAGGAGTTTGTGTCTGATCAGGATGAAAACAGAGGGTTCATTCTAGAAAACAGAAGATTTGAAAACCTGCAGAACCAAGCTCCTCCAACGTTTTGTTCAGAAACAGTCAGCGATGGGGCAGCTGTTTTGTCCCCTGTTTCTGCTCTGTTTACTTCCAGCTGTGGGTAAGTGAACAAAACACACCGTTAGGGTGTGTGTTAATCACAGACTGCAGAGTAAATGTATTCACTTGACTTAAGAACTGGACCCTAAACGCACCATTCAGTCTAAAGTTAGTTTAAGGGATTCATTTAGGGCTGCAACTATAATTCAGCTGAGTGACTTTAAAGCTCTACTTGCCTCCTTTTTTATTTTCAATAATACTTGCAACTGTTTTAACCAGTAACTCTGTGTGTACATATGTGTGTGACTGTTGTCTTGCATGAATGAACCATGTTATTAATGCGTATAAGTAAATATATATGTTGTCCTCAAGTCTCTCTTGCAAATGAGATCTTGGTCTCAGTGAGGCATCCCGACTGAATAAAGAATAAAGAAAGAAAATTACAGAACTAATGATTGCTTTATGGATTGCTGCTTATTGTCTTTATTAATTGGCGAATTAATTAGTCTATGGCAGCAGTAACATACTTTTTTAGCTCAAGACCCAAAGGAGCAATGTGGTGAATGTGACTTCAAACCACAACATCTCCACTTTTTATACTGGAAATGAATCTAAATATAAGCACATTTTAGGTCTCTTTAAATGTAAAAGATAAGATGTATAAGAATGAAGACTGAACCAAATCAAGAAAATTAGCAAAATAATCAAGAAAGTGAACAAAATTGAAGAAAATAATCAGGAAAATGAACAAAATAAGCAACAAAATGAACAAAATAATTAAGAACATGGACAGAAATGCTCAAAATAATACAAAGACTCCAAGTTTGGGAAAGACAGGTCCATGAAGTGCAAAATGTCCATCAGTCACTAACCCAAAATTTAATTTAACATCATATGACGAAGACAGAGAAGGAGCAAAGTCTCGGGGCTTCACAGAGAACACTTTGTCACCTGCAGTTTTTAATCTGGAACAGCATTGGTCAGAGGATTGTAAGAGTCAAACTGTCTGATATACAACCAACAATTCACAAATGTACTCGAATGAACTTATAACCAGTGTAGAGATGCCAGGATTAGGGTGATATGTTCACGAACCTGAGGAGTAAAATGGATTCAATTCAGTTTTTGCCATCAATCGATACCAAATTCCACAACGATGAAGCATAAATGATTTTTTATTTGAGCGTTTTGTTAATTTATGGAAAGTAAAAGACCGATATGAATTCAACAAAATGTGGAAACTTTTAAAGGGTCTGAAAACTTTCAATCTACACAGTAAGAAAGTTATCAGATGATGTTTTTCTCACAAATGTCCTTGGACTTTCTCTCACGTCATGAGTAATTCACCTTCCGCAACAGCAGGTGGCGCTGTAGGCCGAATTTTCAACCGGAAGTAAAACAACAACGTGTAGTGGAACTTCCAGTGATCACAGCGAGTGTACGGTGTGCTTGTTCTAAGAAAACACAACCTTATCTGTCCTTCCATTTATTTCCTTACGGACCCTTACTGGAAATCCAGGTGGGTACAGTTCGGTATGGAGGAAAGAAGGACCGAATTTCCAGATCACGAAAGGAAGCACCTTTGTCTGCAGTCGACACTTTACTGCAGAGGATTACGATGCAAATGGTTGCGGTCGCTAAAAAGGGAAGCTGTCCCGAGTCTTTTTAATTGGAACAGTTTTACAGCTCCAGGCATGGGGACGGTCTAATGAGACAAAAATCTGCCTCCTTTAATGTCATGGATCATTTTAAAGCAGCTCAAACATTTTCACACTTTTACACAAGTCTGTAATTAAATGTTTTTTTTTTTTGCACTAAAATATTCCATTTATGCAGTTAGATCTTCCTGAATCCCCCTAAATTTTATGAACTGGTCCTTTTATCTTTTTAACAGTAAATTGTACATTGGACCCACATTTCTCCTCACTATGACCCCTGATACAATTCATTTTACAGTACTTTTAATTTCTGCTTTCTATTCATTAAGATATGACACATGATGTTGAAGATGTTTTGTTCTGCATTGTAATTGTTTTCTCCCTCCTGTGTTTCTTGTTATGTTTTCAGCTCCGCTCTTCTGTTACACCTGTGTGTTTCCTGCCATCTCCCCTCTGGACTGCATCCGTTTCCCGATCAAATGTCCTCCGGGTCAGCTCTGTCTGTCCAGTCGAGCCGTGGGTCAGAAAGGTAACAACGTGTCCTCTGGGTCGCTGAGGAAAACTGAGAAGCAGAGGCGTTGTGATGCCACTCCTCCATGAAAAGTCAAGAGTATATACGTAAAATGGCTCATTGTAGGGCTGCAGGATTTGGTGAAAAAGTCACATTGTGATTTGAATCCACTTGCTTAGTTATCAAGGAAAATGCACAGATCACTCATCTAGAAATGTCAGGTCAAACATACAAACTTATAGCATAAAAAAGTGCACTAGGGACCAACTGCAACAGTTACATCTGGAGAAAGTCATTTTAGTTTGTTTTGATGCTCTCCACATTGATTTTACATGAATTTGGCTTTAGTGCTGCCCTTTAGCAACAACATTTTACTCTGAAATAGCTTGAAAACAGTGCAATTATTGGGTGAAGGTCTAAAGATGTCTAAGCCTGCAGTGTTTTAAGATGCTAACACCTCTGTGTGAAAGCGTCTGTAAAAGCTGTAAACATGTCTGTATTTCCAGGAGATTTCCGCGTGGTGTTGTACGAGAAGAGCTGCGTCCTGCCCGTGCTGTGCGGAGTCACCGGTGAAAAATACGCCATGGGCCTCAACTTCACCTTCACCAACGATTGCTGTGACACACACCTGTGCAACAAGGCGGCGACAGCAGCAGCGTCGGTCTGGAGCGGCACACTGCTCACACTGCTCATCTCATACTGTGTGTGGTGATTAGAAACAGAGGACAGCAGATGTGTGACAGAGATGCAGATACAAGGCTTCTTCTGGCCTCTAACAGACACATGCTGTCCTCAAAACAGACGTGCAAGAAAAACTAAAAGAAAAGCAAAAGTAGTGAATATGCAAAGTCAAATAATACTCAAGTCATAATGCAGAATATCTTCTTTCAGAGTGTTCTGTTTCACTGGATCATTAATGTATCACATGTTACAGGTTGCGGTAACTTTAACTACTTTGTACATATATATACACATGTGTATATATATATACATATATACATATATACATACATATGTACATATGTATGTATATATATATATATATATATACATACACATATACACACACACACACACGATTACATGCATTTTAAATAGATCATAGTGGGTTTGGTCAGTAAAATCTGCAAATTAAGTTACACGACTGTCAAATAAAAGCAGTAAAGACTACATTCATCTGTTGTGTTTATGGCTTTTTTTCTTTTTCTGTGAAGCACTTACAAAAAGTATGACTAAAGTTTATTATTATTATAATACTTATTTTTGAATTGTAGTGAAGAAGTATAATGTGGTATATTATGACAGGACAGAGGCCTTGAGGACCGGTCTGGAATGATGATGATTTTTCCATAGACATGTTAACATGTGAAGGACTTAAACAGCCTGTGTTTTATCGGAATGCAGCTTAGTTAGCTTTAGTTTTAATATCACTTTGACATTTTCATATGAAATCCTTGATTTACAGAAGCTAAAAGAGGTACGTTAAATATGATTTACAAAACTATTTATCAAAGTTTATGAAAAGGTCCCATATTATTCAAAAACTGTGTTATTCTTGTTCACCGTGAACCATTAACACTGGGGGAAATTAAGACAAAGCTGACATATTGTTCATTGTGGTTCTTGTTTAGTTTTCATGTTTTCGTAAACACGTTTTATTTTAATTTCAGTTAACATATAAAAAAAGTACTTACTTTTTTCACGTCACTTTACATTTTTTTCAGTGAGAAAGAACACTATTTCCTTCAGGTTCTTGTAGTTACATTATAAATCCAGCCGGTGGCGCCAATAAGGTCCGGTTTTCCCGCCGTATCTTCATCAGCTGATGTTCATTTGGCTCCAAACAGACGCTGAAGTTTCAAAGCACACATTAAACTCGTCCTTCAGAGTTCTGGTCATGGTTTACCTTCCCCTGGTGGCTCTCCTGTCGGTGTGGTCCTCCACCGGGTCTGCGGCCTTCAGTCACACAACTTGGCCGATGAAGAAGCCCGTTCCCCCCAGAGAAAGCCCCGCTCTACCGCCGCCGGCTTACCTCCATCTGCCCGTGTTCGTGGATTCGCGGCTGCCGCTGGTGGAGATGGAGCGGTTCCTTCCGGCCGCGGGAACCGGACTGGAGCCGCTACCGAAGAAGGTCCGGGACGTCCTGCTCCCGTTGAGTCCTGACCCCAGCCCGTCCGCAGAGCCGGACGCTGCTGTGCGGATAAAGTGCAAAATGAACAAGATGCACGTACAGGTGCAAAGAGTCGTTTTAGGAAGCGGTGATCCGCAGTCCACGTTGAAACTGGGGACCTGCCAGGCCACCAAGTCCACCCAGCATCACCTGTACTTTGAGTATGATCTGGGCCTGTGTGGAACCAAACGTACGGTGAGTTTAACCCTACACTGCTCACACTGACAGGTTTCTAATAACTCATAATGTCATTGTTTGTCTTAGATCTTTAACAACCAGATGGTCTATTCAAACACACTGCACTATGACCCAGAGAGGAGACAAGACCTCATCAGACGAGCTGCCCCCTTCTCCCTGCCTGTTTCCTGTTACTATAACAGGTGAGACACATTTTAGACCAGTACAAGCACTTTTTAAACATGGAGTCGTGTTTAAAAATCACATATGCAGTTCAACCCAGTTCCCAGGTCCTCCTCAAACACAGACTGTGTTAATTGTTTGTATTTTGCAGATCAAGCCTTTTGGACCAAATTCTGACATTCATTGCTCCTTTCATTTGGCCGTGGAAGTTTGCAATTAGGGTAGAATGTTCCTGTAGAATTCAAAAGTTCAGTCTTATGTATTTTTCTTCCTACAAGGCTCTGGAAATGTCTGAAAATTAAAAACCTAACAAGACGACGCCTCCTTTTGAAAGTAGAGCTGGGCGATACGGCCAAAAATGTTGTCACGATAAACGTTTTCATATGAGTTGATATCGATAAATATCGCGGTAAATGTCAATTCATTATTTCTTTCCAGTTTAAAGGCTGATTTTTTTTTTCAGGAAAAACTAACCCTAGTCACAAAGTTTCGCGTCTGCAGGAGGACCGAAAGACTCGTTCACCAAAATGCATAAAATGAATTCAAATTTCAAAGGACTATAGTTTCAAAACTATCAGAGATACAGGCATAATATTTGGGATTTCTACAGAAGTTTAGTGTAGGAGTTTGTGGTTTTTCAGAGGAATCTGGTGATTTGATCTGGATCGAACCATATGGTCTGTATTTTCTTTTTTTAGGTATCAATACTCCTACAAAATCGGCTACAAACCCAAGCTGCAGATGCGCCAGATCGTCAAACAAATGCGGCACAGAGTGACTTTCACCCTGACTCCACGTAACGGTAAAACATGCAAAGACAGTAAAACCTGTGATGGATCATTAGCCACTGATTTGTTTACATGGGTATTGAAAATCCTCAAACAATAGGCTACATATAGACTTCTTTGATGTGATGAAACCCTCCTCATTGGTCGTTCTTCACTTCGAGGCCAGACTATGATGTCCTTGAGCTATAAGGACATGTATGGGATATTTTTCCTCATAGTCACCTTTGACATCTACTCAATTCTTCTAAAAGTGTTTAAATCCCTTTCACGTAGAAGCTTTTATCTTGAGGGTAAAATATGACCTCTTGATGAACATGGAGTCGTGACTTTTCTGTTTTAATCTGTATAAAAATCATGCAAATTAACAAAGAGCAAACCAGCCTGTACAGAACACATGACTGCGAGAACTGTGGAAAAAGATTTTTTTTTTTTTCAAACACTGAAGCTAAATAACTGGAAACTGTTGAAACTCAGAGTCTAAAGTAGTTTTAGCTGCAGTCAAGAGTCTTGTTCTGTTAAAAAGCGACCTGAGAAGGCCTGGTGTTGACTGTACGACATGTGTTGCAGCTCAGTGGGAAAGACTCTCTCCGTCTGATACCTACATGCTCGGGAAGCCCATGTACTTTGAGGCAGAGGCTCAGTTCATGTCCTCGGATGATCGGCTGTACGTCCAGTCCTGCTACGTTACTCCCGACAAGTCCCACACCTCCACGCCTCAGTTTCCAGTCGTGATAAACTTTGGGTAATGCAATCCTCATGCTCATTTAACCTCTGTTAACACACAGTTCGTCAAGCACCGAATGAAGAACACTGAAGCTCATTTTAAATTAAAGAAGTAGTTTGAACACTTTTGAATTTCTAAGAAACTTGTATAAAATATTTCAGACCCAGTTTGTTTAATTAAGGTGACAGAGCAAGTGTTTTTCCTAGCGTCAGAGAAACCTTAGTTGGGAAATTAAGAGTTTACGGGATTGATAAGAAACTCATAACATAACATCCATTGTTTTTGTTGTTTCCTCCTGAAAACAGGTGTATGGCTGAAAGCAGCGAGAGTCTCTCCAGATTCATCCCACACAAAAACGATGCAGTGAGATTCTCTGTGGACGCCTTCGTCTTCAAGGGACTGGCAGGACAGGTGAGCGGTGACGCTACGTGGTATATAATTTCTGTGTATTTCTTTTGGAGGATGTACTTTTTTTCTGCAGCCGCTGTTGTGTTTTCGTCTGATCCAGCAGCTCTACATGCACTGCACCATGTCTGTGAGCAGCTCCACCCCCACAACTACAGCCAAGTCCTGCAACTACGACACAAAAACAGGAAGGTGAGTGTTTTATTTGTGAGGTGGCAGACCTGTAGAGTAGTGTTGTAGTACTTAAGATCGGAGGGAGGTTCACAGGCCGCTGTTGTCCCCGTCTTCCAAGTAAAGACATTTTGGGACAAAATTCTGAACGTATCGGTAATTTACTTTGACCATTTCACAGTGCAAAGCTGTTATGACCTACGTCTACTTAACAACCAATAGCAATTCAGCATGAAATGATGCAGCAATCAACGTGACTGTTATATTTAGGTAGCTAAAAATTCTAACCTCAGGCTTCCATAGCTTCCCAAGTTGGCCTCTGTTCCCGAGTCACGACCAGGTCCACATCCTTGACTTGGTCTTGGTTTAGGTGGTCTTGACTACAACACAGCTGTATGGTATAAAAGTAAAAGTATAATCTGTTTTTTTTCTTCAGGTGGGTCGAGCTCTATGGATTAGACTCGGTGTGTTCCTGCTGTGACTCAAACTGCAGCTCTGCTGCCTCCACAGGTGAATCTGTCCTTTAACTTAAGATGGTTTTACGCTGTGTGATTTTGAGTCGTCCCAGATGAAAGACGACAAAACATGGTGATATCTTTGGTTGTGGCTGTAAAACACTGAGGGAAGTTTAAAGATGGTCGTTGTCACTGTCTTGCAACAGAAATAGTCATGCAAAATTGCCAAGTTGGCCTGTTTTCCCAAGCCACAAATAAATCCACACTCTCCTCCTCTATGGATTTTATTCCATACAGATAAATACCACTATTGTAACAGTTCAGTTCTTAGCTTCATTGTTTACTGCTGTAGCAGCACAAACTGACAATACACACTGATGACATTGTATTCATATATACTGAGTTGTACTTTAGGATTCAGTAGGTTTTATCATCAAACAGTCTGTAGGAGCTTTTAAATTAGTGGTATTACTAGTTAAAGGTAATTGGTATAGATCAATTAACCTCCTTGTGGATCATGGTGAAAAATAGCGTCCAGATTTCTTTGTTTGTTAGGCAGCGTAGGAGAAAGTTGGAGAGATGGGAATGACCATCATCAAAGGTCTCCAGCCAGAAAATAACCTACAGATTAATCTATATTTTGACCACATTGATACTGAAAAATTGAGAGCTCCAGTCCCAGCGGTTCCTGTTCTAGTATCGATTCTAAGGCCGCACAATATATTGTCACGGCATCATCATGGTTTTGACATGTGCAAGAGTCGGGACAGTAACTCATATTTGAGCTACAACTATTATTTTGCATCTTGATTCCAATGTTTTAATAAAAATTGTCATTTGCAGTGACCAGCGTGATCAGCAGCAGAGCGTGGAAAGTCGAGTCTGAAGTGAGACCCACCACAAACCTGAAGAGGAAGACGGGTTCCACCAACACCACAACAAAAAGCAGAGAGGCGACTAAGAGGACGATGACTTCACAGCCTGAGGTGACTTTAATGGGTAAGAAGGAGGAAGCAGTGAAGGTCCTGGAGTGGCCGTTCAGAGGCGGCGGAGTGAGTTGGGTGGAGGCAGAAGGTGAGGAGAGACGAGTGAAAGGCTCTGCTGTGGTGGAGGAGGAGGAAGAGTTCACAAAACCTCACATGGTATTTGAAGACCTCTTTAATTTGGACTAATACATCTCCTGAAGAGCTAAATGGAATAAAACAGCAGTCTGTATTGATTAATCTCACTTGTAGTTTATTTTTCCTGCGGTGTGACTGCATTGAGGTTGTTGTGCAGTGGGTGCAAGGCTGGTTTTGTGCCACACATTAGGCCATACAAATACATTTAACCACACAATGACGGAAGGAAAAAAAATGTATATGCAAGTATGAACACAGAGCTCGCTGCTGATTCATAGCTGAACTATGGGTAGTTTTATCTATTATGGCATCATGGATTCTAAATGAATACTGATGCTTTCAACAGATCTCATTAGTATTTTATAGTATTTTGTATTATTTAGTCAGTCTCCCTTTAAGTGCTTTGGCTGTGAAGAAAGGAGAATGGAAAAACAAGTCCCAAATCCAAAATAGTACAAGACTGTGGTATGTTTTGATCCCACACGTTTCTTTTGGTCAAAGGCTTTAAGTGCAGTTGTTTAGGATGGTTGTGATCGGAAATGAAACACGACGTCTTAAGCAGATGCGTTTGGTTCCGAGGCTGAAGTCGATAAATAATAAGCAAACACAGGAGTCTGTTTTCCAGGTACAAGCGTCATTTATTAGCTTTACATCAGGAGTAAATGTTTTATTGCTACATGACAAAGATTCTGTACATTTTGACTTTTACAATGTCAGGTCAATGAAAGTGATAACTGCATTTTTGACCTAAAGATCATTTATGAACATTTTACTGGTCACACAGTATCAGATGTGAATGATGTTTTTACATGAATATCAAAACAGTATACTTACAAATTAAAGAAAACTTAGTTTCATAACTGAATAATAATAATACAGTATATCATCAGTATTTTCACGAAAGTCTTAAAAAAGTAGAATACCAGCCCGGCTTCATGTTTTTCTCTTGTCTATTTTTTAAGAAGGAATGTGACAAATACAGCATCTTAATGCCCTTTTAAACAAAGACCATCGCGTCATATCACCTTCTTTTCAGACAGGGTTCAGCTCAGGTGTGTGCTGGAGGGACTGTGCGCTGTGTTTCCTCTCCAGTGTTTTTTTTTTTTTTCCTGCTCACGTGTGAAAGGCGTCGTCTTCAGTAATACGAGCTCAGGTGGGAGTGGGTGGTGGGATGTCTGGGCATAGCCGACCCGGGGTAGATGGGGCTGTTGGAGTTCCAGTATGTTGTCGGAGGGGCGAAAAAGTTTCCCGGAGAGACGGGCATGGACGCGGGGTGGCCGCCCATGAAGTTCATTTTGGGCTGGTGGCTGTGGTACTGTGGGACATAAGGCATGTCAGTCTGGTACTTAATCCCCCCTTCTGCTGCGTGAGTCTGATGCGCCTGCGAGATGCCTTGGAAGTCAAACTTGTAGGCGTAACGCTTCCCGTGCACCTTGGTCATGATGTTCTTGTCATAGTAGTAGCGCAGAGCGCGGCTCAGCTTGTCATAGTTCATGTTGGGCTTGCTCTTGCGCTCGCCCCAGCGCTTGGCCACCTCGTCGGGGTCGGTCATCTTGAACTCGCCGTTGGTGCCCTCCCAGGTGATGATGCCGGCGTTGTTGCTGTCAGACAGCAGCTCCAGCAAGAACTGCCACAGCTGGATCTGACCCGAACCTGTAGAGAAATGTAAAAAAAAAAAGGTGGAATTAAAGGATTGTGAGATTTTTAGTCAAAACAACACATTGGTGTGTAAAAAATTGGGATGTTTGATTGTTAGATTTGTTCATTTTGTTTGAGGTTTTTAGATGGATGTATCTGTCATCTGTCTGAGGATTAGTCTCATTATCTTAGCTTTTCAACATTATCTTTAAAACAAAACCTGCAACACTTATACCCCATTAAAAGTGAACAAAGGACCCACTAACATCTGGCTTTTATCTTCATTGTTAAAGTGTATAATTGGCATCCTCTCATGGATCACAAGTATTTGTTTATTTATCTATTTATTTAACCCACTATTTGTGGTTCCTTTTCTAGTGCGATGCCATGATTCACACAGAAGTTCCAGACCTAAATACCCAAGCAGGAACATTAAAATACTGAGCCAAAATAATCTTGATCATATACACAGGTGATCAAACAATGGCCGTGCTCGTCTCACACAATTTAAAATCCTACATAGACTCCACTACGCTAAGGCAAAGGCACCTAGCATCCATCTAAATGTATCTCTGACTTGTGACATGTCAGTCCTCAGACGTAACTCTGTTTCATAACTTTGAGCTAATGTCACCTCTTTCCTGACCGATACATTCAGCAGCATCTCAGAAACTGGAGCCTTTGTTAATTATTCTTGGAGTGTCTGACCTATCGAGACGACTCACACGTCTATCACTGCTCATGTCATGGAAAGAAATGACAGTAACAAAATCTCACAATTTCATAACATTTGGCAGTGATTCATATCATATCATAGCCTATTTATTTCATGACTGATGCATATTCATGAGTGAGAGTAGGGGGACATGGGAATTTAATGGCTTAAAGGATTATTTTAAGAATTAAATTTTACTTTTTTCTGTTATTTTGATTCCATGTCCATTTTTGTTTGTCTCCTTGCTGTGGTTGTTTGTTTCATCATTGTGAATGTTTACTGTGTTTGTTATATATTGCACACAGAAAAACAAGCCTACCTGAATCTACTGTTAAATGTTATGACAGAGGATATCAACAGGTTTATGGATATGAACAAATATGGAAACCTTTTCAAGAAGGTGATTGAAGGAACAAACTGAAACTGAATATTTTGTGCATATAACATCAGTCAGTGTCACTAAATTCAGTATTTTTTTCCCCATTTCTGCAGTTAGTTCACCCAGTATCCTCCTATGTCTGCGATTACATAAGTGAACAGGTTGATATTGTGATTACAGTTTGGTTAAGAACCCCCATCTTACATCTACAACAAACTGAAGTTAAAGCTAACAGTGGCTGGATTGTCTTTTCCTAACAGTAATGAGAAACACTGCTAACATCACACCGTTCATTGTTTTCCAAATGTGACCTTTTCACTGTGTAGTTTGGGTGAAGTGGCAGACAGCGGGGCACAAACCTACCCACAGGCCTGTGAGCGCTGTCGGGGAGCTTGTAAGGACTGTGTTTGCCTGTTCGGTTGTTCTTGGATGAGCTGAGGGCTTGGCCTTCTGTGAGGAAACAGCAGGGCAAACAGTCATTGTGCTGAGAGGGAAGCCAGATTTTTGTCTTTGTGTAAGCGTGATGCAACTGTGATGCTGACACAACAGGTGCTGCTGGAGATTTTCATCATTTTGGAAAGTTAAATGCAGCTGGGCCTGCCCTTTGTGTGCTATTTGCTTTCAAATTGCCAAAGCAGACAGTGTAAAGGCCTCATTTGTGTCATTTTTGTTGCGTATTTGCTTCGTGTTGCTTTACATTCATACCTGGGTTGGCTAGTCGACTGCTGATGGGCCCTAATGTCTGATAGGGGTCTGTGAAGAGGAGAAAACACAACAGCAGTTGTAAATTTCAACTTTGAGATGTTTTTTTAATGCTTTGTTCTACACAGTAACTGTCAAGGATCAATCTCAGGTTATTGGATATACTGTATACTGTAGCTGTCGAATCCAAAACCAGACAGATATCTGTGGTTTTAAATTGTTTGTAAAAGACGCAACAAGATGGAAATTACATAAAAGACGAAAATGATGTAAAAAAAAACAAAACAAGCAGTAGAAGAGGTCACAACAAGATACCATTAAAGGAACATCACTCAAAGGTCGAACGGTGGAAATGTTGATAAAATATGACATTTCTGCTATTTTGTTCCAGCTGAATCAGAGATGGACTGATTAATCAGTTTGGCTGATTAGATATCAGTAGAATCATCAGTAGAAGCTGGTGCTGATAGTGACCGATCAGGTGTCTTAGCTGGAAATACTGACTTTGATTGAAAATAAGTCACTCACCTAGATTTTTTTAAATAGATTGATTAATATATTGCTTTGACTTGGATGTTCGTTCAACCAGTTCGCCAGTTTATAATACATTGAAAATGGTTAATTTCAGACATGCATAATGTGTTCATTGTCAAAATGTTTTGAGTGGAGCGGTGGATAAAAATCCACTATTAGTGGACCTCGAAGCTGAATTTAAACCACTGTAACCATGATGCAAAATGAATCCCGTCAGGTGATTATGTAGTAACTGTAAAGCCCAGTTCAGACCAAAGATTCACAACGAGATGAAACCGTTTTAGACGTTGCAGGTAAAGGTTGCAGCGGTGTGAACTGGACCATCTCAGTTTGTATCAAACTGGATGATGTCGCAGTGCATCAGTTTGTCAAATCTCCAGAGGCTGGCTGTAGGACGTTGTGCTATAGTGTGTGTTTTTTTTCTCAGTGTTCATAGTCCATGTTTTCTCTCCTACTAAAGGTGACATTAACTCCTCTAAACAACACTTTGCAGGTTCATTAAATACCAGAAGAGCAGCTGTAGTAAATAACTGACTATCACTGTCCTCATTCATATTTATCCATTTTATTTTATTCCATCAGGTCTCTGTGCATTGGTCTGAACTGACATGTTCAGAACGATGCAGACTGAAGCTTTGCAAGTACAGTAGTTGTAGCTCGTCTCGTCGTAAATCTTTGGCCTAAACTGGGCTCGTACTGGACCAAACTGGTTATGAAACATTTTAGAGTGAATACCTTCATATTTAATACCTGGGACAATTCTTGGAGCGGCTTCAGCAACTCTTGTGCTGTGTTGATGCTCCATGGAAGAACCTAAAAATCAGACAGAAAATCAGCTGTTTTTGGATTCACAGTAAGGTATTTCGATGCAAACCCGGTGGTATCTCAGTCATAGTTTCACATGTTGGTACCTTTGGGCACTGCAGTCATGGTGTTTGTCGGCCAGCTGTTCCTGCGGCTGATTTCATCAAAGTTGTTCTCTGCAGACACACACAACAACAGAAAAAAAACGAGGATGAGACTGGGAGCTGACAGATGGTGACTTTAAAAAGACTTTGAAGTGGACAGTCCAGCCATAGTGGGAAGGAAGTCCGTAAATGTGAGGTCTGAAGATGACCCGTGGTTTCTGTCGTCGAGTCGTCTTTTGTTCAGACCTCCAGATTGTGAATTGTGTCCCAGAGTGGGACCTGAACCCCCTGTTTCCTGCCACACTGCAGCTGTTTCCTGTCTGAAACTGACTGTTGAGTTCTGGACTCATCGGGCCAGAGCTGAACCTTTTCACACTCTTGAAACTATGCAGCTTAAACTGAAACCTTATTTTCAAATCCTTAAATCATTCAGCTAGTTTTCCTTAATGGCTCCTTTGTGGTAGATTTTTTAATTCTGTGATTTGATTCACACCAAGAAACACGGAGACGGACCCTAACAATACGAGGACTGGAACATGACGAAAGCTACGGAAAAGTTTCACTTATTTAAATTATAACAAGTTATGGGACTGTTTTCTCTGTGTTGTGCCTTTGTTTTCTAGATGTGGTAGTAATTCTTTAAATGTTTATATTAAAACCTCACAGACTCTTTGGAGTGAAAAATAGATTCCTTCCTTTTCCAGTGACTGTTTTCCGTTCACCCATAATGACTTTTCCTCTTAGCTTTTGTTCTACAAAAGAGAGTGTAGTGCCTCCAGTCCACAGGGTGGCGCTAATAGGCAGGCTCTAGGTAGTTTGACAACCACTAATAGACACTAAATAATGAGAAGAAGCAGCACTGCTGACACAGCTCTAGTAAAGTATAGACATAGGTCTGGATATGCGACTAAATGAAATCACTGAAAATGAACTAATGAAGGAGCGTTGTTGGTCTCACCTGCTTTCACCTGTAGTCGGGGTTGTTGTGGTGTGTTGTTGGTGGGAGTTGTGGGATAAGAGAACGTGGGGCTACCTGAAGCAGATGTCAAACAAAAGTTCAAGATGAGTCAAAATCAGGCAAAGCACATTTAAATGTTATGAGAAGAAATCTTCACACAGAGGCCTTTGGAGTTGTTCTGAAGTTCTTTTCCTGAATCCACAAAAAGTATTTTCCTCATCTGTATTTTGTATCTTTAGAGCTTTTGTTTGTTTGTTTGTTTGTTTGTTAGTGCTTGCATCAGTCAAGAATGCGGGAAGTTATGTAAGTGAACATGCATCAAAAGTCATGACGACATCCAGTAAATGCAAGAAGTTTGCAACAACAAAGAGGAACAGTGGTCAGCTGTGTGTACAGTACACAACATCACAAACATCAAGTTGTTGTGGTGGTTGTTTTCACCCACATCCTCTAAACCAACTTAGTCTTTAAAAGCGATAATACTGTCAACTTTAATAAAATCTATTCAGCTGACACTTTAACTAATGTTACAGA
Source organism: Coranthus polyacanthus (assembly GCA_037367275.1). NCBI lineage: Eukaryota > Metazoa > Chordata > Actinopteri > Kurtiformes > Apogonidae > Coranthus > Coranthus polyacanthus. Next base: position 14,394,641 of record JAPQRN010000009.1, read on the forward strand.
TTAGTAAATGCTTATATTTTCTATTTTCTAAACACTTTAACAACAAAACAACTGCAAAACTACTTTATAATGAGTGTCTTATGTATCTGAAAGCCTTCCATTTTAACTCTCATTGATCAGTTTGATGATTAATAATAATAATAATAATAATAATAAGATTTTTTTTTTTTTTTTATTCAGCTAATGAAGATGTTGAGGTTTGACAAAGAGAAGCATCAGATCTTCACACACGAGAAGCTGGAACCAGGGAAATGTTGTTTGTGCTTGAAAGATTAATTGATTATTGGTTTATTATTTGTAGGGATGCACCCATATTCGTTCATTTATTCAACCGTTATATAATCTCAGAATACTCTGAGGTTTGTAAAGTAAAGAAAACAACAGGAAGCGGTGGTAAGGAGAACAATGAACTGAATAAACAATAAAACCTAATGAATAATTGAAGGAATTGCAGCAAGAAACTTAAACTTGCAGCAGTAAACAATGGTGATAAAAATAATAGAAGGCCATAAAACAATGGGAGTTTAGAATTGTTAGGCAATTAAAATATATAAGATAAAACACGAACAGATCAAGTAAAACTGCCCTGGAATAAAGTAAACTTGAGCTTGTTCTGATGATGTGATGGTGATGTAAGAAGGTAAAAGACCTATTAGTGATTTTTAACCCCTACCTGTCTGAAAACACCTGAGCCTCCAGAGTCCAGAGCAGGGACTAGAACTGTCGCAATTATTTGACATAATCATCTCCATTCATTTGTATAAAAACTAACAAATGACATATTTTCTCATTATTCCCACGTCTTTTAATCACATCATCTCATTGCGTCTCATTCTTCTTCATGAGTTCAATGTAGAACAAGCGCCGAGAACAGAAATATAATAAATTTTCATGTTTCAAAATTCTGTCAATAAATGTTGCTTCCTCTTCATAAACTATCATTAGACTTATACTACATAAAGTTACCAGAATAGACAGTAATATTGTGAATCGCAGATATTTGTTTGAGAATTAATCGTCAGCTGAAATTTCAAGCGCGGCAGTTTTAATTGCTCCATCTCTAATATCACCCAGAATTTCCCAGTTAGTGCATCCCTAATTATTATTTATTTCGATTAATGTTTGCTGAGTCCTCAGAGCTTGTAACGGTCTGGATCGTCCACTTTAACTGGTTTGTCGTTCAGTTTGAAATGCTCTTTCTTTTGCGGGATAAGAGCTGCAGTCTTTTTCAGTGTCTTCTAATGACAGTCGACAAAATTGTGTCGTTTCTTGTTGATTACATATGTCTTTTATCTGTGTTTTTATCCATTCTGGGACCGAGCGTCCTGATTCTTACTCTGCCGGAGGTAACTGAGGTGCGACAGCAGGATGTCTGCGTTGTAGGCCGACGTCAGCCGCATCATGTCCTCCTTGGACATCTTGCACAGCGCTTTGCCGTCCAGCGTCTGGAAGAGCATGACGTCCACCTCCTCCAGGACGTACTCCTTGATGGCCCAGTCCAGCCACTGCCGCACGTGGTCCTGTGTCCAGACCTCCGGGTCTGAAATCAGATCAGGGAGCAGAGAAGCGCAAAGATACAAACACACACCTGTGAGATGATAAGAATGACAGACTGATACTAAGGTTTATACTTTCTGTCAGTGGCTAAAATATAAACAAGCATCCAGGTTTGAAATTCTGATTAGTTTTCATTTAGTCTTTCAGTTTGGTTTTTGATAGTTTTAGTTAGTTTTACAAGCGCAGAAGTAGTTTTAGTTTGAGACAAGAAGCTGAAAAAGTAGGATTTGAAATGCATGACATCGAGTCTGATTAGAATCTGAACTTTCCGAGTTGTGGGTTTTTATTTTGTCGTTCAGTATGGGTGTTGATTTCAGTTTGGTTTTAATTAGTTTTACAAGCGCAGATGTAGTTTTAGTTTGAGACAAGAAGCTGAAAAAATGCTTGGCAGTCAGTCTGATGTAGACATTTTGTCATTAATTAAAATCTCAATAGACTTTATTTTGTCTTTCCGTTTTATCATATATGTTGAAGTAATTCAGGCTAAATTGTGACTTTTTTGTTCACATTACAGATGAACTAAGTCACTGTGTCATAACTTTGTTTTTCTTTTCACCATTTTCAGTTTTTACAGCTGGTTTTTATAGTTTTACTGCAACGTATCAGTATGAAAATGACAAGTATCACAAATGTCACCACTAGTTTCTGTTGTTACTCAGCATTTTCATGTCCTATAAATACATATGTTCCACTGGCCTACTGCTGATTTGTGTTTCTACAACTCTGCATAATCATTTTTACATTTATTTTGCATGGAAACATTTATTTTTATGGAAACATTTCTTAACAAAAACTAGAAAAGAAAACTTGCAGCTTCTCCAAAGTGAAAATTTTATGTTTTTCTTTGTCATATGTGACGAGAACCTGAATAGTTTAGGCTGTTGGATTGATTTTAAATAAGAAAAGCAACTTAAATGCTCATCTTTTTGTATTTTGTACATGAATACTAATATTTTCAGTCAAGTTTATCATAGGTGACCAAAACCAGCAGTGAAACGAACGTTTCCTCCAGTGTTAATGGTTCACAGTATAAAATATGGGACCTTTGTAAATAAAATGATATTTGATGTCATTCATTCTTTCATCTGAGCTTCATGTAAATCAAGACTTTCCTCATAAAACATTAAAAAAGTCAAACTAAAACTGAATAAAACCTCAACTAAAATGAGCCAGTTCCTCAAAATAAAACTAAACTCAAATCAAAAACCAAACTGAAAGACGTATCCAAATAAAATGCAACACGTCAACACATCTACATCACATTATTTGAACCTGGTTGTAAAATGGTATTAAATTGCTTCCTGCCCTTTAAAAAAAAACCTCAAACTTTTAAATCTTGAGAATCAGGAAACTGTCAGATTTTAATTCAAGGTGGATCATTTAAAATCAAAGTCTCGGAGCCGATGTGTGTCCCTGCTCTGATTCAGGACTTTCAGCTCATTTCCAGTAGCAAACAATGCTGTGAATTACCCGTAATATTAGACAACGTGAGTGTTGAATGTGAGCCGAGGCCACCGACCACACCCTCGGGTCCTGATTGTCCTCGCTTAACACCCGCCGCCGTGATGCAACTTCCGTCTATTATTAAGGCAAATAACTCTGGTGACTCATCTGTGAATCTGATTCAGGATCCACGAAGCTGAGTTTAAACGTGGTCTAACACACCTTTCAGCAGGAGACTGACTCACAAACGTGCACACGAACACGCTGTGCTGCTGATGTAACGAGTCACGGATGACGGGAGGTTGAATGTGGAATCATGTGGAATCATGTTACAGAAGTTTCAGACATTCAGGCTCCAAACACATGTGAATCAGGTCAGCTTGTTTTATAAGTGACAGTTAATAAGAATGTCTTTTAATAAATTTAAGAGTCGCAACAAGATGAAAATAATGTAAGAGAGATAACGACAAACATGATAGAAAAGATGCAAAAAGACATAAACATAAAACATGCAACAAAGATGAAACATTCTGTAAAAGATGCAACGACAAGAACCATGTGAAAACAGCATAAAAGATGAAAATGATGTAAAGGATTCAACAGCATGTAAATAACATAAAAGACAAAAAAAAATAAAAGTTGTAACAAGATGAAAATTAGCAAAAGATGCTACAAGATAAATGTACAAGTAAAATACACAAGACGAAAACAACGTGAAACTCGCAGAAAGATGCAGTGACAAAAATGATGTAAGAAATAGCAACAAGACGTAAAAAATGAAACAAGATGTAAAAAAAAACAAAAGACATAAAGGTTGAGACAAGATGAAAATAATGTAAAGTGTCTTTAAATGTACAGTAGTAGTAGTAGTTTTGGAATAAAATGATTGACATCCTTCTTTTTACCGGAGTAACATTACCACAATATGTGTTTAAAGTGACCTGAACAGTCTGACACCAGGTTATTTTAGCTGCAGATGAAACACATGAGAAACATGAACATTTTATGCACCATCGTTTTGGCTGTTGTTGTATTTAAGGTGTTTGTTTATGTGTTTGTTTTCACTGCTGTCAAATGTTGAGTGGGTCCATCAGTCTGTAAGGATTGTAAGGGAAAATGCTGATCTGAATATGAATAGACCACCTTTTTTTCACTAAAGTACTCAGTGACAACAGTGAGTAGCAGAACCATCTCACTCCTTAAACCATGTCCATCTGTAATATTTGAAAAACCTGATTCCCATAATGCCCTTGTTCTGTATCTAGTGTGGTCTCAGTGCCCTGCCTTGGTCTTGGTCTCGACTTGGTCTTGGTCTTGGTCTCGATACGCTTTTGACTCGGTCTCGGTTTAGGTCTCGGTCTCGACTACAACGCTGCTCAGGATAACGGTCCAAAACAATGTAACCCAGACCCTGAGGCATCTGAAAACGGAGGAAAAGCCCTGTTTCTGCAGGAGAAGTTACACACGGGTTCAATCTGTGCCAACATCTGATTCAGTTGTTGATGTTGCACAAGCAGAGTGTGTGGCAGCTGTTGAGAAAGTGTCTTGTGATGGCGCTGGTTGTGTGTTTGTGTGTGATGGGTTTGTGTTTATGATGGGACTGGTTGTGTGACAGGGTTGTGTGTTTGTGTGTGATGGGGTTGTTTGGGCCGGTTGGGTTTGTATGTCTTTGTTTGTGTTTGTGATGGGACTCTGGTTGCTGGTTGTATGTTTGTGTGTGTGTGCATGTGTGTGTATGGGTGTGATGCTGCTGGTTGTGTGTGTCAGCTTTGTGTGTGTGTGTGATGTTGCTGGTTGTATGTTTGTGTGTGTGTGTGTGTGCGTGAGGGCGCTGACCCGCCGGTACGATGACCCTCTTCTCCTCGGTGGCGGTGCTGCTGGGCGGGGTGGCGGTCTGGGGGCTGACCCGGGGCTCCGTGTACGAGGCCTGGTATCCCATCTGAGCCCCGTCGCTGCTCATGTGTCTGGAGCGTTTGGTGACGCTGCAGTCGACGGGAGACTCACGGCTACAAGGAGAATACACACATGTAACACATCACACACATGTAACACATCACGGCAGGACTGACTTAACATGTTTCTGAACTTCATACAGTTTAGATTTGATTGTCTTTGTGTTTTCATGGACAGTTTATTTTGATCTGCAGTGATATTTCTCACTCGTTACAACATGAAAATATCCCGTTATAATGTGATAATATTTAGTTATAATGTAGTCTGATTTTTGTCTCATAGTCACGTCATGTATTTCCAACATGTTTTAATGTTTTAAATCATTTTTTTCTCATCTTTTTCATTATATTACACACACTACTTCAGATACATTTTCAAATACTCTATGGATTTTGTCTCTCATGGCTCTAGCTCTTTAACAAGGAGTTTTTTTCCGAAGTGAGTCATGCAGAGTGATCTCCAATCTATTGTCCTAGTCGTCCATGTTCAGGAATAGTTTTGTAAAACCAAACACAGTGTATGATCTGCATTTTCCAAAACGTATTAATCACGTATTGTTGATTTCCCAAAATAAAATGACTCTGTCGAATAGAATTTCTCAGGACGTGAACATGAATCCTTATTTCATTGGACATTAATCTGAAATAAACAGACATCTGGAAAAAACAACCTGAAAGGATGAATTTCTTTAACTTTTAGAATAAGTAAAGTAAATATGTTGACTTTGTTTGTTGCTGCTTTTCATTGCAGATCAGTAGAAACAATATATTTATCAAATTATAACAATATGTTTCGATTTATAGCCAGATGCTTTAATTCATAACCAGATATTTTCACGTTACAGCGAGATCTTCTCATTTTATAATAAGATATGTTCATTTATAGCAAATGGAAAATATCATTACAGATCAGCAGAAACTGTCTGATACTAAAAGAATTGTATTATTTGACATTTTCACTTCAGATAAACTACATTTTTTCACATGTTGTGCGTGTAGTAGCCTTGTTTTTAGTTTATTTAAATGAAGAAGTGCTTTAGTTACAACATGTTTTCAAAGATTTTAATCAATAAAAGATTGTATCATGAGAGCGGAGTTTCTGTTTTTTATCGGACATTGAGTTTGATCTGATAAGTGAAACATGGACAGGCGTGTGGAAAAACCCAGAGTTTTGACGTGAACTCTCGGTCCATCCGGGAACCTGAGGTCCCCCCTGAGACCCCACCCCCACCCTGACTCACCTGGTCCCGTTGACGTGCTCTCCTCTTTTCCCAGAGTTCTGTGCGGCCGGCCCCGCCCACTCGGGCTCGGCGGACTCAGGGCTGTGCTTGGAAGAGGCGTGGCCGAAGCCTCCGGGGGGCGGCGTCATCTCAGTCTTCATGTGCAGGGAGGGGGGGCCCGCGGGGTACGGAGGCTCGAATATGGGCTGGTCCTCGCTCACCACCGACAACGCTTCCTGTCCAGGGACAGAGCGGTCAGTGAATGCACCACACACAGCGTCACCGTGGAAAGTGCCCACGCAGCTCAGATAAACGCACACACACATACATGTCAGGGGGGTTCAGGGACTTTACACGGACTCACATTCATCAGAAAGAGATTTACAACATGAATCATAATCACAGTAAAGTCACATTTTACCAGTTGTTAATCTGACTGATGGGAATACACCTGCAGACGCACATGGATGACAACATTTTATCATTTATTCTAGAGCTTTGGATAATTATCTGAAAGATTTTGGGTCATTTTCCAAGAGAAGAAAAGTCAAAATTCTCTGATTCCAGCCTCTTAAATGTGAATATTCTCTGGTTTCTTTCCTCCTCTGTGAAAGTAAAGTGAATATCTTTCCGGTTGTGGATCAAATATGACATTTTATTAAACACTGATGGAAATTTTATAGAACAAACAACGAAGGTTGTCTACATTTTTGGTGTGTTTCATTCCATTTTAAGTTTAAAACAGAGGTTCATCTGGTGCTGATATGAACAAAACATTACATTAATGAGTTTAAGATAATTAACTGTCGTAATAGAAAATATCACCTAGAAATAAGTTCATTGGATGTTTTGAATCTAGCTCATATTGTAGTCATTCCAGCCTCTTGATTGAAAAGATGTGTCTTTGTAAATAATAAAAAATATGAGCAGTTATTATTAACTTAAGGATTAATGATGTGTAATAAGTTAATAACTGAACGTAACGTCCTTTTGGTACCGACTCACTCAATATGTTCAGTATTATAGTAGTAAATTCTATGCATTTTTTTTTACTCCAAACAGATATAGAAATCATTAAGATTAAGGTTCATTTTTGTCTTTTTCGCAGCAGAAATAGCTTGTTTCTGGATAAAGAACTTTTTTTGATGTATACATTTCCATTTCACCCAAAACGTCACTTACGTCCATCTGGTTTTCACTGTAACCTTAACCCTAAACTAATCCTAAAACCAGACAAATGTAGTCATTTACATTGTCGGGTCCAATTTCATTTTTAGTAGCTTTATGTCCATGTAATGTATGAAAAACAGTAAAACTCAGGTATCTGTACTTTATATTTCTGGTATTTTTTTTCTCTTTTACTCCCTACATTTTAACACAGCTATGTGTACTTCTTGCTCATTACATTATATGGTATATTTATGTATTACTTTTTGCATCACTGTGCCCCTTCACAACATCAAGACCGATTTGAACTTAAATGGATGGAACAATAACACGTAAAAAACACAATCCCTTTGTGAGTCGTGTGCGATAGAGGAAAACTATGTAAAAGTTGTAACGAGACCAAAATAAAAGCTGAAACAAGACGAAGACAAGACATGAAAGATGTAAAGAGGCAACAAGCCAAAAGAATAACACAAAGAAACAGAACTTCTTCTAGTTTTCCATTGCTGTAAAGTGGATATTTTATATGGTTTGCTTCTTTCTAATCGATCCTTTTTGTTCAGTAGCTCCACTAAAGGGACACAGGTTGTTCTGCAGCAGCTTGTCCATCTACAGGGGTTTTTCATCTCCGTCAACTCTCAGACTTTATCTTTCCTTCTTACAGGCTGCAGTTTTAAACCGGCCTGAGGTTACTGGCAGAAATGAGTGTTGAGAAACCGTGTGAAGTGACTCACTAGACACAAGCTGCTGCGTTTAATCATAAAAAGCATCAGTGCTCTTCACCGCAGTTTAATTTTCGTTAGGATTAGGTTTGCAGGGAGGAGGGGGAAGGGTGTTATCTGAAGGTGGCGTGTAATGTAGATTGCAGCCCGTCTTCCGGCGTTCAGCACCTTTGCGGCAGCCGAAAAACAAGCAGGCTGACGCGGCAGCAGACCCGCCGCTCGAATCGAAGAGCCTGCGTGATGAGGCGGCGGGAGTCGAAGTGGGCGCGAGTGTTTGTTTAGAGGAGCTGAGCATTGTCTTCGAGCTTCGTACGTCAGCGCCGTGCTTTTTCAGTGGCCTACAGGAAACCTGGCCGCCATGTGCAGAGGAACCTTTTGGCACAGGCCAAGGGAGAGGAAATGGAGGAGGAGGAGGGGGGCACAGTGTAGAAATGTGGGTCATTTTAAAGCTGGAAAACAACCCCAGAGGCCTGCGGTGGCGGGAGGGGATGGAGAGGGGGTCGAGTTCATCGGACACACAGACGAGCGCAGCCTTGATTGAAGTAACGCCTCTCGCATTGTGTTTTTTTTCTGCCTCTGTTGTGTGTGTGTGTTTTTTTTTAGCCTAATTGTTGCCTGGGCATTGTAAAGCAGGTCTTAATGCAGGGCACACAGTTTGGCATTTCCTCCAGGCTGCAGACACACTACACAACTCAGCACTGTGTGTGTGTGTGTGTGTGTGGGATTAGCAACATGCAGCAGCTGCAACATGAAACTGTTGCTGCTGTGTAATAATAGACACACCCTTTTCATTTCCAGTGTCAGTAAAATACATGTCACTAAATGAGTAGCTGCTGGTACTTCAACTACATTCACATTTGCATAGTGATTCACGTGCTTTTTTTTGTGTGGTTAAAGTGACAACATGTAATATTTCCGCTTAAAATCTCTAAAAACAATGAGGCCTGTGTGAGGATGGCACATACACTGGATTAATTCGACTAATCCAGGTTCTACTTTCTGAAAGTTGTGATTATTTCTCTGGAGACCTCAACAAAAATTCAAAATGCAACCTGTTTGCTTCTGGTAATATATTAATTTGAACATGTTTCTCCATCATGTATGGTATATAGTTTTAGTAAAGAAAGAGTATTTCTGAATCATGTTGTGTCTTCAGTTCACGTAGCCAGAGAAAAATCATCCACAACGCTGGAAAAAATCGAGATGTTATTTTCATCTGTATCGCTCGGCCTGTGTTAAATATTTCATTTAAATCTTCACGTTTGTTCATTGCAGACCAAGGCAGCTGTTTGAATTCCTGATTTATTAATACTGGAATCTAAAGGAAATATAGGCAGGTGACAAATTAGAGCTATACTATGTAACATTTCCACATGAAAATATCTAAAAACAACTCGGGATGTGCTATATATTTTGTCTGCTTGTACGTAAATCTATAATTTTATTCCCTAACAGCCTGACGGTGACGTCTCAGTCAAACCCACATTTTTAATAAAACACAAACATATTTTCATCAAAAACCTAAAACACACAGTGGACGGCGCCCACAGCAACAAGTGAAGTTTGGGTGAAATTAACTTGAACACGTACATAAGATGACACTGAAAGTTAAGGCTAGTTTCCTCCAACAGTTGAGCTTGTTAATCAGATGTAAAGCTTTTCAGTCTGATAAATGTGGTTCTGTGACCTTCTAACCTCTTGTTTTTCTGCACAAATGTCTGTGGTCTTCACTTTTTTTTGTTACAGAGTAAAGCAGTTCGTGATTAGATTAATCAAAACTGGAATCTATTGGAAATACAGGCAGGGCACAAATTACAGCTACAACATGTAACATTTACACATTAAAATATCTATAAATGTTATATATTATGTTGACTGATTCAGAAATGTCTGTGATGTTATCCAGTGGAACATGTTTCACTTGACGGTGTCATCGTAATGTGAAAAAACCTAACGTGATTTCTGCCTGAGATAGATTTTCATTAGAAACGCTGGTGAAAACAACAACTCCCATGGTCCCACAGGACTTCACACCGTCATCAAACTACGTCTATTGTTTTGAGAAACAGCAGCAGAAACAACACCTCCTCCAGCCGAAACAATGAAACATGAAGATTAAACTGATCACTCTCAAAACGCCATATCTGCAGATATAAAATACACTAAAAACGCTAAAAAATACTACATTGCTGTTGCATTGAGGCTGTGACGATAAATCCACTGTTTGTTATTCTGACGTATCCATCCCAACCTCCTCCTTCTAAGGTTTGACCATAGTTCAGTGCTTCCCAAATGTTTTCAGACCTGAAAGAGAAATGTGGAGAAATGTAACATCTCCATTTTTCCACATATTGTAGCATTTTTATATATTTTACTCCATAAAACACACACATTCTAGGTTATGTGTGTGTGTTCCACCTCCTGCCTCCAGAACAGCTTCAACTCGACTGCAGATGAACACCATTCTATCTAAACATGTTCTCTCATGTTCTGAACATGTCGGTCCATCTTTATAGTTCAGTTCAGTCCAGATCTGGTGACTGTTTAGGATTCACGTCGTCTTCATTAAACCACCGTCGTTCAGAGACCAGTCCCTTCAGGGGTTTCCTTTCAAAGCACGAACAGCTTCACCGACTTCACCAGAAAAACGAGAAAACTGTAGGAGATTAAAACGACCTCTGTCTACGTGAGCCAGGTTAAACAGACCCGCCGTTCCCAAACCTAGGGTCGGGACTCTGGGTCATGAAATCTTTTTATTGGGTCACCCATTTGTTGAGTTTTAATCTAGTTTATTGATTGTCTTTTGATTTTTTGGGGGGGAAATTTTTGTTCACTTTCTTGATTACTTTGTCCATTGTTGTTCATTTTCCTGCTTATTTGGTTCATTTTTGTTCATTTTCTTAATTATTTTGTTTCATTTTCTTCATCATTTTTTCAATTTTTGTTCATTTTGCTGCCTATTTTGTTCACTTTTGTTCATTTTATTGATTATTTTGATCATTTTTGTTCATTTTGTTCTTTTTTTTCTTCATTTTCTTGATTATTTTGTTTAGCATGTGAAGTGGCTTTCACAATCTTTATCCTATACATCTTACTATCTTCTACACTTAAAGAGTAAAATGCATCAAAATGCTGTGATATGTGGATTCATTTTCAGTAAAAAATGGAGACGTTAAATCAGTTCATAATTAATTTTTCGGTGTTTTGATTCTAAGGAGGCGCCTCATTTCTCTTTCGAGTCTTGAGCTAAAACATTTGTGAACCATTGCTCTGATTTAATAAAAGAGGATTCTTCTTCTAAATATATGAAACACCCCTAATAGAACATATACAGTTGTGTTTGTGGATAAATGTTATTTTCTTGATTAATGGTCAAATATTTCATGCTCTAGAGACAAGTGTGGTTCATTTAAACAGCAATAACAAACTCACAAATCCTTAAATAAGACAAACTGATTCACTGTTTTTCTACAGACGCAGCCTCTGCTCAAATGTGAAAATATAATTTCACATTTTTTTTCACAAGTCATCCTTTAATTTTTAAAGTACATCTAATATGTGCTCATTTCCTGTGTGTGAAGGAAGTGGTTTAGATGTCGTCCTGCTCTGCTTTATTTGGACCAAACTCACTTTTCTTGTTCTTTCTTTAACAGATTTTTACCAGTAATTTAAGAATTTGGGTTTGGACCAGATGTTTACTTTCATTCTACGTTATTTATGTGATTAACATTGAAAAATCTTTTTCAAACTTCAATGAACTTGATAGTACAACGTGATTGGCTTTTTTTTTTAAGTAAAATAAACACAAATGCATATGAAGGTGTTGCTACAAAGGCTTTAGATGTTTGCTCACTTTCTAAAGTAAATCTAATGATACGTTGTAATTTCTTGCGTGTGAAGGAAGTGGTTTTCGCTGCCCGTCAACATTGTCCTGCTCAGCTTTCTTTAGACCACACTCCCTGTTTTCTTCTTCTTCGTGTGTTGTTGTGTCGTCATCTTTTCCCCGTCAGCCGCCTGCTCTCAGTGCAGAAGTGAAACAGCTCGGACGAATCGGCACCAAGCGGCAAATTTTCACGAGAAACAAGCCATCGAATTTTTAGGTCTTCTTTCTTTTATTATCTTTTTATTTTATCTTATTATTATCTTTAATTAGTTGATGGTATCGTGACAGACGGCCCCCAATCGTCATGTTCATTTTTCAGCACAGAACGTTCAGTGACAAGCTGGAGCTTCAACAACCGCAAACACGTCCTCCCGCTCTTTCTTTATCTTCCCCTCCCTCTCTGTCTCTCTCTCTGCACTCTGATACAAATATACCAAAATGTGGCCTGACCACCAATGCCACAACTGACTTCCTGTTCAGTGTGTTTCATATAGCAGGCTGTTGTTGCTCAGTGACACAAAACAACTTTTAAAAAACATCACCTTTTTCAAACTGACAACCTTTAGAAAAATTCACACCGGTCATGTCAATGGACACACTTAGTTTGGAGCTCTGAATGTTAATAGTTTTCTTAGTAGAAGAATGATTTGACAATTATAGGGAAAGTAAAGGCTGTAAATAACCTTAACAGTTAGATTTTAATGCAGGTAAATGGAAATTCTCTCCCTACACTAAATGCAAATCAGACTATAGCTATAATTCGATTAAAACCGGTATCAAATCACACAGCTCTTTCCAGGAAAACCACCGGTAAAACAACAGTTGCACAGCAGTTTCTTTCGAGGAAATGTATGAAATAAAAGTTACTGTTAGCACCTCAGCTTTGAGAGCATGAACACGTCGTCTGGCCTGTATGGAAACTTTGACACGACTCTAAGTGTTTAAGTCAGCAGCGGCTCTTGCATCACGCCGTCTTGCCCAAACCGACTTCTCGGAGCACGATCACAGGGTGTTTACAAACCAGCGTGGACTCACATCTGCTCAGAATAACACTTTACGTGAATAGTCGACACCTCGAGGTGAATGCAACCATGTTTAAATACCTAAAAGAGGCATATGTATAAAGTTAATGCACTTATCACAAGACAGTCTGAAAGAAAAAGCTGCATTGGGATATGTAATGACTCACACATGAGGGTGGTGCTCTCCACAAATTTGTAAGGTTTTCCTATTTCTTTTCATGCCACGGACCACAAATTACATAAGATGAGCTGCTCAATAATGATTCACCTGACCATTAAAAGAGTGTTAAAAAACCCTCGTCTCAGAACCAAAAAGTGATCATTTGAGAACAAATCAACAGTGATTATTAATAGTAAAAGAGTAAAAACAGTAATAGAAATAAATAGTGGACAAAGCCTGCTGTTTTGAAGCCTCTAGTTTGGCATTTTTTATGTGTTTTTGTTTTTTATGTAAGTGTCCATATTTGGATCAGAAGGTGGAACTGGAGATCAATGACTGGTGAAACTAGACAAGTTAAAAACTATTATATTAATGTTAAACACGACCAAGTCAGCAGTGTCAGCTTCACGTAATGTATAAACACACTCATTAGCACTAGCTGACCAAGTTAGCAGGCTAACTGACAGACCATAGAATCCAGGGAGAATTATTCGTACATTAGCTTTAACAGAATCCTCTGGCAGTCTTGCTCCACAGTAGTTTTTAGTTTGAAGTCTTATTGTATAACATGGAGGGGGATGTATGAGCTGTACCACAGCCAGCCACCAGGGGGAGATGGATCATTTTGGCTCCACCTTTACAGGACTATCACAGCGTCCATCTTTATATGTAGTCTATGGTAGACATAGGGCTCTTCCCAATTCTTAGCATGTAGCTCCTCGGGTCCTCAGCTCGCATCTCTGGTGGGAGGGGCAAGGAGTCGAGGCGAGGACCCGAGGACCAAGGACCTGAAGCAACAGGCATTTAAACAAAATGAGACATCCTTTCCTCTGAGCCGTCATTTTAAACAGACGTCGGATATATATGACGTGTGTAACAGCTGCATCATCTGTGTGTTATTAAGTTACAATGTACTGCTGTATTTTATGATCCGTCAGATGAGTGTTTATGTAAACTGATGCTTAACTATTAATACAATTCAAAACGTGGCATAATGTGTCAGTAGGCGATGTAGGGGTGTCATACTTTTTTTATTTAACACGCAAGTTTGATCACGCCTTGGATCATTTTAAATAACTAATACAACTTCAGATTGAGGAAAACTTTCATTTTCAAAGTCCTGCTCCTGCCATGGTTCATATAATCCACATATAATGTGACACGCCTCCTTTTACACGTCAGGGGTCCGACGTGTAAAAGTCCAAAAAGACTTCTGCAAAGCTTTGACCGAGGATACATCTTCGGTCAAAGCTTTGCAGAAGTCTTTTCGCGATCAGCATTTTAGGGAATTGAGAGATCCTTCAAGATGGCGCGCCGAGATTGATTTCCAGGTCACATCAAGGAGTCGAGGAGGTGAAAAATGAGGAATTGGGAAGAGCCCATAGACAGCACTCATCCACATGTCAATCAAAGCAGCCACGCCCTCTATTAATCATAACTTTAAGCCTTTATATAATTTAAACAGGTGAGTTATATATAAATTCACTCTTAGTACAGTGTCACAGAAGAGGAATTAACTAAAGAGACCAAAATGTTTTTTGTTCCAGGCTGTACACATATTTATTTCTGCTGTGAAGTTGGACATTTTAACATGTATGTCTATGGGGATTGACTTGCTTTTAGTGCCTCAAGTGGACATTGAGGGAACTGCAGGTTTTGACTCTTGAGCGTTTGCTTCATCTTTCAGCCTCAGACGTTGCTGCTCAGTTTTAAGAGATGCATGTTCCCTTCGAATCTGTGTAAGTTTGATTAAGGTCTTGAAATTAATTTGCTTGGATCTCAGGCTAGTTTTTGCAAATAGATTTTTTTGCTTTCTTTACTCCAAGTACAGATAGTTATATAAAAAAAACTGTGGTAAAATTATAATTACTGATTCAACTTCTTTATGTCCTCAAAGTGTACGAGTCAATAGTCGGCATTTGAAGGGTATTTCTAGTGGCTGTTTGTGTGAAAAAAGATCTGAACCTTGCATCATATTAATATAATGTGAAGACTACAGGGTTTCCTTTATTTACATTTAGCAGCGGCAACGTCATCACAGGATTATTTCTGCCTCTGCTTCAGAATCCTATGAAATACTGTATCAGGAGACCACATTGTTATATTATTACATGATCTATTGATCATTTGTTGGAGAAGTGGAGACATCGAGCCGAGGAGAAGGAGGAGGAGAGGGTTATAGATTGAATTAATCTCACTGAGTCTGTTAACTACCAATAAAATGACATCAGGATCAGGGAAAGAGCGATATCACCAATGTTTTAGTCGCACCTCTGTTGCACCACATCTTCTCTGCAAAATTTATGCAGTTTTTAGTTTTTGAGTCGACCAAATTTCAGTTTCAGTCAGTTCATCCTGTAGAGAACTTCTGTCCTTCAAAATAAGAGTATACTGGTCTTATAGCTATAGATTATGCTGCAAAATCTCATTAATTTCATTGAATATGCTTCATTATCACTCATTGCTTAATGTTTTGTTCAATTCTTTTCTAATTTCACTCACTTCTTGAGTAATGGCAAATAAAATCAAAAACAATAGACTGAGAACAATGATCAACTTCACTCCAGTGTGTAAAGAGTTTTCAGTGTCTTGAAACATTATGACATCTTTTCTCTGCGATCCAGTCTCCATTTACTGTCTGTTTCATCATGTTACTTTTGCCTTGTGCAATATTCACTGATGGAATTGACTTGTTTCATGTACTATTGTTCCATCCATTCAGGTTGAACTCGGTCTTGATGTTGATGTTTCTTCCAAATGCATTAAAACTAAAGTCTTTTTTGAAAATGTAAGGAGGAAAAGTGCAGATTGTGTTAAAAAGTGGGGAGTAAAAAGTAATAAATTAAATCCAAATAAAGTACAGATGCCTGAAAACGCTATCATACGTTGAGCATATTTAATCTTGTAAACATGAGTAAATACATGCAGTATATAATTTTTGGGTGTCCACAGTTGTGTGTGTTTGGCCCAGTTCAGCCACTACAAGCCCAGAGACGTCCTCCATCTTCAACTGTAACCAAGGATGTGGTTACAACAGCTTTCCTGTGCGCACCAGTTACTTTTTATTTGTAGTGTGATTGGTTTTAGACATAGTGTGACTAAAAGTGTAAGGACTTGTTGTGAAAGGGTGACACATTTCAGATGGTACAGGTGGACTTTACTTGTTTATCTGATTTTGAAAGTCCATGTTCAGACACAGTTTTAGCAATGTAAGTAAAACTGACTGAAATGTTGGCGTTTCTTCTGGACTTGACTGTAACCATCAGAGGTGAACTTATTCTGTCGGTTTAAACAGAATATAACCTGACCTTTAATAGCAGGACATAACAGACATGGATCTTAAACAAGAAAGTCATGATTTTGTGTTTTTGTTTGTCTCTGATTCTGCTGCCACTTGCTTTTTGTTTTTACAAACTGAAAGTGATTCCAGCTCTGGCTTCTGTTTTCACTGTGGTGGTATTCAGATCCTTTTAAAGTACTAATACCCACTGTGAAAACACTGCACTACTCGTAAATGTTCTGCATTTAAAAGAAAAAGTATAAGAATTATCAGCAACTTGTAGTTAAAATTTGAAGTCAAAGTAAAATGGTCTCTGTCAGTGTTTTACGTTTATAGCTGATGTTTTTGGTTCATTTTCCTGCTGTACATGTTTAATGTTGATGTTCATTTGAACGACTTTATAAACTGTTGGTAGTTTAATCTACAGCAATGCATCATATTCTATAAGATCATCATGTGTTTGTGGTGAATCCAAAAGGGTTTTTAAAGAGTGTATTTAGTTTAAGGAGGAGGAGGATTTGAAACTCACTCCATAAAGGAAACACTTCATCCTTCAGTTTATCACATTCATTAATAAATTAAGACATTTGGTGGTTTTCACTGAACAGGAAGGAGATGGAAAACTGTATTAGAGTAAAAAGTACAATATTTGCCTCTGAGATGTAGTGGAGTAGAAGTTTAGAGACACATCAAATGGAATGCACATCTGTATTTTATACTTAAGCACAGTTATAACCTGGATGTTACTCATGAATAATAATCATATTTACGTGGAAGCATCTTATTTCTCTTAACAGAACATCTAAAATCCTACCTTTGGTGCCACATTTATCTTCATTTTATGCTTTTAACAAGTGTTTCCCAAACGTTTTAAAAAATAAAGCATCATGATCTAATTCACAACTTATCTCTATTTCATGATTAAAGTGAATTTGTGCATAAATAACATCACCTCATGTAAACCAGACATTTATCACATATGTGTGATTCTGTTTTATCCACGTGTTATTGAAAACCACCCTTAACAGAAGACCATCAACATGCTTCCTGTTAAATGTTTTTTGGGGTTTATTTGATGACCCAAATAAAGTGACCCATCACTGGGCCTCGACCCAGTCTTTGGGAATGAGTGCCTTAAACTTTTCCAGACAGATACAAGCCTTATAAAACTGGTTAGAAAACTTTATATTTTTGTCACCAAAACTTGTTAAATCATGCTATTTTTATTCATTCATAATATTTTTAATCATCATGAAAAAACGTCATGTTTTTACAGCCTTAACTTCTGTTAACAGTGAACACATGCTGGCTGTTGTGAATGAATAAAGGGGCTTTTTCTTAATTTTTCTCCTCCTCTCCTTTTTTCTGTCATCTTTATCTTCAAAAATTAAAGTAAAAAGTAAAAGTAAAGATGCATAAAATGTAAATACTCAACTAATTTATAAGGATTTTATATTTTTGCTTGACTAGAGGAAAAGTACTGAGTTACATTCCACTTGGTTCTAAACGTGATTTCTACTTGTCTTTAAAAGTTATTGAAAACACTCCTAAAAACTGCAGGATTGAAAACACTCAACGAAACGTGGCGAAACCTCCAACAGCAGTTGTGTAAAAGCCTCCTCATGTCTGAGACAAGTGGCACAAAAGCAGAAGTAAAAGTGTAGTCGAGCTGATTTTGCAAAGAGCTGAGCAGCTGCAGCCTCTGCTTCACAAACACGGTGCGGTTTTCACAAGTGAGAGGCTGGCAGCGCCACGCAGGCCTGTGCGGCCCGCAAACTCTCACACACACGCAGCCCTGCGCGGCCTCCACGCACGGCCTCAGAGAGAGAGAGAGAGAGAGTGGACATTCTCGCAGAGTTACAACAATGCAACGCCTCAGTTTGTCCGCTCGCTCGGTTCTTTCTGGAGGGTCTTTGTTGGCTTTTTTTCTGATCCAGGGAGCGGAAATGTGTGCGGAAAGTCTGAGGTTTGAGACAGGAAGCCTGCTGAGTTCAGATAACGACACCTGACAAGTGCTCCCGTTTGCAGCTATAAATTAGACTTAAAATAACCTCAAACACAACAGCTCCTGCAGCGCAGCGGAATAATACTCTGAATAATAATAAAAATCCACTTTAAAGAAAGGATCAGAAACGCCGAATCAAACATTTCGATGCGTCTCGATGTTGGGTTTTCGTTTATTTCTGCTCACATTTCACTCAAAACAAAACAAAAATCATGCGTTTTAACCGAGAAGCATTAAAAGTTCATCAACGCACATTTATTTTCAACATAAGAAGAAGCACAAGAGAAAACGGTGAAATTATTAGTTCCTCAATCTGCCGAGGCCTTGCTGTTCAAATGCCACCTTTTCTGGTTTTACAGTTATCTTGGTTAAGATAAAAAAAAAAAAAACATCAAGTATTTAACGTTTTTAACAGATTAAGAAAGTCGATGATAATATTCCATCAAATTTGGAAGGATTTCGGCACAAGATTGAAATCATATCTGGAGCAGAAATGAGGGGAAAAAAGAAATAAACGAACTCGGTTTAATTGTAAAGGCCGAAAGATGCGCAATGAAGACGCACGTTGTTTAAAAGAATAATAATTTATTAGTGTTTTTAGTCGTACATTATAAGAAAATACGCTGGCTTTTTGTTTGTCTTGAATGTCAAATGATCAGCCTTCAGTGTTGATTTAAGTTCGAGGTTAAATTCTGACATGAAGGCCGTTGTTTCTGCGTTTTTAGGAGGTAAAAAAGACGAACCGTTTCTACTCTGAGATGTTTAGAAGAAGCTGAACAGGTGCAGCTTTTACTGTAGAGGCATGAAAAGTGAAATACCAGTCATTTGATGGGTCCTGCTGCTCTCTGAAAGCGGTTCTCACTGAGTCCAAGTAGATCCATGATGTCTTCAGGGACACCTGTCTTGTGCGCGCCATCATCCGTCATTAAACCTTATTCTCCGTTAAAGAAAAAAAAACACTTTACCGGCGCCATAAATGTTCAGTAATTCCCCCCTTTGACTTCTGTTATTATTTATTGTTGCGGGTCCGTGGACGGTGCGTGGACGATTAAAACGGAGCAGGTTTTGAAAAAAAGCAAAAGGCGTGCGTTTGGAAGTCGCCTTTTACGCGTATAAGCGGTCACCAAACAGTGTTTTTATCTGAGCGTAAAGATGTAGTGGTTAGTTGTGTTATTATAGAGCCGACATACAACCACGAACGGGAAGGAAGAGGAAATTTTGTACAAGAAGGAAAGAGTGGGGAGCTCTCTCACTCAGCAGACAGAGCTGGTGTGGGTGGCCGCCTGTCATGCTCAGCAGCGGCTCCAAAGCGCAGCAAACACTTACCTTTATCGTACAGTCCATTGCAGAAGCCGCTCAATCTTTGTCATTTAGTCGTTTTTTTGTCAAAGTTTCAGCCAATTTAGCCTCGATCGCCTCTTCAATTCATGCAGCGGTGCATTGGCTCTATGGCGCAAACCATTGCAGTTGCAATTTTTTCGCTCAGAGACCATAACCGGATGACAAGTTTTTTTCCTCTCTCTCTCTCTCTCTCTCTCTCTCTCTCTCTCTCTCTCTCTCTCTCTCTCTCTCTCTCTCTCTCTCTCTCTCTCGCTTTCTTTCTAAATTGGGAAGTGAAGTCTCTCTCAGCTCACACGAAACTCACCCTCTTGTTCGCAGCAACAAATAAAGTAAAGGTGTAAATTCAAACAAGAAGACCACGCAGAAAATGTATTTAAGGCCATAGTTTGAGCTTATGAATCAGTAGCTTTAAAGGGTTTAAACTGTTTTATGTTGCGGTTGTGATCATGTGACCTTCTAACCTCTTTCTGCACAAGTCCTCGGGTTTGTTTATTGCAGACGAAGCAGTTTGAATGTAAAGATTTAGCAATAACCGCGTCTAAAGGCGCTTCTTATTGACTTAATGAAAGACAAAAAGAAAGTAACATTTGAATATGAAGACGATTCAGATAAGCTGTTTACAGAGACATTATGTCAAACACGTTGCTCAGTTTTCAACAGATTCATCTTTCTTTATTTAAAATGATTCTGTTGCAGATGAATCCTCTCATCCTCAACTGTTTGTTTGGGTTTTCAGACAAATCCTCAGTTGCCTCTAATAGTATTATTCTTAACAGATATTTATTCTTCTTTCTTTCTCCACTCAAGTTCCTCCAAATCCACAACTTCAAGCTTAAAAGAAACGTCTTAAAGCAGCACATTTTTACACTTTTATTCATAAGATTTCTAACATTTGAAGATCCACAATAATCATCAAAAATAAAGTTACACCATAACTTTCTTTAGGTTTTTATTACTTTATTTCAGCTAAAACAAGTGTTTTCAGCTTGTATTTTCCAGAGAGGAGTCTGAACGATGATGACAGAAGATGTTTTCGGTCATTTTTTTTGTTGATTTTATACCTTTATGATAAAACGTGAGCAGCGATGGAGACGTAAATCAGGTTGAAGCAGAGAAAATGCAGATGATAATGAGCATCTGAAGCACATAATCTGGAGGTGTTTGAAATGACTCAATGACTCTGATCCTCGGAGTCAGGGCCACGTCCTGGGTTTAAGGTTGATTCTAGTTTTATACCTTGGTTTTAGGATTGTGCAACATGTTCCGTGTTCTTTTAACTCTTTCTCTTTCGTATTTTCCCTTATAGAATGGTCCGATCCTTTTTTATTGTTGTGTTACTGATTCCATGTGCAGATGATATGTTGCTGTATGTGTTCCCCGTCATGCTCTGATGTTACATTGTTGTTTTGTAATATGCTGTATTTGGCCAAAGCAGGCATTAATGCAGCTCTACTGCCCAAACCAGAAAAGACATGATGCAAAGTGCCGCCTCCTCAGAAGTAGGATGTAAGAGAATACAGATCATTTCAGGCCTTTGGATGAAGAATCAGTTGTTTTTTTTTCCATCAGCACATTCACAGATAAACATGTGTTTAATCAAAGTGTTAAAAACTGATTTCAACACATTGGAGGGATGCTTTCTGAGTCCATCAACACCAGGACTTTGAGGGGTTGAGACCAAGTCAAGACCGAGATCAGACTAGATGCATGACAAGGGCATTAAAGTTTAAGATGGTTCCTGTTTCCTGTGAGCAGCAGAATAAGGAAAAGAACCGGCAAAAAGTTTTACACCTAAAAGAAAAGATTTGTTTCAAACAATAGTAGTAAAGATAAATAAATCAGAAAAAACAGCAGAAATGTAGTGATGTTCTACAGCCATGGTCTGGACTAAAATCCAAAGTCCTCTTTCTTCGAGACCAAGACAGAGACCAGTCTCGAGTCCCACGTGGTTCTTATCTGTAGCATCAGTGTTAATGATCCTGATCCTGAACCAACGAGAGCCAACGATGAAACTTTGAAAATGGATGTTTGCGTTTTCTCCGACAAACTGGAAGACGTTGGAAACAATATTTGGTCGTGTTTTTCCTCTTCAGACTAAATAAAAAATGTTCTCACTGAACAGAAACAGACGAGAAGTTTCTAACATTTTTACTGACATAAGTTTAGAGAGAGTCTAAAACACTGTTTTAATTACATTTAATATCAAACACATCACTACAGTCTGCGTTTAGTTTTTCAGTTTTTCAGACAATAGTTTACTCATATATCAATGAATGAAATGGTTTGTTTTCCTAAATCAGTCTTAAATTCTCTTTGTGAACACGTTTATGATTTAAAAACACGTTGATGTGCAGTGTCTTCTACAGGTTACAGTTAATACATCATGTTTGGGAATATTTAAAAAATCTCACTCACTTTTTCATAATTCACTTGAAAACACACAACTTAAACAAAAAAAACACACACTGTCTCACTTCTCTTTAATGCAACGTTTCAGTCTTTCAGGTTTTAGGTCAACTTTGAACATTTATATAAATATATATGCACACACCTGTGACCAGCTCATCATCCAATCAGAAGACAGGAAATATCAAAAATATAAAAAAAAACAACCTGACACCACAACCATGAGTTTATCTCAGTATCATCCCATAAAAGAAATAAAGGAAATAATTACAAATTAATATAGAAAATGTGAAAGAATAAATTAAAAATTAAAAATAGAAAAATAAATAGAAAAGTAGAGAAAAATAATACAAAGATTTAAAAATAAAATAATAAAAATAAAAAGTAGAAAAATAAAATAAATATAATACAAAAATAAAAAAGTAGGGAAATAAATACAATAAAATAGAAATAAAACATTTTAATAATACAAAATATTTTTTAAAATGATTCAACAAATAAGAAAATAAACATAAATAACGTGACCCTCCAGAGGATTAAGCGGTTACAGAAAATGAATGAATGGATCATAAAAAAGAATCTTAATTGACGTGTGAAATGAAATGTTGTGAATTATGAATGAATTGTTTGTTGGATTGTGGGTCTTTTTCATCTCCTTTGTTTCATGTAACTCGTCTCTGAGCTGATGGTTGTTTATCACGTCCTGTGAATCTAAAAACATCTGGATTGAATGCTTTTCCTAATGATCACTGGTGTTTCTGTCCTTAACGTAAATAAATGATTTGTTTGTTTTCTGGTCTAATCTCAGAATAATTATAATAATTATCAATAATTCATTAACCTAAATGACCTTAAATGTTTTTCAAAGAATTCTCTTTGTGAAAATATTTCTTAATATTTATTCATCTCACTGTTTTCGTAAATAATGAATGCATGAAATGTTTAATTCCGTGTTGCATTGTGGGTCTTCTTCATCTCCCGTGATCCTTTGCTCCAGTGTAATTCGTCTCGTGAGCTCATAGTTTTACTGCAGGCGGTTGTTAATCACCTGGTGTGTGTATGTGTGTGTGTTGTGTAACTCTACCCGGGTTGTGTCCTTGTTGTGGTCCTGAATGAGGCGCGGCTCCCAATCACGACCTGGTCTGGTCTCGACAGACGCGCACGAGTTCATCCGCGGCTCCACTTTTCCAGATGGAGTCCACTCAGTGTGTGTGTGTGTGTGTGTGTGTGTGTGTGTGTGTGTGTGTGTGTGTGAGAATAACACACAGATGTTTGTTTATACAAGGTCCTGGTCTTATCTGCCGCAGCCACTCACGCCGTGATTTCAGACTTTCTTCAGCTTCGACTGTGTGTGTGTGTGTGTGTGTGTGTGTGTGTGTGTGTGTGTGTGTGTGTGTGTGTGTGTGTTTTACGGGGCCATTGTTTAGTCGAATGGTTTCTAAAGATACAGAGACTTTTTTAAACTTTCCTCCCGCCTCATTAGAAACCGACTGGCAAAGCTCTGATTTCAAAAGCCTGCACTTCATCTCCACCCAAACGATGTAGTCACACAATCACACAATCACACGTCCCTCTCAAATATGTCTAGACCGTTCAGCGATTTGAACAACGGTTTATCACCTTTTAACGTAAACACTTTTAAATTCTACTAAACGTTTAGGCTTGAAACGACGAGTCTGACAATGAAATAACGTCCTTTAAGAACCACTTTATGGATCTATATCTATCTATCTGTACTTTATGTATTCGTTTAATGATGCACCTACAACCTTATGAAGAACAAGACAGTTATTTTCTGTTTCCTTTTGTTAATAAAAGCTGAACATGGAGGAAATGACATGATTTAAATGTACAAAACCAGGTAGTGAGATATTAAACCAGCACGAAATCAAATAAACCTTTAGACTCGTAGTAGTAGAAGAAGAATGAGACGCAACGAGGTGATGTGATTAAAAGAAAGTCAAAGGATGGAAAACGACGTGGAAATAATGATAGTTTGACTGATTATATAAAATAGTCCTGAGTATCTGAAATATGTAATAATCGGCCTTTTTGTTTTTGTATTAAAATGTGGGAGACTTTTAGACTCAGTTAATGAGGCTCAGAAACAAATAAACAGATGCACATTTTAATAAAGATAAACTCTACATGTGTTTATAAGTTAAGGTTTACTTGTAAAATAGCTTAAAACGTGGAGTTTCCCAGGCTTTTAGCTGCATATCACCACCTTCTTCATCACTTCAGAGTTTCAGAGAACTGAAGGAAAACACCTAAAAAATCAATGAAAGATAACATTAAAAATGAACCAGAACTGAACAAACCTAACGATGTGAGACTCATGCAGCTGAAGGTCTGTGAGAAACACTGAAAATGGACCTTTAGTTTTATTTTGAATCAGACTCTTTGAAGGAGTTTAACTTTAAATATCTAAATACTTTTTGATGACATTAAACACAAACCCTAAAGCATATGTAAATGAGGCTGTGATGAGTGGAATAACTGGACAGGAAGCCGCGGAGTCTTTTATGAATGAGTGTTGTTTGGTTTGATCGGAGCTTCGTGAGGAACAGGAGGAGGTTCAACCTCTGGCTCTGGTCACGACGCGCAGCGGGCGGCGCGGCCCCGCCCACCTCCGCGCGCCTTAAAACGGGACCGGGTCGACCGGGACCCAGCACTGTCTGTCTGTCTGTCTGTCTGGCTGTCTGTCTGTCTGTCGGTCCATCCGTCTGTCCGCCCTACACAGAGCTGACGGCGACCTCAGGAAAGAGACGAGGAAGAAGATTTGAAAAAGAAGAGCACAGAGATGTACTGGGACACTGTAATCAAACCTGCAGAAAGTAAAGACACCAAGATAAAGGTAGGACCACTTTATTCATTCATATTATCAGCCATGTGTTCACTTTTCACACTGATGAGAACACAACCAACAGAAAAGCAGGATTTTTAAAGAAATATGTGCTGTTCTGTAGCTGATTTAACACTAGTTTTTCAAAGAAAGAGTGAGACTGAACAAGTTTTGCTTACAAACATGTAAAGATTCTCAGGATTTCATGAAGATTAAGGGAAAAACTCCTATTATTCCTCATTTATATTAAGTTTATAATGACTTGTAGCTGCTTCTCAGCAAAAAGGTGTGATTTTAGATGTTTAGACGTTGAAGATTACTTTTACTCAAATACTGCACAACTTTCCATTTTCTGCAGCTTTATCTTTCTGCTCCACTACATCTCAGAGGCAAATATTCTACTTTTTCCTCTGACATCTTTTGTCTGACAGCTTTAATCTCTTTTTAAATGACAGTTTTCCATCTCCTTTGTGTCCAGTGAAAACCACCAAATGTGTTGATGTTTGTGATAAACTGAAGGATGAAGTGTTTCCTTTATGGGTTGAGTTTCAAATCCTCCTCCTTCTTAAGCTGAATAAACTCTTTAAAAACCCTCTTGGATTTGATGGAAAATGCATCGTCACGAAGCTGAAAACAGGCCTGAGCTCATGAAAAGTTGACTTTTTGATTATGATGTATATTAAACTACAAACAGGTCATGAAGTCGTTCAATGTGCAGCTGGAAAATGAATCAAAACCATCAGATATAAAAGTAAAACACTGACTGACCTTTACTTAAGGATTATTGTTAGTAAATCTTGACCTCTTATAACCACAGAAAACAGGATTTTAAATGTTGTGATTCCAAAAAGCCTGGTGATTGTTTAATTGTGTAAAACCAGTGAAAGTCTTGTAATCAGAGGCTCTTTGACACAGATGGAACTCTGCCAGACTGGGTTTTACACCGAGGACTTCAGGACACAGGAAGTCCCTGCTGGCTTCGACTTCACATCTTATGGTGAGTTTACAGACATCACTTGTTGCTCCATCATGTGAAAAATAGGAACCGCCGATGCCATTTCTAACCATTTCTGACCTTTTAACTACTTAATACTGTTCATTACGTAACCACATTATGGAAAATAAGCATCATTTTATGACCTTAAGTGCTGGTTTTATGTTTAATAAGATAAAATAAGCTAAAATGCACCGAGATCAGTCTTTAAAATGAAAGAAACACATTTGTTTTTACTCATGCATACATGTATCATATCATTTTAATGTTATTTACCAATAAACAGTTTATTTTATGATCAACATTTGTGGACTTTAATGTCTAATGAATGTTTTCCTTTATTTAAACTACATGTTTTTCTTTTATTCATTCACTTAAGTCCTGAATACAAAACATTTAATATTTTATTCACACATCTTAATTTTGTTTTCTTACACTTTATGGAAAATAAGGTCGTTTTATGACATAATATGATAGTTTTATGAACATTTTCACAATTGGTTCAAATCCCAAAATAAAATAGAATAAAAATCTCAGCAGAGTTTAACACACACAGACAAGGACTTCATGGTGTATTCGGGTGCACCAAAAAGTTCAATAAAACTGGAAAGTTTGTATTTTTTGTCTTATTTTTTCTGCTAAACACATAGGCCTATATCTGTCATCCTTCTACTACAGTATTGTTAATAATTAGATGACAAAATCATCACAAAACTTTTCAAATTTCAGCAAAATCTCCATCAAACGGCACAATATTCTTGTAAAACAGGTCCTCAAGCATCTCATGGAACATTTCCAAGGTGTTTTACTGTTAATAATTACATACTACAGTCATGTTTTTTCATTTACCAGACTCTTAGCTGATGAGTCAAGAAGTTAATTTCAAACACTGGTCCTTATTTTTCAGTTGCGATGGTGATAAATGTTACTCTCAGCAGTTATCGACATCAGATTTGTCTTTTGGGTCTGGAGCTGAAAACCCCTCTCGCATCGACTCTTCCTGATTCTGATGACGAACCGTCCCGTTTTGCGCTGTTTTTTGCGCCGTCTGTTTCCTCTGAACCTGAGCAGTCGAAGGCCAGAGGAAATATTTTCCCAGCCTGTGTCGTGGCATCTGTCAGAGCTCTTTAAATGAGACCTTGACACTGGGGCTCAAACCCAGAGGCTGCGTCAGGATAACATGGTGCTCATTCAGGCCTTTTTGGACCAGAGAATCAGGGTGGTCGGGTTTTAAAGATACTCCCCCTCTCTCCGTCTTCCCTAATCCTTTCCTCCAGACTTCCTCCTCCAACAGATTTAGAGCCCCCCCCCTCCTGCCGTCCCCGTCCCTCCCCATCCCTCCATCACTACTCTGTCACTCTGGCGTTTCCTCCTCGCTCTTCCTCCCCCTCCCTCCCTGTGTTTCCTCCATCCATTCAGCTGAAAAATCCTGATGCTGGTCTTGAGTGGCTGCTGCTGATTCGACAGTAAACAAACGGCCTTTCCTGTGTCCAGCGCTGAGATAATAACCACGTCCACCTCATCTCTCTCATGATAACTCTTTTTTTTCCTGAGCTGCAAAAGACTTTACCAAAGATATTTCAAGCATCCGTGTGTTTGGAGTGATTTCCAGTTTGATTTATTTACATACAACATGAAAATTAACCCTCAAAGATGGAAACCGACGCCCATGACTAAAGAGGACACTCGTTCTAAAACTTGCAATAACTTCTGAACGTTAATCCTACACATATGCTTCAAAAAGTCACGTAAAAGTGGAGTTTCTTAACTTTTAAATGGCTTCAACTTGCTTAGTAACAGTTAGATGTCGACTAAAACTCATTAATGAAAACTAGGTGTGAAAATAAATAAAAATAAGGCTCTAGAAACCATAATAAATGAAACTGCTGCATTCATGAAACTAAAGAAAACAAAGAAAAGGCACCGTTCACGTCTGCAGAAGTGAATGAAGATTTTCAGTCAACAGTGAGCTAGAATATCAGTCTAAATTGAAACTAACACCTGCATGATCTGCTGCCTTCATCCTCCTCATCCTTTGTGTTTAACTCTAGACTACCCTCCTCATCCTCGTCCTCTGTGTTTAACTCTAGACTACCCTCCTCATCCTCGTCCTCTGTGTTTAACTCTAGACTACCCTGGTGAAGACCTGTCTTTTCTGTTAGACAGTAAAACACCTGGACAGCAGCCATTTCCCGTCGAGAGCAGCTACTCGGAGATGCCCAAAGCTTCACACCCGTACGACGGCAAAGGTACGGAAATGAAATACACCCGCAAAATATTCATCGTATTTGAATCTTCTGTCATGTTACAAAAATATATCACCATAACTGTAATTATTGTTTCATCGCTCAGCGCTAATTTCATTTTTTCATTTCATTCATAATTTCATAACAGACATTTTTCAGGGAACATGTAATGAATTTTCTCCAGTAAAGAAAGTAAATGAAGGCTTGAAAGTTGGTGCAAACAAATCCTGCAAATGTCCTGACGTTTGTTGATTTGTGGATAAAAGCAGAGTTAGAAACAGACCCTCTGTAGCTTTATTTATTGTTACCAAAGGAAGACAAACAGACCTGAAAAGTGTAGATCTGTCCTAAAAGTTTTGACCAGCAATGATTCAAATGTTAGATTTTATTTTTTATATAGCTTTGTACAATTTGAAGTTGGGAAATAAACAATTTTTTCTACTATCTATTAATCTGCAGATTATTTTTTAACTAATCAGTTGTTTTGTTCATAAAATATCAAAAAGGCCCAAAAAAGTGACATTGAAATGTCTTCCGTGTAACACAAACGGCAGATTAATGCAGCTTCTGTGTTGATAAAATCTGACGTTTTCTTCCCTGATGTGACGTTAATGTGTTGTTCACATGTTGTCAAGACTATTTCTGCTGTGTATTTGTGCTGTTTTTACTGAAGAAAAGGACGTGAGGGACTGTTTTTTGACTTGTTGTCCTTGTTTTTCGTCCAGTGAACCCCAGCGACACCGCCCTCTTCAACCTGGATTCATACCAAGACTTCAACTGGTGGAGCTCGTATCCACAGGGTAAGGAAGCCTCACAACAGCTTCTCCACGTTTTATTTTTAGTGGCTGACTTTGTTGTCTTGACTCTCAGATGGGCTGGACCAGACAGGATACCAGGAGTCTCCACAAACGTACCAGAGTCTCGTGCCCCAGAATGGACAGTTCAGCCCCGCCGTGGAGGGCAGCCACAGCCCCTTCCTCACAGCCAAAACAATGAACTCAGTGCAAGGTGAGTGATTCCGCCCCTGGATGTTAAAACACATGGGCTCTCCTTGTGGGCATTCTTGTGTAATCCTGGTCTCTGCTCCAGGTGAGACGGATCAGAGCTTTTCCTGTCACTCGGCTGAACTGTACGACTCAGACGGACAGAGACAAACGGCCTCGTCCTTCTGGTCTGAATACTCCCCGTCCGGCTTCACCGCCCCCCTGCCGCACCCACCCCCCAACGCCTGTCCTCAGTCCTCAGAGCAGTACTGCCCCCGTGTGGCCAAACGCAAGAACACACACCCACAGAGGCCAGACAGGGAGGGACCCATGACAGGAATGTCAGCATATCCAGGTCAGGACTTATTTTCTTTCTAACGTCTCTTATTGTTTTTTAAAGACTAAACAAAGTCTTTACAGCTAATTCAAGCTATAAAGTGATGAAGGTTAAAAATAAGGACATACAGCTTCTGAAACATTATTACTCAACCTGTAATTTTAGTAAAAATTCAGTCTAACATGCATTGAGTCACAGTAATCTAGTAATTATTTCCAAAGCTCTACGTACTATATCTGTCAAGTTTAGATGGAAAAATTACTATTTGTTGGAGTTTGTAGACGTCTGAAATGTGAGACAACTACTTTTTCTAAGACGTCAGATGACAAAAAGATCAGAAACTACTGGTTTAATCTTTGTATTTTGAAAGTTTGATCTGACATCCACTGTGTCAAACAATCTGTGAAAAGGAGATAAAACTCAGACAACCATAGTGGAGTAAAAAGTGAAATAATTGCCTCTGAGATGTAGTGGAGTAGAGGGATAAGAAAGTAAAGTGCAATCTGTAGTAAAAGTACTGAGTTACATTACTGGTTTTAAATTGAGTCTTGGCTGATGTGTTCTCAATACAGAATACTTTCTTATGTCTTTGTGTAACTAAGTGTGTTCTTCTTACCTTCAGGTTCTGGTCCCATCCAGTTGTGGCAGTTTTTACTGGAGCTGCTTTTGGACTCGGCATGCCGGACCTTCATCTCCTGGACGGGGGACGGCTGGGAGTTCAAGATGTCTGACCCCACAGAGGTAAAGACATTTACACCTGGCTGCTGCTGAACAGGGAAAGGAACAAAATCTAATGGGACTGAACCAGTGTCAAATATATAAAAATACAAAACTACTCATGTTTAAATCATGTCTAATGTACAGGAACAGACATGAGATGATATGTTACATTTTATTAATATTAGACATTTTAGGACTAAATCAGACTCTTTTAGTCATATTAAAAGATAACTAGTATTTGTACTTAAGTGCAAATTTGTCCACTACATCTCACAGACAAATACTGTCCTCTTTACTTCACTACATGTATCCGACAGGTTTAGTTCCTTTTCAGAGGAAGATGTGACACAATAGATAATAAAACCAACTTTTAATATCCAACCCGTCGTTAAAGATTAAACCAGTGGTTTCCAACCGTCTTACAACTGACTCACATCCAGATGTTTATGAGCTCCAACAAATAGTGATTTTTCCCTTTAAACCTCTCATATAGTTTTATCTTCAAATCATCCAATGTCACCAAAACTCAAATCAGATCAGAGTTGGGTTTTTTCTTCTTTTAGTCATGTGCTGAGGCCTCAGATTTATCTGGTGTCTTTGTAAATAAAACTGAATATAAAGTACCGTAATGTCCGGACTATAAGCCGCTACGTTTTTTCACACGCTTTGAACCCTGCGGCTTAAACAATGATGCGGTAAATCTATAGATTTTTATGGGCTAACGGCCTCCGGGGGCGCCCTGGCAGGAAGCGCAAGAGCTGAGGCTGTTCCTATTCTGACACTAAAGAAGACGACTTCAGTAGTTTTACCATGTTGATTTCTTTTGTCATGACTGTTATCCTTCCTACTTTTTAACTAAACTTTAACACAGAAGAAACCCTTCATGACAACTGTTTATAGGCTTTTAAAGGACAAATGTGGGTCATTACAGAAGGTGATAAAACCTACTTATCATTAGATTTAGAGGCTTAAATAATAATATTCTGTTTTCAATCCTTCCATCAGGTGGCCAAACGCTGGGGTCAGTGCAAAAACAAACCCAAGATGAACTACGAGAAGCTGAGCCGCGGCCTGCGCTACTACTACCACAAGAACATCATCCACAAGACGGCGGGGAAGCGCTACGTCTACCGCTTCGTGTGCGACATACAGGGGATGCTGGGAAAGACGGCGCAGGAAGTCCTGACCAGTCTCAACATTTTACCCACAAACTCAGAGTCGTGGCAGGGCGCCGTGGGGCCGGTGTCCGAGCACAGCAGCGAAACATGGGGCTCACAGTGAAGACAGGACTTCAACCACTGACAGACACTGGCACGTTTTATTGGAGAAGCTTTAAAGTCAACGCTGAACGCTCGAGCCCCTTGGCTGAGGACGTTTTATTGACTTTATGTTGTCGAGGGGCCTTTCAGGGAAAAAATGAAAATAATCAGGTCTTAACTCAGGGTGTCTAAAGGTCCTTAAAGTGTCTCACAGTCAATTTCATAAATATTAAGCCTTAGAAGTCAGTAGAAAGTCTTACATTTGAATTTGTGAGGACTTGAACATTTCCTCTAATTTAATTTATCATCATTTAGTTTCATTTTCTCAAAGTTGAGGTGAGGTTTTCTGTGTTGAAATCCACATTTCTGAACCTAATACTGACTTTTCACTTTATATTTGCACTTACATAGATTAACTCGCTCTAATAATCACATCCCTCCAGGATTTCAGTGGTGTTTTTTTGGGATTGTTTCGAACCCAAAACACCCAATTTCACAGCAGCTTTTCTAAAAAAATAGTTAGATTTGATGATTTTTTTTCTAGTAACCCTTCCTGTTTAGAGTCTCCTAAGTACTAAGTATGTACCCAGTAAATATATGGTAAATTATAGTATATTGTTGGGTAATTATCACTGGTATATAAGTAGGTAAATACAGAGAAACTACAAATGAAATACTAAGAAAAACTCGACTAAGTACAGTGTAGTTGTGACCAGTTTAGGTTGATATTAACCCCTCTGTTATCCATTCGTTCAGGTGTCAGTTGTGATTCTTCAACGTTGACGGGTAACTGTGGTGGTTTTTCTTAGTATTTCAGCTTCTCTGTATTAACCTACTTACACAAAGACTGAAACTACCCAACAATATACTACACTTACCATATATTTACTGGGTAAATCCTTAATTATGGGACTGTAAAAAGAAAAAGTGTTCCAAGTCATCTCACCACAAAGGCTCAGGTTTACAAAAATTTGAACAAAATCTGCTTCATTAATCAAAGTCACAGTCAAAAAAGCACAAAATGATCAAATATTTAAGTGCACAGGACAATGATAGATGTCAATAACAATGACAAACCTTGTGTAATTGACAATATGAAATAAAAATACCAACAAAATAATAAATATCTGCATTTTAACAACCAGAAACAACTCACGAGAAAATATTAGATTTATTAGATTATTGGTCAAATTTGCAGAAAAGTTACAATGATTGAATAAAATTGACAAAAAAACCCACACCTCTGCACAGGAACACATATATACTATTAAACTTTACATTCACCTTCATGGTGATTAAAAAAAAGAGATGTTTTTTTCCAAACCTTTGTCTTAAATTCAGTTACAAATACCTCAGAAAGGTCTTAAAAATCATTAGATGTAACCTGTAGACACCCTGTAAAGACCATCATAAAAGATAAACGACACTAAAAGATGTTTTTACTCATAACCTACAGGTTCCTTCACCTCAGGGCTTCAGAGCTACAGGGGTTTTAAGCACTAAAAATAAATAATCTCAGCCATTGTTTCCATTTCTCATGTCTCTCAAAGGAAATTGGTTTGTAAATAGTGTTTATAATGTATGTTGTGTGTGTAGAGTTTTGTGCATTTATATTATTTTTTTATGCAAAACTCACATCTACCTCTGTCTATCAGATGAAATAATGATCTTCAGGCACTCACTGTGAACAGGTTCCCCTTGTGACGACTGTAAATAAACAATATAAACCATGTTTTGAGACTCAATTCTATTTTGTTTAGTAAGAAGAATTAATGAGTCTAATACAGGTCTGTTCATCGTGTCAAGTTATAAATCAACCTTTAAACATAATAGGAACCAAGCTTAATATGTATTTTTATCCAAATGTATGATCCTATGTGTGGAAATGTCAAGTTAGCAGCCTCTCAATTATAAAAACACACCAAGTTTTAAATCAGTCTGACAAAAAGCACATTTACATCAAAGTCATAGAAAGAGAAAACAAATCATAACAGTCATTGGTGATAAAACCGTTGAGTTCAACAGTTTAAGGAAGTAAAAGACTTTATTTAAGTTTCTATTAAGTCAGTCAGTCAGTCATTATCTGTAACCGCTTAAGGGGTCGCGGGGGGCTGAAGCCGATCCCAGCCGACATTGGGCGAAGGCGGGGTACACCCTGGACAGGTCGCCAGTTCATCGCAGGTCTCTATTAAGTCTTCTACTCTATTTAAAAGAATTTATCCATTAGAATTTAAACACATAAGGACATGTACTTAATTTTTGAATAAAAAACAGATAATATGTCTGGGAGTAAAGGAGTACGTGGAGCTGGTTTTGGTTAAAAACTGACTTCAACCTATAGCTTGTACTTCCGCGTGTAAAGCTGCATTCAAGTGCGCCTCTTACGCACGTTTTCCTGGCGGACGTAACACAGATTTTTCAGATTTTCATTTTTAGAGTTCGCAAACACAGGTTGAACATCACTAGTCATATTACGGATGTTTTATTTTTAAAAAAATAAGCTCTGTAGTTCTTTCTAACACCATAATATCTCACTCGCCTTGAGTTATTTTTTCTGGTTTTTCGTGTCTATTCTGTTCATTTCGTTCTGTAGAATAATTCTTTAGTTTATTTTGTTTTTAAATTCACCATACTTATCCTTTTCGGAAGTTCATTTTGTCGAGGTATTGAAGTATTTCAAGGATTATCCGAATATCGAGTTCAAAACGCACTTTTATGCGTCTATAACTTTCCCAACTCCTTTAAATGCATCAATCCTTCCTGTGTTTTATGCTGAGCGGCCACTTCGCTCTTCAGCTTCTGTCAAGTCTGTGAGGGGTCAGTGATCAGAATGAGCCCTAAAAGCATCACGATGTGTTTACTGCACATGCTCGAGGATCTGAGTGCGTCGGACTTTGAAAAGTTCTGCCACTCGCTGATGCATCGGAGCGAAAAGCCGCGAGTCCGACGCAACAGGGTGGAGGACAAAACCCGCATCGAGATCACAGACGTCCTGGTGTCGACGTTCACGGAGGACGGGGCCGTGGGGGTGGCCGTGGAGGTGTTGAGGCAGATCGACTGCAACCAGGCGGCGGAGGACCTGGGTGAGACTCAGACCTGTAATCAGTGTTTTGTTGTTGTTTTTATTGCAGCGACTATTTTGAGGCTGCAGGTCAGATAAACATGAGCTGCAAAAAGATGAGAGACTAAGTTGATATGACGTGAAATCCAGCAGACTGTCCACACCCTCTGGTAACTTTCATCTCTAAATCCTGTACTGACACGCACAGTTCAAAGAGGGCTAGTACAATCAGTAAACAACCTCTCACTCCGTGGATTAAATGCAACACGACAACAGTAAAAGTAGAAATACCACAGTGTATAAATACTCTGAAACAAGGAAAAGTCCTTAGTTCAAAAACAGTACATATGGAAAAGTACAAAAGCTGCAAAGTAGACTTAAAGTAGATTATCAGAAGTGTCGAATTGATTACATGTGATCACAGTCATAGTCAACACTGGTGGGAATCATCTATGGCTGCCTTTCCCAAACCAAAGACCTACAACACACTGTCACCGAAACCCATTAAAACTGATCAAATCTATTAGAGAAGGTGACTTTGTCAAAGCCTTTTGGTGGATAATTACTTTTACTACAGAAGATTCAGTGGTTTTATGAGCTCATTATACTTATGAAGTTAAAAAAACATGACACTGTCTCCATGTATGAAGATGTGTTGTCCCGTTTCTCTGTCCAATAACACATTTTTCATATATTTTTTTGTGTGTCTTTGTGTTTCTACAGTGAGAGAAGTGAGTTAGAACCAGCTGCGACGGTGAGTTCATCTGACTTTTATCTACTGGATGAAATTAACGCAGCATAAGACAGTTAATGAAGTCAGTGAAACAGATTGGCATCTATTTGAATAATTAATTAAATGTGGTGTAAATGCTGCAGCTTTTTAGATGTGAGGATTTGATGCTCAATATGCAGATTGAGATTCCATTTGTATTCATCGACTTTAAACTCTGAGGTTCTTAAATAAAGTTAAAGGGTCAAGAATTAAAGTTATCTTTACCGACACACTGGAGGAAATTTGTTATGTGCTCACGTCATGACAGAAAACATCAGCAAGAAATGACAGAACTAGTGCAAGGAAATGTAAATTAATACCAAGTACAAATAAAAGATCCAATCTGTCAATCACTGCTGACTTGTTTCCATCGTGTTTCTCCTCAGACGTTCTTTTTAACATCGGTGTTGACTGGATGAGTTGCTCAGACAAAGAACATCATGGAATGAAAAACATATTTTATATGTGATGCTTTGTACATTTCTGTACAGATGGTGAATAAAAAGCAGGTTTTACTGAAATGATGCAGAGATTTTAATGCACATATGGGTTTAATTAGTCCCTGACACTGATCTGAAGGGATTCACTGACACACACATTATCTGATGATTTACTCTGTAAGTCATTACATTTATAAGCAGCATTTTTCTGGTTACTTTAAATTTAAATAGTAAAGTGGACTGAACCAGGAGTCACTCTGAATGTACAGATGGAAGCTGTAAGTCTATGGAAACACAAAGCACTGTGATGTTTTGTCTCTTTGTATTTTGACCGTCACCATGTTGGCTCCCCGTGCCAGAAGTGTCCATATTTGGACAAGATGGGTGAGTTAATGTTATTAACACTAACTCTGGCACAGTCAACAGGTACAGACATATATTTATATTTTGCCAGCAGGTAGAGAGGATGAGCGAGTGACCAACGGATATAAAATGAACTTTAAAGGACTAAGCTCAAAAATAAGAGTGAAGAACAAATAAGTGAACAGAGGGGGTTAGACATGAATTCTATAACGGTCAGCCACTGTTCTCGAACGGCATAAGCCCCTTTTCCACCAGCAGATGGCGCTTTTCACTGGTCGGCCGCTTTATGCTGGCGGTCAGTCAGACACAACAGGACCGCCCTCTAATGCATATGCAAGTATTATGCAAATAAGCTAACTTTACGACAAGTACTGCCGTAATTCTAGACCTGTATTTTTTATTCACCTTTATTGACAATTGTGGATTGGAAATGTGTTTGAATAAACGTGCACGAAGTTATTGTGGTCGTTTGTATTGCTTAGTGACATGCTTTTGAAACACAATTTCAAATATGCCCCTAGATACAAAAGGTACTTTTATGTAATCTAGATTTAGCTCACATAGCCTAGCCGCCTACCCAGGCTGTCTAATCGATAAGCGATCAAGAGATTGAGCTATTGGACCAGTCGTACAACTGTTTTTATTTTTTTATTATTTAATAGGAATTTAATTGGAACCATCGTCTTTATGTTTCTCATACACTATAGCCCTCTTTTCGCCATACCTACCTACTTTACTGACATTTTTAAAAAAATGAATGAATGAATTAAGATTGAGATTCAATGAAAACCCCATTGAGAACTCACCCAGTCTCTCCGCCTCCTGGTCGCATCCGATTCGCCTCAGACTCTCCACGGTCACATTTAAAGCCCCGGTCTCAGTGAACGTGGACACCATGACTTTTGCGATCTTTGCGGGGTTTTTTTTATCACTTTGCTGCAGGGGCGATTCCAGGCTCAGAGCACCCAGAGTGCTGGCCGGCCAAGCAAGAGAAATTTCACCATTTTGTAAATTTGAATGCAATTTTGCAATCATTTCCACACGTAATTAATATATCCTGTTTAGAATGAAGTCCAGTGATATCACTGGTCTACAAGTAAAATACTACCAGAATAAACGTCGTGAAATTTTACCACGTGTGACTGATAAAGAAAAATCAAGTCAAAAATGCTGGTTGGCTGGTCAAAATATGAAAAACAAGAATTACAGAGAGAATGAGTTTTACTCCAAAGGAATATTTGTGTCAGATCTACCAGATCTACTTCTATACACTGTCTGCACATTACAATACATTCACTTTAGAGGTTCTATAAGTGGAAGATTTATAAATATATTGTATAAATGTATAGAAACCAAATGTATAGAAACACTTTATTATATACATTGAAAACATCAGCAAACCAGCACTTTAGTCATGTTTTACAATTAATCTTATTAAAACACATAACATTTAGCACATTTAATCTCTGAGGCAGATTTACAACATCATTCTAATAGAATATTTGGTTGCTTGCACATGACTCAACAGCTAGCTTCTCTCACTCTAATTG
This sequence comes from Coranthus polyacanthus, assembly GCA_037367275.1. Lineage (NCBI taxonomy): Eukaryota > Metazoa > Chordata > Actinopteri > Kurtiformes > Apogonidae > Coranthus > Coranthus polyacanthus. The sequence continues at coordinate 14,432,369 of JAPQRN010000009.1, forward strand.
AAACAGGACAGAGGTTGACTGAACCACGTGGAACGTTTGCTAGCTAGAAAAAATGTCAGCTAACTCCTACCTAACAACATAAACAGTGATCTACGTTTCATTGCAGCTAGGGACTGGCGGTGATAATGACGTGTTTGGTATTGAGTGGTACAAGTAAAGAAATGTGCCACATATCCTTCTGAAACTCCCGCCATTCAGGAGCCAATCGGCTGCGGGGGCGTGGGCGGAGCGCTGAGGATCTGTTGCCTTCAGGGCCGTCGGAAATAAAAGTTTCATAGACAAAAACACGATCCTCGGCCCATCTTTTCCACTGAAGGACTAGACCTTTCCTGATGTTGCTTTTGGACCCAAGTCATGATTACACTCACCTGTTCACGTCACCTGTTTCAAAACACATTGTTTTTCATTATTTGAACTCATTATTTCTCAATCGCTCATGTTCCAATTTTTTCTTGAACGTGTTGCAGCCTGAATGTGATGAATGGATGGATGTTTACAAATGAAGTGAAGTGAAACATGTTGTGTTCATACTGTCGACTATATACATTTTAGTATCACGGCTTTCTTTTTTAATTTGCATTTTCCATAGGCTGCCGTTCCAACTTTTGATTCTGATTTGTTCGATTTCTCAAAACAACTTATTCTGATTTCCTCACACTAGTTCTACGATTAGCAAGGCCTCTACCATCCAAGAAAACATGAAAATAGCTCTGCTGTTAGGTCTACTGTACTGACAGTCGTATTTCCTACAGCATGTGAACGTATCAGTGGTATTACATACCACTGCTTTTACTGTTAAGTGTGCATTGTGTAGCTGCGTCCTCCGCGGCGGGGTCACCTGAACAACAAGAGCCAAAAGTCAACTTAGGATCGGTGACATTCCTCTGAAAGATGGCCCCAACTACCATCAGGATGGCGATAGTGGAAACTCTGGAAGATTTGGAGAAAGAAAACCTGGACAAGTTCCGTCACCAGCTGATCCACCGCGGAGGAGAACCCCGGGTCCGACGCAACAAGGTGGACGGGAGAAGTATCCTGGAGGTCACGGACGCCATGGTGAACGCCTTCACCGAGGAAGGGGTTTTCGATGTGGTTGTGGAGATCCTGAATCAGATCGACTGCAGAGAGGACGCTAAGGCGCTTGGTAAATAACTTGGACAGGATGGATTTAACACAGGGCGGAAACAGAGCGCGACGTCTCCACGATCAGGCTGCAGAAAAGAAAACCCTCTTAAATGTCCAATTGTCATCACAAAACCCACCAGAACCCATTAATTACTGTTATATACTGTTAAATAAATCACTATTGCTCTGTTCTAACGTTTAAACTTAAAGTAGCCTCAGAACTTTTAACTTTTCTTTTTTACTTTCACTTTCGACGAGCGCTTTAGGCCTAATGCAGGTAGGATGAACAAAAGTGAAGGTTTCGATTATTTAAATGAATGAATAACACTCTAATACAAGTTCTTTATAAATTATTATTACATTTATAATTAGCATTTTACAGCCTCCTTTACATGATTTGTTTCCAGAGTTCATGTCTGCAAAGTGTCTGTAATGACTTCTTTCTTGTGAAAAATAACACTTTCTCCTTGTTTTTGCAGTTAATAAAACTCAGAGCCTGAGGTCCTCCACATCCAACAACAGCAGCAGCAGTGGTGAGATGGTTTTCATTTATCTTACAACAATACACATGTAGAAGAGCAGTTTCATATCTTTTATGTTTCACATCAAGCTTCAGGCTTCCGTAAAACGGGTTTTAACATGTCTTCAAGGATGAGTCTGGTGATTTTCTGTACTTGTGTTACTGTCAACAAATCCTATGGAAATGCTAACAGCAGTGAATTCATCCTACAAATAGCATTGTCTACACAGAAGCTGAGAACCTCCAGAGAAAACGATCATTATTCGACTTCAGATCTGCTTCATTTAAAAACTATTGTTTCCTAAAGAAGAAACATGTCGCCCCGTGCAACGATGACGAGGCTCAGTGATGTGTTTTAATGGTTTTCATTCAGTGTTTGTCTACAGCACAGACCAATAAACTAGATCAGGTTACAGATACACAGACAGTGTTTGTAGGATGAATTCACTGTAAAAGAAAACAAATCACTGGATTTATCCTTTAGGTTGACAGCAATTTCTCCTCACACATGTTAATGTTAATTCATGAACGTGTACAGATTAAGTAACATTTGTATTTCCCTCCAGCTGCAGGAGCCTCAGGTGGAGCAGCCGCTGGACCTGCTGCTGCTGGAGGTCAGTTATGGTTGAGATTAATTTAAAACCCTTACATCCATGGTTACAGTCAAGACCAAACCGAGACAGAGGGTGTTTGAACCAAGGTTTATGATTTAATGTCTGGTTAGTTTTGTTTTCACACTGAAGTGGATGAATTCATCCTGTCGTCATCGTCTACGTGGCTGCGTCTGACGTTGGCTGTGTCTGACGTTGGCATGTTTTTAATTCACCTCATTTTAACTTAGAATAGTCTTTCTAGTCATTGTACATATAGTACAACAAAATTGAAGGCAATCCTTATTAGTGACAAAGTCATAAAAGTGTTTATAAAATAGTACAACTATAATAAATCTAAAAAAAAAAAAGAAGTCTAAACTAAGACTAAAACTAAAAGGAAACTTCTTCCGTTAGTTTATCTTGTGAACAAAAAAAAAACAAAAAACAAGGCAAATAATAAATGTCCCAAAAAATATAAACAGTGGAGAAAACCACAGTCAGGAAAGAAAGTCAGAGGCACTCTTGATTACACTCTAATTTAGTTTTTTATAACTTCCTGTAATCGGTCCAAAAGTCTGAACCGTCACTGAACATGAACCGAACAACGGTTCAGTTTGATCCGGACTAAGACCACCTCTTTCGATCTGACCAAAGACCAGCTGTTTGGTCCACACTATGATGTGAAAACGCCCTGAGTCAAGACCAGATCAGACACACAGCTTCTGCTGTGCCTTATGGGACCTTTAATCCTGGAATAAAATATGAACATTAGTCAAATGAGAGACAAACAATTTGATGCCATCTTTTATATATGATGTTTCTCATTTTAAAAGATCATTTTACAAATTACATTTTTGATATGAAGTAGTTTTGATATGACATCTACATTTCAAAACTTTTAGTAACAGTAACAAGCTCGGGCGCTGCTAATTAATTGTGAAGGTGTAGAAATCACATTGAAATCATTTCACACTGAAACAGACGGATCCTCCAGACAAACAGGACGGTCCTAGTGTGGAGTTTTGGACATGGAAGACGTACCGAGTTACAAAATGTTGAACAAGTCATGACTCTTAGCTTTGTTTGCCATTTTGGTTTTTTTGCACAGTCATGTTCAGGCATCAAAATAAACCATCTCATGCTTTGTTACACACTGGTCTTATACAGTAAAATAAAACCCCCATGTGAGGACATACTTATCAGGTTCTACTCATCACAAACCGCTAGAGAAAAAAACACACAAAATAAAAACTTTGGAGGTTATACATAATTTAGTGAAAAGCTAAAGTGGATTTCTATGTTAGCACAATTTTGATTTAAAAAACATGTAATTTTTCACTTGATTAATGCATGAAAGGGTACAGTGTTCTTGTTTTATGTCAATTGCTCATCAGTCACCACTAAGTTGTCTCTCTTTCCCTCAGTCAAGCACTTCATTGATAAACACCGACTCAAGCTGATCAATCGAGTGACCAACGTGGATCCGGTTCTGGATGAACTCCTGGACCGAGACGTCATCGATCAGGGTGTTTATGACAAAATCAGAGCCAAACCGACAACGCAGGTGATGATGAGGGACATCTACGACGGTCCGATGAGAGGCGGGAAGGCCTGCAAAGACATCCTCTACGAAATCCTCGAACAACACGAGAAGTTCCTCCTGGATGAACTCAAGAATGCATAGGGTTCATCTCCAATGGGACTGAGAATCCACCGTTAAAGAGCAGCACGCAGGTTGACTTTTTTTATGGGTTTATACATGATGCTATGCAGAAACACACGACATACACAAAAATTCAGTTGCCAGTTCTTTTTCTGAATTGGTTCTTAGGATTTTTTTAGGCTGTTTTGTTCATGTAACTGTGTAAAACCACTCCTCCATTACAGTACTATTACAGCACAAGTTTACTGTAGCCACTCTACTAGACTCACTAGACAGACGTTGGTTTGTGTGCATCACTGTGGAAAACAATGGCGTCACATCCCAATACACACGTCTGTTGTTGTTTTGTGTCATGAATATGTCGGTTTCTAATTGAACTTTTCGTTGCTGCTCAGCTTCATGACAGACTGAATCTTCTGAAACGTGTCCACAGCTTAAAGTCTGTCAGAAACAACTGTTTGTCTGCCTGTTTGTAGTTGTTGTTGAGTTGTACTGTGAACAGAGGAGGAAAATATCCGTATAAGTGTGGACATGGGCATAATTTTTCTCCTCATCCTCATCTGTTCCAGGTCGTTTTGATGCAAAAGGCTCAAAACAATGACTATAATCTGTGAAAACTGTTAAAATTAGCATCGTTATCCATATATTTCTTCTCATTAAATGTGAGCTAGCTTTGCTAATCTCCTTTACTTTTTTCCGTTTTTCCAAAACTGCCTCCAGACGTCATTGAAGCGTTGATGTACATACAGCACATATATGTTTTAAAATCCAGGCTTTGCTGATTTTCTTACACATTCCTGATCTGTGGTCATCAACCTGCAAGTTGCTCTTAAACGTTATGGGTTTTTTTAGACCAAAAACTAACCAGTATACCTTCAACCAGAACATTTATGAAAGGGGACGTGATCGTGTTCATTGAATGTTTGCGTGAGGTTTTCTTTCTTTTTCTTATTGCTGTAACCTCAGGTGTTTTTTTTATAATGTGCCATTTTTTAAATTAAGGATGCACTGATGTCGACCTAGTTGCAAATACGACATTTCACCTTCACATTTCTCTGTTGTGTTGATTTAAAGGTTGAGTCATACATTAGTACAATTTAATTTGTGCTCATTCAAAGATATTGTGATACATATTTTATATAATGAAGATTTTTGTATTTCCATGTCACATAAAGTAGTGGTATCGGCCAAGACTTTCAGAATCGGTGCATCCCTATTTTAAATTTCACATCTGATGGAGGTGCTTTGAGTCTGATTTTCTAGTCAGTGAAACTAAAGTAAAAAACAGATTTTCTGTAAGCCATATGTAATAAATGTGAACCAGGGAATAATGCTATAAATTAATTATGGATCCAAACAAATGTGAGGATTTTTTTAATATACAAATGGAACATGATTTTTTAAAATAATTTGATATAAATTAACTTTTTTCTGAATCAACAAAATTAAGATTCTTCTGTTTTTTTAACATGGGTTTTTATTCTGGATGCTTTTATTTGTGGCATTCCTTTAAAATTTTGTAATTCTGTTGTTTTTATTTTTAATCAGTGAAATGTCTCAAAGTGACAGTGATTCTTTTTTAACTACAGATGATGTAATTCCATAAATCCACTGAGGGTTGGATTTTTAGGACTTTGTCTTGTTCATCTTTGTCTTTCAACGTCCTCAGACCATGTTTTTCACTTTAACGTGTCCTCCCTTGTATGTTCTTATGGTGTTCTGGTCCATGAATAAAGAATAGCACATCATAAGGAATAATCTTGTCTTTATGTTCAAAATGTGATGATTTACATGAATATACAGTATATTCTCAGGTTTGTTTTATCTGTATTTGAACAAAATGTCAAAGCTGTTACAACCACAAATAAAAAAAATGTGGTGTGGCAGTTTTGTTTTTTTTTCAGTGGATTTCAGGGTGAATTTCCCAAAACGAATAGACTTCATTCATACAGGCCTTCATCATCTTGAAACCATATTGTTGTAAGATTCTTTTGCACTGTGAAAACAAACAAAAAACTTTTTTAAGCCTTTTTAAGATTTTGTTGACTTCTTTAAATATTTTTATTACATATCCAGGACTTTGTTTTCAATTCAATTCAATTCAATTTTATTTATATAGCCCGATATCACAAATCAAGATTTGCCTCAAAGGGCTTTACAGTCCGTACAAGGTACAACACCCTCTGTCCTTAGACCCTCG
>JAPQRN010000009.1:14438569-14473000 GCA_037367275.1 Coranthus polyacanthus
CTGTAAAGCCCTTTGAAGCAAATCTTGATTTGTGATATTGGGCTATATAAATAAAATTGAATTGAATTGAATTGAACAAAAATGGCAATGTTTGAAAATGGAGAAAAAGCAGGAAAGATCATAGATTTATCCAATACAGATTTCTGCAGCTTTAATGCTCAGAAATCTGTATCAGTGTCAGTTGTGTGTGACGTTGGGGATCAATCATCCTCAATATTACAAGAGCTGATGTACAAAAACGTCTTCTGTAAAGTTGATATATTTCAGAAATATTATCCTGTTTTTATGGCAACAAAGATTTGAATAATGATGTAAAAAAGTTGAGTCATGTTTTCTAAAGGCATCAGGACCTGTGGATGTCTGAATGACGTCAATGACGTTGTAATTGTGTTATTTTAAAGAATAAACCTTAAAGTCAATCACTCTGTCATCATTTCTTCAACCTCTCATGCTCTCAGTAGTTTAAACTCTTCTTTCCACAGTCGGAGTTTTTGTGTGAAAAAGCACCTTGTGAAAAGCAGATGAGATGGACGCCATTGGGAGCTTTCTTCACGACAGGCTCGATGGCCTGCCTGAAGTCTCGGACCTGCTTCCACAGCGGACTTAAACTGAACAGATTGTCGTACAGGTTGATGAAGGACACCTCAGTTCCTGGATGAATCTGGAAACCGAACAAACAAAGGAAACGAGGAGTAAAACAATCACTCACAAGATGAAAAGACAGGACACGGTGATTAATGATGAGTGATTGTATCAGCCTGATGATCAGTTGTGATGTTATCTATTTCTATCTCCTGCAGGTTGAGGAAGAGAAACCGACAGAGGAACAGAACGTGTCACCTGAACTGACGAGTTTCTCACTTCACCAGAAACTGATGAATCTAATCAGAACACGATCAGTAATTCCTGCCCGAATGAGGCTGAAAAGGGGCCGTTTATTCTTTCTCGTGCAAATTAAATACTGTGAGTGATGCTTTGTCATCGCACGTCACTCAGAGGTTTGATTATAATGAAATGGATCAGGGTTAAACAGGTTTTCTTGTGAAATATCTCCTAATACTGGCTGTGGAAATGAGACTTTTGAGATGAGACTGAAATTCCTTGAATGTTAAGTGAATTGTTAAAACACTTGCAAACTAATTTTCTTCGCACTGACTAATTATTGGAGCTATAACTATCTCTACTGAGTCTGCAAAACGAAGGATGACTACCTTATTTATGTACTTGTACTTTACGTGAATACTTCCAGTATGTTCTGTAGCTTTATCCTTCTACTCCAATACATCTCAGAGGCAAATGTACTTTTTACTCCACTACACTTGTCTGACAGGTTTAGTTCCTTTTTCAGTTTTTCGTCTCCTTCGTGTCCAGTGAAATATGTTGATTTTGAATATTTGTGATGAACTGAAGGATGAAGTATTTTTCTTAATGGGTTGAGTTTAAAATGCTCCTCTTTCTTAAACTACAACTCTTTAAAAAACCTCTTGGATTTAATGTAAAAAGCATCATAAAGTGCATCAAATGAGCTTAATCTTAAACATGTAGAGCAGGAAAATTAACCAGAAACATCAGATACAATAGTGAAACACTGACAGGAAACATTTTACTGCACAATTTGCATACTATACTAAGTATTCAAGTAAGGTTTTAAATGCAGAACTTTTATTTGTAGTGGAGTATTTTTCAGTGTGGTATAAGGATTGGGACTCAGTACTTCGTCCACCACTGATTAAATGCCAATATGTAGGTTTACTTGTGCAATATCTCAATAAAATTAAACAAAAAGCTCGATAAGATGAGCTTTACACACGTAAATTCTTTTCTCTAACCTCAAAAAGTGATCAAACCAGATCACGACAGATAAAGTCACACGTTTAAAGCTGAATCTAAAGCTGCTCTGCGGATCTCGTGTCGGTACAGTTTCACTTTTGAGTCGTCTTACCTTGCGTATGTAAAGAGACAGAGTCCTGAACTGTTTCGGTCCATCAAACAGGCCGTGGACGATGACGACGGGCCGGTAGGCGTCGGTACAAGGCCCGGTGAGCAGCACCTGCAGCGGCAGAAACAGCAGCCAGGAGAGAGGATCGGTCCTCATCATCACCAGACCTTCAGGACAGAGGAGACTCGAACCCACACCTCATCGTTTCGATTCTTATTTGCAGAGAACAGCGCAGCTTCCTTCCTGCTCATCAACTGGTCTTTGTGTTTGGGTGACGGCAAACCCTCCCTGTTCCATTTAGATTACGTTACAAAGAAAAGGAGAGGAAAACATCAAATATATCCAACAAACATGTATATTTTAACATTTGTAGCTACTTTATGCAAGACTTAACAAGGACTCACGTGTTTACTGTTCCTCATTTTGGAAAGACGTTTGTATTGTATTATTGTGCAAAACAGTCACGATTATCACTGAAGGGAAAAGTATTATCACTTATTTTTAATGGAGGGATAAGAATTTATGCACTATTATTAACCTTTTTTAATTTAACAGGGACAATTTGTGTCTGTAATTGAAAATGACTGCTATTCCGAGTCTCTTATTTATTAAACTTAACTTAGAAATGTTAAAATCTCTGTTTTTTTGTTAAATGAACTGGTTTGTCTGATTGTTTGTACGTTCTTATATAAAAACTAAACAAATTTAGTGTAGTGTAGTGTTTAGTAGTAGAATTAAGCTATTATTAACAGGTTTGACCTGAATCTACAAATTAAATACATTCATAACCGGCTTTCAACTATCAATTTAACCATTTTTAGAATATGTTTTATCACAAATGTCTATAATGATCTCGTTCGAGCCATGCATGCTCTATTTAAGAAAAATACAACAGTTTTATCAGTTAAATCCTTTTTTCGCGCCAGTATTTTGCTGAGACTACCATTCCAGCAGAGGGCGCCATGTTAAACTCCAAACAGAGCAAACGAAGAAGAGCGTGACGTGTTTCCGCCTTGTACTTCAGCGTGCACAAAGTTAGCAAAACATGGACTTACTTTGTTTACGCTTTGTTTATTCTTGTCTCTTTAATTAAAGCCGCAAATATACACATGCAAATAATTAAACAGGGGTGTTCGTGACGGCAAATTTTATTTACAATGAACGCGTGAGCTGCTTCTCGCACTAGCATCTTATTTGTAGCCAGAGTTAGCAGAGTTAGCTAATCTGTCTGTCACAGCAACAACGTCCATCAACAACTTGAGGAAGCGGTGAGTGAAAATGAACTTTTATTATCATATTATAACTTATATTTTGGTCTTAATGTGTAGCAGCTAACGCTTGGGATATCGATCCGTCTTTTCACGAGGTTTGAATTTAACGAGTCAGACTTAAGAAAAAGCGGAAAAACAATTCGTCGAAGTTCTCGTCTGACTTGCTACTAAAATCAACAAATAAATAAGAACTCTAATGCTCTTCATCTTGTGTCACCTTTTTTACACGTTATTGTAGTCAAATGCTGTTTTGTCAGTTCATAGAATAATCATCACAGCAGAAGTAACCATCGCCTTTATATTTAAATGTGAACGACTCGTTATCAGTTTCAGTGATAAAAACTATTCATGTGTCATAAAAACTACAGTCATTATATATCAGCGTAATAATGGAGGTAATGAGAAGCCTTCTCTGAGGACCTTCCTTTGATGTATATTATTTAGAATTATTGTCATTATTAAGCTGCTTGTTTTGTGGTTGAATCAGTTTCATTTATAAAAGTTGAAAAAGCTCAAAGTCACGTCTTCAGAGAGCTACGACTAACTCCGTCAAAGACAAAAAACACTGGAAACTGGACAAATAGTCTGTTTGAAAATGGATTAATTGTACCACAATTCTATTGCCATTCCCCAACTCTTTAATGGGTCATTCCATGCATTCACCCAGAATGTTCCAGTTCATGTCATGGATTTCTTGAAAAAAATCACATGAAAACTTCACACAACTTCACACAAAATCCTTTCGCTCTACTCCAAATACTTTTTTTGGTATACGTTTGGTCATTTTCAACAGTTTAGTGATTCTCTGTATGTATCTCTAAACCTAAAAAATGGCTAATTTTTCACTGGATGGAGTTGAAATTTGTTCTGAACATCCAAGAAACACTAAGAATAATGTACAATTCGAATGCCTTTAAATAATTTTTGCTGAATGTTTATAGTAATCAAATGAAAGATACTAGATGACTTTATACTCGAATGAAAAATCTTTAAAATCTTTCCATGACATAAACTGGGAAGTCCTCATTGACTTGGCCTGGAATGATACTAATCTTCTTTTTTGTCTTCTATCTGCTGTCTTCTATCAAAAGAACCCTCAGTATGTTTGGTTAAAGGCAGCATGTTCTTTACATTTTACACTGACTTCTGTGTGAACAGGAACCATGGCTGGTCTGGAGCAGTGGGTGAGCGATCGCCTGCACGACATCCTTGGTCTTAGTGACAGATACGTGTCCCAGTTCATGATCGGCACGGCCCGGAAAGCGTCCAGCGCGGACGACTTTGTGAGTCGTCTTGAGCAGACGGGCACTATTGACATCGACCAGAGTGTGATCAGCTTTGCACGGGAACTCTTTGACAAGGTAAACACAAAAGCAGTTATTGTCTCATCTTCATTCTTTGTAAGAATGTAAAGGACAGACTCAAAGTCATGTCTGTCTTAAAACTCAGTCAGAGCAGTGTATTAGTAATTACAAAACTTAGCAAATGTTCTCTTGTTCTAGTGATTACTGAGTTTCTGAGGGAGCTTTTTTAAGAGAATTTGATCAGTATTCATGCTGATGCTATATCTATGACCACTGACTGCAGCATTAACGTGTAGTGTGTGCTTTAGATTCCTCATAAGCAGGTCGTTGAGAAACAGTCCCGGGTGATAGAACGGCAGGCGATTGAGATGGACAGGAAGAACCGGACGTACACTTTACTGGAGGACAGCGACAGTGACGTTGACGCCGGGAGGGAGACGCAGAAGGGGAAGAAGAAAAGCAAAGACAAAGACAGAGGAAGCAAGAGGAAACACATCAGACAGAAGAAGGACAGCGAGTCATCAAGTGAAGAAGAAGCACCTAAAAAGTAACCCACAACTTTGTAGCTTTTGTTGTACAGCAGTTTTTCCTGGTTTGGGTCCCTAAGTTTCATTTGAGGGAAGCCTGAATGCTGGACCCTAATTTACAGTCCAGTTTTCTTGTGTAATGTAGCGATATCTTTGGTCGTGACTAAAAGACGTGGTCCTACATTGATCATTGGAGAGGTTTACAGACACTCGTTGTCCCGGTCTTTACAGTTTAACCCTGTCAGATTTAGACACTGAAGAGAAATTTTATGAACAGTGCAGCCCACAGGTTTTTCCTTTTAGCTTTTTGTTGTTATTATTTGACTAAAAACAGGACATTTTCCTTAATTGTGAACCTACAGTGTATTATTACAATCCTTCATTCATTCATGTACTTAAAGGTTGTGAACTGTCATGGAAAAGTTTTGAAATTTCATCCTTGTAACCTACCTAACCCTGTATTAACGACATGAGCTGCTTCACAATGATCTAAGGGAAGGAGAATTTCTTGTCCAACAATCAGCAATTGAAAAGTGTTTTAATGCGTTTGTTTCTGACACCAGAAGTAACTCAGGGGAGCACAAGTCTGTGAAGAAAGAAGAAGATGAGGAGGAAGAGTGGGAGAAGGAGGAGAGAGAGCGGCTGCAGGACATCGAGGAGAGAGATAAGTTTGCCGAGCGAGTGAGGCAGAAAGACAAAGACAAGACCCGCAACATAGCGGAGAGAACCGACAAAAAGGTAAGATCATAATGTGATCGATTTTTCAGACATCACCCACTATGTGAGGCAGGTAAACAACGTCTCCTTTGTTTTTTATTCAGGCTTATGAAGAAGCCCAGAAGAGACTGAAGATGGCTGAAGACGATCAGAGAAATATGGTGAGTGTAGAGGTACATTTAGTAAAAGTCAGTGGTTGTTATTACAGCTGGGTAATAAAACGAGTTTGCTCTTCTTCCTCCTCCAGTTGCCAGAGCTGAGGAAGCGCTCTCGCTGGGATTACCTGAAGAAGAGAGAGAATGAGAAACTGGAGGATCTGGAGGCAGAAATCCTGGACGAGGAGTACCTGTTCTCCACTGATGAGCTGACCGAGAGGGAGAGGAAGGAATTAGAATACAAGCGCACCCTCCGAGACCTGGCCAAGGATTACAAGAAGGCCGGTGCCAAGGAACAGGAGGAGAGGAAGAACAGATACTATATGCCAGAAGAGAACAGAAGCAAGGTAAACATCTGAATGCTCCTGTTTTTAGTGGGTTAGTCTATGCATCTTGGAGCTTCTAGTTACAAATCTTATTTAAAGGATATGATTTTTCCATAAATGTATGGAAATGGCAAAATTTGAAAAAATCTGTTCGCCTGAGGTGGTTTTTGCATTTTTTGAAAGACAGTAAATGTGCATAAGGGGAAATGGAAACACATGTTTTGAATGAATTGTTGTTGCTGTATTTCCCAGATATTCTGATAGAGTGTGAAAACATGTCTGGTATAACAGGCCGTATGGACCGATGAGGAATCCAAATTATTCTTACCATTCTCCAAACCAGTTTATGGAAATAAACAAAGCCAGCATGGAGCCGATAAGATACAAACTGTGACGTCTCCTCTAATCCAAAAATACCTACTTCTAGAAGTAATAAGTTAACATCATAGACGTCACTATATATAGACACAAATATAGAGGCGGTGTCAGAGGTCAACATGGGCTTATTGAAATTGTTCACAAATTCATTTGATGGGAAAAATAATAAGAAACTTCAATTTTATATAAATGTCTGAGGAATCATAAATCTCATTCAACTGAATATGTAAAGACAATGTGAGAGAAAGAAGGAGGGATGAGTATATCCGAGGAGTAATGGACTGCAATATGGAAACTCCAGTGGAAATGCACAAACTCACAGAGATGGAAGGAACGTGGATGGAAAACTGTGATAAGATACTTTTTTACTCCATGTAAAAAAAAAAACACTATGATGGAACACCTCCTATCTGTTGGAGAAAGTGTTGTGAACAACGGGCAAACCATTTCCATATTCTCTGGGACTGCCCACTTATTGGGTTGTGGGTTGTGTTTATAAAAAATAAGAAGCCCGATTTAATTTTTAGTTAGAATATTTATAGTTAATGTACTGGCTACTCCCTAAGGTTCTTTAATGTTCTTTTGTGTGTTCCCTTTTACCCTTTTTTGTTGTTTGTTTTGTTTTTTTCATGGGAAAATGTTTCTCAAAAAGAGAACAATAATAATATTGTGCACATGTTGACACAAGTGAATTGTACCCATCACTAAAAAATGTTAAACTGATAAATAAAGAATTAAAAAAAAGAGAAAGAAGTTAATATAATAGACAAATAAACAACAAACTGTACAACTGAAGACACCTCTGTTTGTCTTTCCTCTTTGACCAGGAGGTTCCCCAGAGGGACTTGGAGCTGGAGGAGACTCCCATGGAGCTGGGAGGAGAGCAGGGCCGCTGGGAGGAGGAGAGGCTGAAGACGGCCTCGCTCAGCTTCGGAGCCAAGAAGGAGCGCGAGCAGGGAATGAGGAAGGAGCAGGAGAGGTACCAGCTGATCCTGGAGGAGGACGAGATGATCGACTTTGTCAGCACTGCCATCACCATGAAGGGAACTCGGACGGAAAAGGTGAGTGCTTTTTCTATCATGAGTTGTAAAATTAAATATAGAACTAGAGCTCATTCTTTTCAATCAGTTACATGTATAAAGTTTATGATTGAGAATAGAAACCAGTCGAGGTGGGCTCAAATGTTCTATCTAACATTAATTTTTGTGATCAGTAATTGACCAGAAACTCAGTCACAAATATAATTTCTGTAACTGGTTGTATGTCCTGGAGCGAGACAAAAAAATAAATGAGGCATCTGCTGGAAAAGGGACGACGGTGCTGCTGTGTGAACTTGTGCCCGTTTTGTCTGTGGTGCGTTCAGGAGCAGGAGGCCCCGGCTCTGTCCCAGGCCGAGATGAAGAAGCAGTCCATGCAGGAGGTCCGACGCAGCCTTCCAATCTTCCCCTACAGAGAAGACCTGCTGGCTGCCATCCACGAGCACCAGATCCTGGTCATCGAGGGGGAGACAGGCTCTGGAAAGACCACCCAGATCCCACAGTACCTCATGGAGGAGGTGAGTCTAATGCCGAGTTTGTTTGGTTTGGTCTGAATCTGGTGGGTTTTACTTCCTTTGAATAATTTCAAACCAAAGCCCTCTGAAAACCGAGGGAAAACCCTGCCTTTTGTGTAGCTGATTTCATTCAAAAAGTGGGACAGATGACAACATTGTCTGTCTACAAAGTCTCACCACTGCAACGGTGTTTACCAATACCTGTCAACATTCAGCGTCTCTGACGTAAGCACTGACGTAATCATCCAGACTTTAAACTCCTCAATAGCAAACATGTTTGAAAATTCCTGGGGCTGCACGATATGTTGGAGAGCAGTTCAGGAAGTTCAAGACTGGATCTTTAAACCCCTCACACTACCTGGTTTGGGCTGAACATCAGTACCGATCAAAGTTCCAGGCTCCTCAGAGTGTCGACACAGTTAATCAGGGTTAAGTTGGGCAGCCAGCAGAGTTTGATGAAAGATAAACATTGATAAATGATGTGGTAAAAATGCGAGAAAGGGTCAGAATTTGTCGAGCAGTATCAGCTTGTAACAGCTGAAAAGATACATGTCATAAAGTAAAACCTGTGTCATTTAAAAAACCGCCTTTTTAAATTCACTGAACACCTGCACAGTATATTTTTCCTCTGTTATGTGTGAGCAGAAAACTCCACAGGTGAAATCTTAAAGCTGCCTTTGGAAACTTTATTATTGGTCAGGTTTGTTGATACAATGAATTTGAGGTTTCTTGTGCAAAATGTACAAATAAAGCACACAAACAATGAAGTAGTAAATGAGCTGACATGAATATTTAGTGAAAATATCCACATTTAAGTACGTAAGTAAGAGTATGCATGTGTAATTGATTGACCTGATCTGATATCACATGTTGTAGTCAGAGGGAAAATGTTTTTGATGCTTTGTGACTTGTCACTATGTCATCTTTCTGTCAGGGCTACACCAAAGGAGGACTGAAGATCGGATGTACGCAGCCTCGTCGAGTGGCGGCTATGTCTGTGGCCGCCAGAGTGGCTCAGGAAGTGAGTGTAAAGCTCGGTAATGAGGTGAGTCTGACACATTTTTACACAAAATCCATATCAGCTTTATTTTGATAGAAATACAGCCTTTTAGTCATGGGTGTTTTGAGTGTAAAGGGTCCAAGCCTAACCACTGTTTTGCCTCCTCCAGGTGGGCTACAGTATTCGTTTTGAGGACTGCACATCAGAGAGGACGGTGCTCAAGTACATGACAGATGGCATGCTGCTCAGAGAGTTTCTCACAGAGCCGGACCTGGCCAGCTACAGGTAGCACAGAAAGGGAAACACTTTCCAGTTTTTAGAAAATGAATAGTCCCTAGTCACACTCTCCATCTACATCTTCTCCAGTGTGATCATCATAGATGAAGCCCACGAGCGAACCCTCCACACAGACATCCTGTTTGGTCTGATTAAAGACATCGCCAGGTTCAGACCTGACCTGAAGGTGCTGGTGGCCAGCGCGACCCTCGACACCGAGCGCTTCTCCTGCTTCTTCGATGATGCTCCGGTGTTCAGGATCCCCGGCAGGAGGTTCCCCGTTGACATCTTCTACACCAAAGTAAGAACTACTACTGAATGTTTAGCAATGTTAAAGGATAAGTCCTGTGATTTCTCTAGTTTCACTGTCAAAAAATACTACAGAAGTGGCAGTCGTTATTAGTCTTTGTGGCTGTTTTGTTAAAAACTGTTTTGATGAATGTTGTGTTTTCAAGGCTCCAGAAGCAGACTACCTGGAGGCCTGTGTGGTGTCGGTGCTGCAGATCCACGTCACTCAGGCGCCTGGAGACATCCTGGTCTTCCTCACTGGACAGGTATTATTTATATCAGACATGGATCCTCCAGAACAAATCCTGGTCATTCCATACCAACTCACCAAGGCCTTCTTTTCTTCAATTAAGTTCGTGGACCTTGCAAAATCATAAATATATTATTTATGATTTTTTGATATTTTTATCATATTATAATGTGTTTATACACAACATTTTGTTTTACAAAATATGGAAGCAGTGTTTAAAGTCAAGGCGGATTGTGTTATTTTACACTTAAAATAATGATCCTAGTCTCTTCCACAAAGTGAGGCATATTGCTTATCAATTAAATACTGGTATCAGATCGTATTCCGCATCAGCCGATACCCAAAAGCTGGGAATCGATATTGGAACTGAAAGTCGGATCAGTGCTTCCATACCCAGTATCTGTATGTGTTGTTGACTCTTTAATCTCGCTGTTCGTGTGCGTCTCGCAGGAGGAGATTGAAGCCTGTTGCGAGCTGCTCCAGGAGCGATGCAGACGACTTGGATCCAAGATCGCAGAGCTGCTGGTGCTGCCGATCTATGCCAACCTGCCTTCCGACATGCAAGCAAAGATCTTCAACCCGACTCCCCCGGGGGCCCGGAAGGTGAGACAACTACTGTTGCGGGATTCTTGTGAAATCTCCATTGTTTCCTCATACAATCGCCTGACCTGCTGTCTGTTCAGCAGCAGGCAGCTACTGTTTCAACTCAGCAGCCACAAAATAATTGCCCCCATTTGACGTCCATTATTATTTTGTGAGACACAGTTAGATCCGCTGGAAAAGGACAAACAGGCTCAAATGTCTGTGCCATTATTCACCATTAGAGGCTGCTGCTGCTGCTCAGTGACGCTCAACAGAGATGCTGTTGAGCAACACTGTAATACAAAGTGTTTTTCTAAAGACTTTGATCCTGTTGTCCTGCTTCCTTTATCCTCTGCTTACTTGCTTTGTCTCCTGTCATTGCGTGTCTTTCCTAATGGATTCAAGGTGGTGGTGGCAACAAACATTGCAGAAACCTCCCTGACTATAGATGGTATTATCTACGTCATCGACCCAGGCTTCTGCAAACAGAAGAGTTACAACGCTCGCACCGGCATGGAGTCGCTCATCGTCACGCCTTGCTCACGGGTAACTGCTCTGTGATTTAGTTAAAGTTTAACAAGTCAGTGCAGAAAGTATGGTTTATTCACACAAATGTAGGGCGTCCATATTCACTCCAACAGGTACAAATCAACAGAGAACACCAAAAATAAGTTTAAAGAGTTGCCATATTTAAGGTGTGGTTGTTTGAGGTATTTATTCATACCTCCAGTTTGAAGAAGCAGACATGTACTGACATGGAAGCTGAACTATGGGGCTGTGGTAAAACATATTTTAGACACCGAAAAAAAGTCACTACCTGGCCCTTTTTGACAGTGAACTGAAGATGTTATGTCACTGTCTTCAAAGCCACCAGACTCCTCCTCTTAGAACACAGGAGTTACTGTCAACTCGGTTAGTTTAATTGTCAGTTTGGATCTAAACATAACATGTTAAAACACTAAATACCACAAAGTAACTAAACAATCAAGGCAGCAAAATAAACGAAGGCTTAAAAAGAAAACTTACAAAAGTAATCTGGGAATTTTAGATGAATTTGTCTTAGGATGTGCCCAAAATGACTTGACCGCATAATAGTAGGGAAAGCCTTGTAGTTCTACATTATTACCTATGTATATACTGTAATGTAAAATGCTACCCATGTAGTCATGAGTCTGGACAAACATGGATGTAAACTGACACTCAACTGGCTTGCCAAGTCATACAACCTCAAGGCGATAATACTAGTTTACCTCCTAACTTCAAGAAAGTAAGTCGACACTGAATCAATATGTATAAGTTAGTTTTCATAACAGGTGTGTTCCAGGGAGAGTGCAATCCTAACAGGATAAATGTGGCCCAAATGGAGTGAGAGAAACCAGCTCTTGGTCTGTTACTATGATCCTCCACGTGTAGTAATGACCATTTCCATTTTCCTTCCAGGCTTCAGCCAATCAGAGAGCAGGCCGTGCAGGCAGAGTGGCTGCTGGGAAGTGTTTCCGTCTTTACACGGCCTGGGCCTTCAAGCACGAGATGGAGGAAACCACAGTGCCTGAGATTCAGAGGACCAATTTAGGAAATGTAGTCCTTCTGCTCAAAAGTCTAGGTGGGAGAAACATACTGATTAAACCTGACCCTTTGCTAGTCAGTATAATAGTAGAGCTATATTAAAGGAGCTGTTGTACTCCTCCGATAAAACATTTACAGATTAAATAAGCCAGTGCTCTTTGTCCACAGGTATTAACGATCTGATACACTTTGACTTCATGGACCCCCCTCCTCATGAGACTCTGGTTTTGGCTTTGGAGCAGCTCTACGCTCTCGGAGCGCTCAACCACATGGGGGAGCTCACAAAGGTAAACCCGGCTCTTTATGGAAAATAAGCACCTTAATGTGCCTCCCATCACCTAGGAGATGAGTTTTATGTCCAGTCTGAACAGGAAGATGGATTATAACACTTCCTTAAGCTGCATGGAGATGGGGAATACGAGAACACAACGCTTGCTGAATTCAAGGTGAAGAGAGCCAGATTTGATGAAAAGGCTACTCTGCCTGCTCTCGGCTTTGTACCCATCAACAAACCAATCCTCAGAGCATCGTACGAAGTTGCTTACCTGATCGCAAAGAAGGGCGGTTCATTTTTTGCACCAGTAAAACATATACCTATGACTTGAATTTGAAAAAAATCATATTTTATTTTTCAATAAAGAAGGGTTCGGTGAATGCACAAATGAAACTGGTGGGGTTCAGTACCTCCAACAAGGTTAAGAACCACTGATCTAGAGTCTCTTTAAGGACAAGAAAAGAACAAAACATCACAGTCTGTGTTCTTATGATCTCTAAATGCAGTATGTGCTGTTTTTAACCAAATACTTAAAACAGAATTATGTTCTTAAAAATGAAGTAATTATTGCAAACTAGATCAGAGAAGTGCCTTTAAAATGTGTTACATATATAAACTTGTTAACGTAGAGTCAGTAGAGTCAGATACTGTTATTTTCCTTCTACTTATTGGATGATTTATTTTTAACGACTTAAGTAACTAAGCCAAAGATTGTTTTACCTGCTCCCTCCTCTTTAGTCAGAACTCTTTTTATTCTTAACTTCCATCACAGAGGAGTGATGGTCTGTTTTGTCTTTGTCTGTCTTCACTCTCTGCACATTCGCATCAGACACATACCATACCTAGAGATGAAGTAGCCCTTATGTCGCTCACTTCCTTGATCAAAACTGTTGATAAATGGGAACTGACTGATGAGTCGTGTTGTTTGAAACTTAAAGCAGGTCTCGTTAATAAGGTTTGGCATCACTGGAAATAGCACAGGTTATTGTTTAAATGTAGTGACCTTTTTTTTACTGTGTTTTTGTGTGTTTTCTGTGTGTTTGGGTTCAGTTGGGTCGCAGGATGGCCGAGCTGCCGGTGGACCCCATGCTGAGTAAGATGATCCTGGCCTCTGAGCAGTAAGTCTGTGCCATCAGTAAACCTTCACTGCACACAAGCGAAATGTGAGTCCATGTCAGGCTGCGGCGCTGACGGAGACGCCATGTGTGAACGCCAACTGTGATTGGATACTTCAGGTTTTTCCATAAGTTTCTGAAGTCGGTGGAGACACAGAGGAAGCTGCAGAAACAGACAAATTATTCTTTTTTAATAACGAACACACCGCAAAGTATTAGAATACACAGCCTTTTATAAGTGTATGAATGTGAAACAAAGCAACTGCACAGAGCTCATCTTCTATTCTGTAATGAGTGTTGGAGAAATAATGTTACAAGCTACTATTCTACCGATGACTTACAATGAGTTTAAATCTTCTGAAGATTCTTCATTGCATTTCACCCCATAAATAAGTTGTTGCAGCTGCAGTGTATAGCTCATCATTAACTCTGTATAAAATTAAATATGAACAGTTAAAGAACAATGTGGTCTGATCATATGCAACTGCAAATCAAAACCTACACCACAGGTATCTACGACCCTGTGTACTGGGCTTAAATCTAGTGAACAAACTTCTCTTCTTCCTCCACCCTTCCCTTAAGTTCTCAGTGTCCTTGATTCGTTCTTTTTTTCTGCCGCTTCTTTCCAGGTACAAGTGTTCAGAAGAAGTGCTGACGATAGCGGCCATGCTGTCCGTCAACAACTCCATCTTCTACCGGCCCAAAGACAAAGTGGTGCACGCCGACAACGCCAGGATGAACTTTGTGGTTCCGGGAGGAGATCACCTGGTGCTGCTCAACGTCTACACACAGGTAGAAACAAGGAATACTAGCACCAGTTACAAGACTACTCGACATAAACTACACTAGTAGGTTATTAGGCTGATGCAGGGCTCACAAAGGTAGAAACGCTGAAAAATAACATTGAATTAAATTATGCAATTGCATTTATGTTTTCAGATGCTTCTTTGATTTTTGCTGTTTTCTTGAATATTAGTAGATAATTTGACCTCTTTAGACTAAAAGTTCTTCAAAAAGCTGACGTTTTTCAATCACTGCTTCACATAATTAACTGCCATCCATCATTCTAATAAATATTATCTAATTGAAGTCAATATAAAAGTCTATTAAAATGGTAATGATGAAGACAAATCATGTCAGAACTTTTTCCATCTTTATTGTGAAATCGCAGCCTAAGGAAGGTGATATAGATCGATTCTATCAGCTGAACACACCTTCTGATATGTTCATACAGAAAGCCATTTGTTATTTTTAATTAATAGGAGAATTGTGTAGGTGCAGTTCAGGTGCATTTACAGGTTTGTTGCATCATTTAATCCATATGCAACTTGTTTTGCACAGACACTGTAACTCTTTGAGATCTGTACACCCCAGTTTGACAGATTATTTAAACTAAAAATAGATACATTTGAATCTTTTTGCCCTTAAATGTAGGGATGTTGAATATTGTGGAACAGATTCAGAAAAATGCAACATTGTCAGGGGGTCTGGGTGCCTTCCCCTCAAAAACTATGGCACTTTTAAGATAACTTTTGTGCATTTTATAATCACCTTATCTCTTATATTGAGTCAAGTAACAGCCACCTTCACTACTGCTGTAAAAAAATAAATCAAATATTTACAAATGCAGCAATTTTAAGGTACGAATGTTTGACTTTTACTCTGGAATTTCTCTACATTGATACAGTAAAAATGCTGGATTTTTAGTTTGTATGTGGTCACAGTTTTATAAATGTATTTGCACCATTTCAAGGTGCAAAGGTGGTTCTTTAAGTTTGGAAAATCTCTACATTGATTGATTTTCATTCTGTATGTTGTTAGTTCTCCTGAACTCAAATTTCATTGTCAGGAATGATTTATTTAATGTTTTTCCAGTATTCCAAAATCAAAGAATAAAATAATTTGTTTTTCTACATGCTTTATGTCACCACCTTATTGTGAAACCCGGACATAGTCATTTCTGTCTGAGGTATTTTGATAAAAGCTGCTTAAATATAAGCCCCTGACTGCAGTGACTGTATGATGTTAAGTGTATAAAAGTAAAACTCTGCATCCCGTAAATGAAAGCACCTACACCTTCAGTCTTCTACCACCACTGACAGTGAAAACAGTTGATCGTCCTAATCCAAGCCTGTGTTCACTGTGGTCCTGGTGTCTTTCTCCTTCAGTGGGTGGAGAGTGGATACTCCACACAGTGGTGTTATGAGAACTTCATCCAGTTCCGTTCCATGAGGAGAGCACGGGATGTCCGGGACCAGCTGGAGGGTCTGATGGACCGCATTGAGGTGGAGGTGGTCAGCGCTCAGGGGGACAGCGTACCCATCCGCAAGGTTTGTGGTGTTGTTTTTAAAACATTTATTTTATTTACCTTTTTTCTGACTCTGAGCAGATGAGATCTGGGGGAAAAAACACATACACAGCTAAAGAAAACACCACGTTCCCCTCATAAAGCACTTACAGAGTTACTAAAAGGTCTCACATATATCCTCATTCTCCTTTTTAAGGTGAGGGGTAAAAGTAATATTTTACACCCCCACACAGAGAAATCTAAACAACGTGAATTCTCTAGTGTTAATACTTAGGATACATTAAACTTCCCCTGCTTCTGAAGGAGAGACCAGGAACCTGGACTTGTCAGGGAAAACAGGCAGCCTTCAATTAGCAATGGTCCAGCGTGAATGAGCCATGTTAACCTATTGGATGTCTGAGGACTGGTGAGGACTGGTCTAACCACAGCCGGTTCCAGATCAGACCCACGGACATCGCTAACAGCCTATGTCTGAGCTGTGTTGCAACCTCGTGTTTCGATAGTTTGGAGCATGAAAAAGCCGGTAACCCATTATTTGGCCATTATCTTCCCTCAGTAAGTCAGTATTTCAAGTTGAGAAGCCTAATGGTACCTTTCAGCCACTATCAGCGGCAATTTCTGCCAATACTGATAGTTTGGAAAACGTCCAAATCCTCTTCTGGAGTCAAATGGTGCCTCCTAACCTATTCTACTGCTGATGACATTACTTTTCTCTTCCAAATTGGGATCTTTCTTGGTCATTGGTGAGACACCAAGTGACTATTCAGTCTAAAAATTGTTTTCTTTGCCAAATGTTATGAGAAAAGGAACTAAAATCTGAGTTGAACTATTGTGGCTCAAAACAAAGGCTTACATGCTTCAGTGAACATCACTAACATCCTAACTTCCAAAATGACCACATTTTGGAAACATCAAATTGCTGTGGGTCTTGACTTTTTTGAAGAGTGTGTTATGTGCTATATGCTATTAATCTCTAATTTCTGCGGTTTTCTGTCCACTTAAGGACCACGTTGATCGTTTATTTTATTACAAAATACCTCCCTCTGGCACTGAACCTGTTGACATTTTAAAGTAATGCTATGTACTGTAAACCTGCACTGTCAGTGTGTAAATTACAGTAGCTATTGAAACACTGATATATAACATGTTGGCGCAACAGGAATGATGTGCTCCAGATGTCTACATCTGCTGTTGGAGTTGTTTATGTGCGACGGCCGTTTTGTACGGGTGCCTGCAGCTTTGTGTTTGGCTGAAACAGACACTGTTATCGTAGATAGTGATGCAAAAACATAACAATAGCAGAGGACATGACAAATAAAAGCTCTACGAAACGAATCCAGAGGCAGCCATTCACCAACATGGTGAATCATGCCCCTGTGGCTTTTGTTTCTTTCACGTCGTACCAGAGTTACCAGGTCTTTCACGCTTGTTTATAACAAGGAAGGCCAGGGTTTTTTTGAAAGCTCCAGGAAAGTCAGCCCATCACGGATATTTCACATTAGCCACAGTGTAAATAAAGGTGATCAAATGTTTAAATGGAAAAAATATTAGAGTCAGTCCAGGTGAAATCACAGGAAGCCTCCCAGCCATCTCTGATTTGCTTCGTACTTCCAGAAAATGATGTTATTAGTCCCAGTAAACACCAGACAAAATGTCAGCCCTATATCTTCATTAGTTTTTCAGATATTGGTCTTTGAAAATGGGTCGTGACACTGATTTTACTGTAAAAACGAGTGGTTCAGAAAAAGATGCAAAGTTCAAGAAGTCATTACTTTTGAACTATTCATGATAGATACATGAAAGTTGTTCTAAGATACAAGATGTCTTTAACTTATGTAAAAGAAGATCCACAGTTGAATATTTGCCAAATTATAGCTTGCTAAAATCAGCGTCACTTCCCATTTTTAAAGCCCCGATATCTCACTAATGAAGCACTAATGAAGGTGTAAGGCTGAAATGTGTGTGTTTACTAGGACTAATAACATTATTTGCAGAGGAAGTCCTGTCATTCATTTATTACTCACTTTGTTCAAATTACACAGGTGTAAAGTATCCCTTACAGAGTCAGAATGTCGACACTCTGGACAAATAAATCTATATTTAGGATGGAAAATACAACAAAACCTGCAGGTCAGCACAGGTCGCCTTATCCGTTGTATGAACAGATTTACCGTATCAGGGTCTGTGTGTGCGTTATTGTGAACGCACCCCTTAAACCACTGGAGATAAGCAGGGCGTTTATCCTGTTAGCTGTTACACCTTTGCAACCTGCAACCACCAAACAGGCAAAAGGAATAACAGAAGCTTTTCACTTATTACAAAATAAGAATTAATAACAAACTCATGGTGAATATAATGGCAAAATGTTGTTTCTATTCTTGTTTCTATTCTTCATCAGACAAATGATGATGATAGTAACACACGCAAAGGGAGAAACTGAGTCAGTTTTCTTTCCCACCACATGATGTGACAGTGACCGAGTGTTGAAGACTGGATTTCAGTGTCATACGTGTCACTCGTGTCATGCGTGTCATGCTGTCCCTTTAAGTGTTAGTTTTGTGAACACACCCAACTCCTCCTGGCCTACATCGCAGTAGGTGTGAACACTCTGATCTCGGTGTTTGGACTGGAGCTTATAGGCATTTGGATGTGTTAAGTTATTGCACAGGTCTCCTGCCTTTAGTGTTGAAACAATGACCTATATGGACAAAAGTATGTGGGCATTCCGGTTTGTATCTCGTGTGCAGCTGGATTTTTTTTTGTTTAATTAAAGAGTGAGTAATTAAAGTGTTAATGCTGCAATGTCTAATGACACCAATTACAATTTGGTACAGAATGGTTTATGGCTAAGTGGGAGCAAATCCCTTTAGCCAGGTTCAAAATCTGCATCAAACAAACACGAGGAGACTTAAATAGCAGCTCATTAATCCTGTGATTTGGAACGACGTGTTCAACAATCACATGTGGGAGGTTTTTCCAACTGTCCTTGTACTTCTGGTCATAAAGTGTGAACCTTTCTTGCTTAGAATTTGAGTTACCACACTACAATGAACCTTACATATTTCCATCTCTTCCCCTCTTGTTTAATGTTTTTAACATTCCCACATCAAATAAACACAAATAAACCCATCAGAGAACACGTATATTGTTAATAATAAGCAATATTACAAAGCTAGTTTTCAACTGGCTCCATTAACTTCAGGTTTTCCAGTTACATGTAACACCAACAGGTTCAAAAAGCATCATTTTATGACATAAGATGAACCAAAGTAGCTGTGAGAGTTATTTTAGGGTCATATTAAATATACATCGCCATTAGAATGGATGTAGAGTGAAATATGGAAACTAAGTCAATACAATAACTTTGTAAATGCAGAAAATATGAATTAACCGTATATGGATTTTTAAAAGTAAAATATCGATATGACATCAGGTCAGTGTTTTTAGTTTTTCAGTTTTCTCATAAAAAGCATCACCAGAACAGTTGAAATACATATTTTGACTGTTTAACATGAACGCACCACCATCTTCTCACCCATCTTTTCCAGCTGAATTGATTTTTTTTTCTCCATCTGTCCTCGTACTTTTGGTTGTATACTGCACCTTTGATTTCTGTTGAACCATTTGTTTTATCTAAATACCGCAGTCACGTTGGAAATGTCACCTTGCTGCCATTTGTTTCCTTCTTTATGAGCTGTGATGTGTTAAACTAGTTGCAGTGTGAGGTGGGTCAGGCCTATTAATAATGGATGGTATTATAAAAATGCTCACTGCTCAATTAGAAACAAAAACTCATGAAGGAACAGGTTCATCAATGTAATGAAGTTAAATTTGACGCCGCTCTTCTGTCTCACACTCATGGATGGATTATTAGATGAGCTTCAGTGATTCTGCTGTAAATGGTGAATAGATGAATGTTTAAAAGATAAACTCTCCTACATAATAAACACACTGTATGTGGTGGAATAATGAAACCTGACGCCTTTACTTCTATAAAATGCTACATAAATGTCTTAGATATGTATATTCACACTCATTCTTTATCCTTGAATAGATGATAAATAAATAGATAAAACTGTCCTTTTTGTCTCTTGAAATGAAAGTACAGCAAAGAAACTGACAAGGAAGAAAGAATGGCTGTTCCTTCACACTATTTTATCAGAAAACTGTTGTCAAATCATAGTGTGTATACAAACAGTGGACGAGGAACCGCGTTGTCACCCATTAGTTTCTGAACTATCATTTTGAAGCCAGTAGTTTGCGATTTGGTTGTCCCCATGTTGGCTTTTTGGAGCCAGAAGTGACCATATTTGGACAAAGGGGCGGAGCTGCAGGAGCACGGGCCATGGGTGATGCTAATACTAAATGCTGACTTACTGACTCGGTAAAACTTCATCAAACACCAAGTAACAAAATCGTTTTATGGCGTTAGTGCTGCAGAGCTCTTGTTTTAGCTGTTGTTTCCACTGGTCCTGTCTGTGTGAAACTTGTTGCCTCTCATCCCTCTCTCAGGCGGTGACAGCAGGATATTTCTATCACACAGCCCGGCTCAGCAAAGGCGGATACAAGACGGTGAAGCACCAGCAGACGGTCTACGTTCACCCCAACAGCTCCCTGTTCGAGGAGCAGCCCCGCTGGCTCATCTACCATGAGCTGGTCTTCACCACCAAGGAGTTCATGAGACAGGTCAGAACCAAGCGAGACTGACACAGGATTTTATTCTCACACCACAGGCTCTTGTTTAGCGAACATTCAAATACAGTCCCATGTGCCGAACCAGTAACCACTGACTCAGACTAACGAAAAGGGGGAAAACATGAGTCATAATTTGAGGTTTGTTTATAGCTTTGCATATAATACATTGACCGAGTTACTTTCCAACTCGGTTAACAGTCATTTTAAGTGGCCCGTTTTCCAGTGTAATTACTGTATTTTACAGTGTTTCACATTGGCATTGGGATTGTAGCATTAATGACGCTAGCGTAGGTCGCTAGTCTAGAGAGAATCACCGTAAGCCTGATTTTTACTCAGATGCTTTAGAGTGTGAAAACAGTTTTGATTCATTATGAGACTCCAATGGGACAAATTAGGTCCACAGTCTGTGTAATTAATGAAACACTGCACTGTCACAGATGGATGTACAGGAAAATATGGATGAGAGTTTACTTCATCTAGTCAAAATATTATAATAATGTTGGTGCAAAATGATGCAAAAATACAAAGTTTCTAGTCATATAAAACAACACAAAGCATCACACACAGACTAAACACTTTCAAAATGAAACACTGATTTCTAGTGTAGCTGGATTTAAAGCAGTATGTTTTGTTAAGTGTGTGTCATAAGCCTGTGTTAATGTGTCAGTCCTGTTGGGAAAAAAAACACATCATTTCACGTCACACCTTTATTATTATTGTCCAAGATCTGCTTGTGAGGATGAGATGGCAAACCAATGAGGAACCTATTTACCCACATCCCACTGATATCAGATCAGATGAATTTTGTTTTTTGTTTTTTTTGGTGAACCTGCAGGTGATAGAGATCGAGAGTGGCTGGCTTCTAGAAGTGGCTCCTCACTATTACAAAAGCAAAGAGCTGGAGGACAGCAGCAGCAAGAAGATGCCCCGCAAACAGGGCAAAACGAAGGAGGAGCTGGGCTGAAGACGTGAAGCCCGGAGCTCAGCGGACACACTGCAGAAATAAACAAAAGGTGCAGGGAAACTCTCCATGGCAGGGGGGGAGACTTTAAAGTTGTAAGAATAGAAAATAATTGAGAAAGTAGTGGTTTGGTGACAAATGCAGCTACATGTTTCTAGTCTGCGTCTATTTTCCTGCTGAAAAATGTGGACCAAACCGTTTAAATCAGCTCAAGACGAGCTCTTAAAGAAGTGTCACATCCGACACGTGGACATGAGAGATGGGTCGAGGGAGAAGTGGGTCACGAAACCCTGGTTCAGTCATAAACCAGATGAACCACCACAACAAGAAAGTCGTAAGTCGTATATGAGCAGGACTCTCTGCAACGATACAGACCTGAATGCAAACCCGTCGGGTTGGTTTTTCAGCTCATTAGTTTGTTTTTCAGGTGCTGTTAAAACCAACCTGAAGGTTTTTGAATAAAAGCCTTTGTTAGTATGACTTTAACAGGACCGGTCTCCACCAAGACTAATACCTAAACAATGGCTTTCAGTTGTTCTTGAGAGGTTCCCTATCTTGTTTCTGTTCGTTTTTCTACCGCAATAAAAGTTTTACAGCCTCTTGTTTTGGAAGCAGTGTGTCAAACATTTATGGTTCTGGTTTTGACCGGAGCAGGAAGCTGGAGCAGGTTATATTTAGACTCCTCATTTGAATTTGCTTCTAATCATTCCCTTGTCATAAGGACAGAGTTACATGAAACAAAACTCACAAAAAAAATCACAACGGGTAAATATTGGAAAGTATTTAGACTTTGTAGGAAAATAGGACTGAAAATAGAGACGCAGGTGTTTATTTTGACAGTTTATTTGCATCAAAAGCCCTTTTCAGACAATACGTTAGTTTAATATTTTAACTCTGACTCTTTACAGACAACGATGACGATGTGAGGAAGTGAAGGATAATAGTTTGTGTTTTTATTCTGAACACTTTAAAAGAAGAAAACAAAACCAGACTCAGGTCTAATGAGGCCTTAAGGATTTAGAGCATTTTATTTTATATCATAACATGAATGGTTTATAACTAGAGCCAAACAATACTTGATGTCTGGGTGATATTAGGAAGTAAAAAAACTGAACAATGAACAGTAAACTTCACTTATTAGAAATAACTATAATTAAAAAAACACAAATACAGCAAAATAGATAGAATTTGATTCAAGACAATGAGCATGTTTTTCTGTATTATACCTTCTCAAAAAGAAAAATTATTTTTCCCAACTAAGAAGAGTGTTTAAGAAATGTTGAATTCCAAAAAAGCCATGAGAAATGTAGAGGAGATGTAGAAGACGTAACGAGAGAAAAATGACATGAAGGATGTAAAAGATGTAATTTTGTACATTTGGTCCCAAGGAGACACAACATTTATCTTTAGTTAGTTCAGACGTTCAGGTCGAACACTGACACACAGACGTGTGGTGTGAGTGTTACATAAGTCACTTTCTACCAAAAACAGAAAAGCTGACAATGAAACTTGAAATGAATCACAGCAAATAAAAACGATTAATGGAGGAATTTGTTGAGGTTTGGCATCAACAATTAAACAGAAATGTCTCCTTTTTCAGCCTCTGGCAGTTTAACTCTTACCTTTGTTCTGCCTGAAGCTTAAGTTTCCAAACTAAATGAAGCCTTGAAAGTTGATGCAAACACTTCCTACAGGTGTCATTACTTTTGATGATGACCTCCAAACCCTCAGCCTGAGGCTCTATACAGACAATATTACACTGTGGGAAGTGTAGTATGTTGGTATCATAATGGCAAGAAAAATGTGAATGTGAAACAAATTAACAAAGTCGATGTCTGTTCTTTAGAGAAGATTGTTGTCCTACAACCTTGTGACTGGTAGTTGACATCATATTGGTTTATGGTTTATAGCACAGTGATATAACTGAATACCAAAAAAGAGGAGTTTTGTAGATGGAGGCATAAAACAATATATCAAAAACAAAGTCCAGGAATTGAAGATGATAAACCTCTACTGCCAAGATCAGAACGTTGGTGTCTGATGTACTATTGTCTTTTTGTAAATGTCACATGAGAGAAGCTTGACTTATTATATTAAAACTCTCTCCTCTCAGTCCAAATCAAAAGACTAAATATAAATATAGATGAACCTGGCATGTGCTTTAGGGTTGGGTTGGGGTTTTCAACAGCCAGGAGGAGATGCAGAAGTCTAGTTTCCAAACACTGAAGCTTTAAACACAATCCTGTTCACATGCTGCTCAAGCAGAGGAGGCGAAGTCCACATGTTCTCTATTCAAATACAAGTAAAGATACTTCAGTAAAAGTTTACGTAGTGATTCTTTACTGCAGTAGCAGTGAAACAGTACAGGCTCTGAAATGTCCTCAAAGTCCAGTTTCCTTTCCTTTCTGTCATGTTTCCTCTGACTTCTTTTTCGTCGCTATGTTTGTCGTGATATAACCGATAAACCTCAAGTCTCCTCAGGACCCAAATTTACAAAAATCCGTCTTGTTGCATCATTTACGTCATCTTTCTCTTTGACGTCATTATTGTGCTTGACGTTGTTTTCGTCTTATTACGTCTTTTGTTGTTTTCGTCTTTTAACATCATTTACAACTCACGCTTCTTCTCTGCGTTTCAAGTCAACATTTATAAACTCTTCTGTCTTAGTTAGGAAAATAAATTCACACATCAAATCATTCTAATGTATTTTACTCTGACAGTTGGCGACACAATGAAAAACAGCTCCTCGTGTTTCCATCCATTTAGGCTGAAATTGGTTTTAATGTTTGTTAATTTCTGCAATTATACAAAAAGTTTAAATTAATAAACTGTTAATAAACTTTGTATGTATTAAAGCTGAAGCCTATACAGATATTTGTGTTAAAACATAGGGAGTAAAACTCATCTTTTCCTGTTCTTCAGGCTTACATAAGACCCACACATGATATTTTTGAACATGTGTGTTTTCTCCTCTGAGATAACATGTCAGTGTTGGACCTGGATATGATCTGTGGAGCCAATCAAAACAAATTCCAGTCCTCATTGTGTTTTTGTTACATAAAGAATGACACATGGCTCTGTATCTGGAAGAGCTGAACAAACAAAACCCTGTTGAATGTGTGTGTGATAAATGTTGATATTTTAATGAGTTGCACTATTATTTGAGTTTGCGCATCCAAAAGAATGAAATGAAATATTCAGCATCACATGTGAAAAGGTCCAAGAAGTGGCTTTTCTGGTCGGGGAAGTTAAAGCTGACGAAGGAGCAGCAGAGGAATGACAGGTATGTCTCAGCCGCTGATATCTGCTGCACTCGCTGGAATTTTCCACTGTCAGGTTTATCTGTTTTTGTTGATTCATATCACACATAAAGAGTCACACAGGCACAAAATATTCATGTCTTTGTAACGTGACACGTGGTGACACTAATGACGCTCAGACTCCGAAACACTGGTTCTCAAGGTGAATCAGGAACAAAATACAGCTGTAACACTTTCACATTCAGACGTACTTTATTATATGCAGAGAGAAGCCACTGCACAGGTATTGGCACTCGACTTTCCATTAGTGTAAAATAAAGTTGTTCCCACTTGTTCCCATTTTAAAGTGTAACATACATAAATGTGATGTTCAGCCCTTTGTTGTGTTCTAACCTTTTGTTTCTACTTAAAAAAGCAGTTCATACTCAAATACTGTTGTAGAAAATCTGCAAAAAGTGAATTTTTGTTTCCAAATTATTTCAGGATAAAATGAATATAAGACACTGAGCAAAAGATTCAGATTATTTTGCTCATTTTTGCTCATTTTGTTGATTATTTTGTTGATTTTTGTTCTTTTTGTTGATTATTTTGTTCATTTTTGTTCTTTTTTGGATTTTTTGGTCATTTTTGTCCATTAATTAATCATCCATTTATTAATAGATTAACTATTGATTCATTCTAAAAAACGACCCAGACGTTACTGTGAATGTGTAGAATATAAGCAGTATATAATAGCTACTATAAACAACTTTATAGATTTTCAGGTCAAATAACCTTTTAAATCACCATGCAGGATTATCATTTAATGCATATTTATAGTGCAAACACAGCAGACTTGTGTCACTAAATGGCCTGATTATCTCCATGTCACACATTCAGACTGGTTCACCTCAGCCTGACTGGTCTGACTGGTCCGACAAGAAGCAAAGAGAAAAAGAAGCAGAGCAGGAGGAGGAGGAGGAGGAGGAGGAGGGTGTGAGGCAGCGAGACACAGAGGCGGGGCTGAGCTACAACCAGAAAAAAAAACACATGATATGAGAAGAAAGATCCAAACAGCAGAAGAGAAGTGTAATGTAGAGAGTCTGTGGCAGAATGAAGCAGCACTGTGGACATGGAGTGTGGAGATGTTAGGATTATCAGACTGACTGACGTGAGCCGACGTTCATCTACCTCAGCAGGTGAGTGTGTGTCTGTCCATTATTCACCATGCCGTTCGCGTAATGCTGCCCTGTCACTTGTCTCCTTATCTGAACTGTATCGCATCTATCAGGAGCTCGGCACCACATTTAAATCTGGAAATGTCAGGCTGTGCAAACGAGAAGGAAACAGGCTGCAGACGTGGTTACAGTGTTGAAGTTAATGACTGACTGTATGACATGGGTGGATGTGAAGGAATGCCTGCATGGACGACATTCCAAAACAAGCAGACGCTGGTCACAAACCGGTGTCTAGTTTTACAAGTTTCAACTCACAAGCTCTGAGAAGAGAGATCTTAAAGATTCTATTGAATGTAGATGTAATCTATTGTTTGTAGATACAAGGAAGCAGTGGCGGTTGAGGAAGTATTGACATGCTTTCCTTACACACACTTAGTACACTGAAAACGAACGCCATACATGGCTTAAAACTTGAAATGACTGAACTTGAATCAACTACACAGGAATCAGTAGCAGCTGTGCTCATTTTTAAGCCAAAATCATCATCATCAGTATGAAAAGTTACCACTTTTATATGTTTCATATTAATGTAAACTGAATTCTTTTAGGATTTCAACTCTTGGTTGAACAAAACTGAACACAAACAAATCATTTTAAACTAAAGTTAGATTTTGCCACATGTTTATGAGCATTTTTCATTATTTTCAACAATGTTGGATGAAGTTTTCACATCCTTTACTTTAGTTAAATTACTAATACCACACTGAAAATACTCCACTACCAGTTTACTGTTGTTTTTTACCTGTTTGCTTATTTAATCTAAGGATCCATTGACTGAAAATCTGGTCCGATGCCGATTCCAATGTTATTTCTGTTATTTATTTTGCTTTTGTTGTTATTTATTCCCCTTTTGTTCTAGGGTAACAAAGCTTTATTCTTTGAAAAATGTCTTTAAGGTCTTCATCACATTCTCTTTGAATGAGAACAAACTCAATCATACACAATACAAACCTCGACCGCTTCCATTGGTGAAATGTCACCTTATCTCAGTCGTCAAAAAGGCCAATAACAGCTGATATATCTGTGAATAATTTCATTATGATTCAAAGTACAGATTATTTTCTCCATTAACAATATTTGCCTCTAAGATGGAGTTGAGTAGAAGTAACTTTTTACTTTACAACTGAAGATTTAGACACATACAAGTACAGCTGAAACGATTAATCCGTTGACAGACAGAATTTCCGTCTTTTGTATTTTAATAGTTTTGAGTTTTGGGCTGTTTGTTCAGGCTAAACAAATATTGTGAAGGTGTCAAACTGGCTCTGGGTCATTGTGACAGCATTTCTCACTGTTTTCACAATCTTTACAAACCAAACAATAGATTAATGGAGCAAATAATCAGCAGATTAATCCATAATAATGAAAATAAGATTAAATCACCAATCTGTAACTACACAACACCAACCAACTCAAGCAGTAAAATCCTGCTTGTACGTGAATGCAGCAGTACAATGAATCCAAATATGCAGAACAGTGTAATAATACCCAATTAAAAATACTACTGATAATCGCTAAAAAAATTATCACGGTCTCCTGGTTTCAACCTCAGTCCCCCACTATTATTCAATGGAAGAACAAACTAAAAGAAGTGTATCTTATGGAGCGAATAACTGCAAGACTGCAAATGAAAATTGACTTATTTATGGACAAATGGTCTTCAATGCCAAATTATATTTCAAGTTGATTTTGGTTTATTCATTTACACCTGATTGAGTTTTTCTTTTCATTGTAATCCTGGTTACTGTATGTCTTTTTTATGAACACAAGGAGTACCATAGTCAGTATATCTACATTGTACCTATTATATTTTTGGAAACGTTTCTGTAGTGGTATGATGTGACCTGCACTAAAGATTTTAAATAAAATTAGTTACAAAAAAATAATATGCAGAACCTTGTCTCGTATTGGAGTTTTGTCACAGTGTTTTCACTTTAGTAAAGTGAGTCAAGATGTCTTCCACAGATGACATTTTATAAACTCATCATATGTTTTGTGTAAACATCTTAATGTGTAAAGGAACTGAAGCCGTCACATGAATGGAGTTCAGTAAAAAGTACAATATTCATCTCTGAGATGTCGTGGAGTAGAAGGATAAAGAAAGTACTCACAGTAGAAGAACCTCAAACGTATGCAGTACTTGAATCAATGTATTGTTTTATTTCACCACTGCAAGAAAAGCCTATTAAACAAATACAGCAGCTCATTATCAAAGTATAGGCACAAAAGCCAACAGAGAGCGTCAACAAATGTCAAAGACCGAATGATTACGACGTGTTGCCTAATCATCGAGAAACAGCAGCAGGTTGAGCCGGTGCATTTCTTCATGCTGCTGTTTCCTGTTCTGTTACTGGAGGTAGATGAGGATTTACTGAAGTCAAAGTACAAAAATACTCCACTACGAGTAAAGTTCTGCATTAAAAATCAATACATGTATCTAAGTATTATCAGCAAAATGTACTGAAAGCAGGAAAAGTCAGACTAAAATGGTTCCTGTCAGTGTTTTATTTTTATATCTGATGTTTTTGATTCATTTTACTGCTGTACATGTTTAATCAGCGCATCATATTTTATAAGATCATCATGAAAAAGTCAGCTTTTCATGAACAGGCCTGTTTTCAGCTTTGTGACGATGCATTTTACAGAGAATCCAAGAGGGTTTTTAAAGTTTATTTAACTTAAGAAGGAGAAGAATTTGAAACTGAACCCATAAAGAAAACACTTCATCCTTCAGTTTATCACAAACTTTATAAATCAACACACGTGGAAGGAGATGAAAAACTGTAAAAGGAAGTAAATCTGTCTCTGAGATGCTGTGGAGAAGGATAAAGCTGCACAAAATGGAAATACTCAAAGTACAAGTACCTCAAAGTTGTATTTATATTCCACGACTTTAACGAAAGCTTGTTTTTGTGAAACAACTTGACAATGATATGACAAATGTAAAAGTGGAAACTGCTTATACTGAGGACGTTTTTGGCTTTAAAACAGTAGGGCTGCAACTCATGATTATTTTCATTGCTGATTATTTTCTCGATTAATTGTTTGATCAGAAAATGGTGAAAAAGTGTTTCCCAAAGTTCGACACGACGTCCTCAAATGTTTTGTTTGGTCCAAAAACCCAAAGATGTTCAGTTTACTGTCATAGAAGCGGAAGAAACCAGAAAACATTCTCATTTAAGAAGTTTCTGACATTTTTTCTTAAGACATTACTCAAACCGAGTATCAAAATATTTGTTGATTAATGTAATAGTCGGGTTGGAAAGCTCTAAACATTAGCACAATTTGTGATTAAAAATGGCCCCTGTCTCTGTATTGAGCTAAAAAGGAAAACTTTTTTGAGGGGGACCTTCTGTAGATTTGCTTCTCTTCTCTGTTTTCTTAACTTTTCTTAAAAATGTCATTATTTAACCTGACTTTCAGGGATTCCTGATGGGCATTTTTCACAATTTTCTGACATTTTATGGATTTGAAGATGAGGAAACCATTGTCAGATTGCAGAAAACGTAAATACTCAAAGTACAACAAGCTCAGTTTTGCACATTAAACTTATTATTTGGGGTTTCATTGTCCTCAGGTCTTGCTGGGAAACGGTGAAGACTCTACCTCTAACATCATCCCACCAACATGAGTGATGACCGGGAGAGACGCGGACCTGATGGAAACTCCAACACCAGACCGGTCCAAAATGTCAAGCCCAGATTGAGCAACAAGGAGGAGCAGTGGAAGAAGCAGGAGAAGCCCGCGAAGGCCAGGAGATCCCGAAGCATCGACTCAGAGAGAGGAGAGCGGGGCAGGAGGAGAGACCGACAGCAGCAGCAGCAGCAGGGGGAGAGGAGGCGGCGGGGCAGGAGCGAGGAGGCCCGGAGACGAGACCGGAGAGACGCGGACTGTGACCGGAAGAGACCCGCGCCGCCTGAAGACGACGTGGAGGACACGGAGTGCGCCGTGTGCTTCTGTTCCTATGACAACATCTTCAAGACGCCGAAGCTACTCGCGTGCGGACACACGTTCTGCCTGGAGTGTCTGGCGCGCATCAACGTGACCTCCCCGGAGCTCAAGAGCCTGTCCTGCCCCGTGTGTCGCGAGGTGACGGAGCTCCGCCACGGACAGGACCTGCCCCGGCTCGGGAACAACCAGGACATCATCGACAAGCTCCCCCCGGAGATGCAGCGCGCGCTCTCCATCCGCTTCAAGCGCACCAAAGGGAAGCTGGTTCTGAAGAGTCCGCCTCCCACCAGCCCCACCAGCCCCGTCAGAGTCAACTCCCTCACCTTGCCGAAAAAGAGCAGCCAGGTGACGGCGGGTGGCGACGTCCACCTGAGCGCCATGGAGCAAGGGATCCCCGCGGCGGCCGTGGTGGATGTGGGCAGACCCCCCAACCGGGTCAGAGGTCGCCTGCGCAGGCTGTTCCGCTCAGACCAGTGCTACTACGTGGTGGTGGCGTCCATCATCACCATCACCGTGGCCCTCATGCTGGTGGGGATTCTGGCTTTTGTCATCATACCGCACGTTGTCGTACACAAGAGACCGGATGTTGTGGGGAACGAGACCACACACGGACAAACGGAACCCTGAAGAACCCGGCTTTGTGTCGAACTCTGATCCGTATTAGGGCCACTGAGGGTGAAAGAAAAAAATCTGATATTTTGAGAAAAAAAGTCGTATTATTTCTAGATTAATGTAATAATATTATGAGTGCAAAGTATGAGTGCGAGAAAATAGTAAAAATAAGAGAAAAAAGTCTCTTATTATGACTAAAGGTTAAATCACAAGAGTTGTCAAAATTCCCCGTTGAAGTAAATGCAGCATTCTGATATTTGTATTTGATAATTACAGTATTACTTGCCTTTTTTAACAATCTCACAACAAAATGAACATATATAATAACAGCAAAGAGGAAACCATGTTCCAATGAACCAAATAAAAATAGAAATAAAATGGATGGATGGATGTGCCAAAAGAATGTTTCTATCAGTAGAAATAAAATAATGAGGAGTTTACAAAAACATTTGACAAAAATGAAACTTCAATACTTTTGAATGTTTTTAAAAGTCGTGTTGCTTTTTTTTTTTTTGTAAGTTAAACAGGGATTGTGAATATGTCTAAAAATAATCACACACCTTTATCCTCATTTTATTATGACTTCTTTCATGAAATATCAGATTTTTTTTATCCTCAGTGTGGACTTAATATTTCTTTGTACCTTATTCAAACAGCGAAGGAAACAGTTTGTTTTCTAATGTGTGTTTTTTATGTCTTTATTGACACAACCGACTTCTATTTACATCAACATAGGATATATTTGTGAGAGTTTTCATTATAAAACGCTAACTTTGTCTGATCTATCTGTCTCACATCCTGACCAGATCCCAACCAATCTAATGAGCAGAAAAGCCTACATTTGTTCTTAAATCCCACATACGACTGATTCAGGACAACTCGCCGCATTTGCTGTTTTTTTTTTTTTTCATATTTTGTGTTTTCGTTCAGGTTCAAACACAACCTACGAGTCTAGACCTGTTGTAGGAATCGAGTGGGATTAGTTTCCTGTCACTAAATGGTTGTGCTTTTCATTACTTTGAGACAATCTTGAGCTCAAAAACCCACTGCACTTCAACGTTTGCTGAATCAGAAAGTTCAGATACGAAAATATGCGTTAGGCTCAATGAGGGAGACTTGTATGAAAAGATAAACACAAACTCAATAGAGTGGACTCTGCAGGTCACAGATCAGACCTTCAGTATGTCAAGTATTTAAGAAATGCATTTTATTTGAAAGCAACTTTTCCAAATCCCACTCTAAGTAAACACAAGATGCACAAAAGGCAGTTTCACAGTTCTCGTGAGCTGCTTTTATGTCCATTTTCAACCTGAGTGGAAATGCAGAAAATGTGAAAAACCAAAAGCTTGATAAATATATGTGACATAATTCGTTGATGGAAATAACAGT
Organism: Coranthus polyacanthus; assembly: GCA_037367275.1. NCBI lineage: Eukaryota > Metazoa > Chordata > Actinopteri > Kurtiformes > Apogonidae > Coranthus > Coranthus polyacanthus. Next base: position 14,470,483 of record JAPQRN010000009.1, read on the forward strand.
AGGCTGTCGTGTCAATAAAGATAGAAAATACGTACACATAAGCTGTTTCCTTCACCGTTTGAATGGAGAGAGACCAGGCGGAAACAGTTCGATCCGGACTAAAGAGGACGGACCTGTTGTCGTTCTCTGTGATCCTAATAAACATAAAATAACGGGGAATTTTATGGTGAAGGGAAAACTAATAGCACTGGGACACATTGGTGCAGTCAAGAGGAGAAATAATGAAGGACAGACAAAGTTGCACATGATCGAAACCAGTGGTCGATTGTAATTATTAAATCCACATTTGAGGTATTTCCATTTTGTGCCAACGTCTCAGAGGTGATTATTCTACTTTTTACTCCACTATGTGTGTCATTCAAAGCCTTACTTGAGTAAAAGTTTGCAAGTATTATCAGTAGAATGTACATTTTGACTCAAAAACATCAGATATAGTACTATATAGATATAGTAAAACACTGACAGGAAACATTTTACTTTGACTTTTCACTCTTTAAGTCCATTTTGCTGAAGATGCTTTGACTCAATTAAGGGTTTGATGCAGAACATCTACTTGTACCAGAGTATTTTCAGTGTGGTATTAGTACTTTTACTGAAGTGTCTGGGTTCTTCTTCCACCATTGAAGGAAACAGTGACAACCTCATCTGTGTTAATGAGATGTTTATACTTACTGTGAAATCCTGAGATATTATTAATGATTAATAAGCTGTAAATATTTAAATGCACTAAACTCTGAGGAGACGTCGTTGCATCAGGTTGAACATGAAGGTCAGGTTTTGTAGTTTATATCGACCAACACTGCTGTAAATAGACTTATATGATTTATATATTTGTATATATATTCTCTTTCAGTCAGTGTATCAAATAAATAAAACATTGTTGAAACACTGAAATGGTTTCATATCCACATGTGTGAGAATAAGTAACTTTAAGGACACAAAGTACTTTACAAGGTGAGGAATGAAGCAGAATAAAACCAAACAAGGTTCATCAATCAATGAGTCAAACTTTATTTTAAGTATGTATGCATAAGTTATGTAGAAAAAGCAAAATGTATTTATTTTGCATTGTTAGATTTATTATTTACTATTGTCATCTTTGGATCTCTGTGAAGTCAACTCCAACTGCTGAACATAAAAAATGAAAAAGAGCATAAGAATAAGAATTATACAGAAAAAAGGAAAAAAAAGACTGAATAAAAATAGCATTAAAACCAAAATGAAGCAAAATAACAACTGAAAGCATTGATTATTGTTGTAAAAAAAGAAGAAAATACATAGAAAAGAATGAATAAAAATGACACCAAACTAAATGAATCAAGATACTGTATCTTCCAATGAAAGTATATGTTTACTGGTCTGTTTTTATAAAACTACTGAACAGTAAGAGGAATAAGGAGCTGATGCTTCAAACCACAGATGAAATTGAAATCTGTCTGTTCTAGTGGATTCAGATCGACTTCCAGACAAGTGCTCCAAGTCATGACAGATTTGTTTCCCGTCACCGTTCGGAAACTGGCCGGTTCCTCTGGACACCTGATCCCTCTAGTGGTGTAAACAGACCAGCAACCGTCTCTGAGTCCTGCAGCTCAACAAACCTGTTGGACTGGATCAGTGTTGTTTAACACTCCTGGCATTTCAACCAGAAGGAGGTCAGCCAACAGTCTGACAAAGGATCTGTGACAAACATCCAGCCTTTAATGTCCAAAAGTATATGGACACGTGGTGCTGGTTTTATCTTTTTCTGAAAGTGAAAAGACAAAACCTGAGTCAGATCTGAAGTGGATCTGACTCTGTGCTATCAACTGGTGAAATCAGTGTCACATTTTAACACGTCAAAATGTAAACAACCTTACATAAGAACATGTACACGTGTATGAATATCTAATTAAGTATATTTGATTTTTTACAGACTCATTTTGTTTTTATTTTTATACTAAAACTATGTTTTCCATTCGTTGCTTCAAGGCAATTATAATCATAAACCGTGTTTTTGCTTTACTGTGTACTAATACTCAGGGGGAGAGTATGTGTAATGTGAGGGTTCCATAGGTGGTGATGGATTCATGTTTACCATCCACTGTCACGTATTACTATAGAAACAACACCTCCTGACTCCCAGGTGACTCCCAGCCAATCAGAATCCAGAAAGACGTACTGAGGTCGGTGCAAGTGAAACACTCAGACTCAACACGCAGATTCAGCAATTATCATTAGAGCAGCTTCAGAGGCTCTACTGTTCAACACTTGTAAATATGTAAATACTAACTGGATAAACACAAACATGTAAGTGTGTTTTGTCAAATGTGTGTCAGAAGGTAAATAGGGGCATATGACACATTCTAATTTTGCTGCTTTATTTTAGAATACCTCTATCCCAACTTCCTCCCAAATATACACAAATAATATTTATGTGTATATGTTCAACATGTCCATACAAAGACATGCACATAAACACACGCGTTGTTCTCGTCTTGTTACATTGTTTTCGTCTCATTACGTTGTTTTTTTCTCGTTA
>JAPQRN010000009.1:14477138-14507241 GCA_037367275.1 Coranthus polyacanthus
AGGCATTTGGTCATTTGGATGTTTATTTACATATATATATATATATATATATATATATATATATAAGGTAAAGTCTGTTTATTTGTTGGACACTTATAAAGCTTTATTAATGATTGATAACCCACTTTTGGTTGATGTTAGTTGAGATACTTTCTTTCTATCCATCTTTACCTTATTTTTCCTTATTCCACATGTTATGTGTACGGTATAAAACCTTGATATAAAACCAGAGAAAATCTTTAATCCTCCAATAAGAGCACAGCCTCAGGTCACCTGATCAACAAAAGTTTTAGGAGTTGGAAAAGGTTAGAAATTAACACAAATTCCAACTTTCTAAGTTTAAAAAAATTGTATAGGTTCACAGTAAAAAGCATCCAATTTTTACTCTTCATTCTTTTTTTTTAATTCTGGTGAATTCATCCATTCTTAGACAAAGGGAATGTAAAAATTGATTCTTCAACTTACTTAACTTTTATTTATAATGCTGACTGTTATGATATGTTTGAAAAACAATCTTCTAGGTCTTTGAGGCTTAAAAGATCAGAAACAGAAGAAAAAGACCTGACTTTATTAAAGTGAACCCATTGAATCCTTTTTTAGGGGACATTATAAATAGATGCATCCCATGTGAATCAGTTCCAGGTCTTTTATTCAATAAACAGAACATAATCCAGGTTGGACAAAGCCTGGTCACAGTCTGAGTTCATCTCAAGGTGCTGAACTGAAGGAAGTTCAGGTCAGGACTCAGGTCAGACCAGGATTTGTTTCCACACTAAATTCCACACTAATTGTTTCTTAATGGAGATGGCTTTGTGCCTGGATCATCACCATATAGAAACACAAACGTGATCAGTCTTGTCGAAAACAGATTTCCTCTATTTAGAAAGTCACCATAGTAAGTCAGGTATGAAAAAGAGGACATCAAAATGCACGAGGACAGGTGTGATCATATACTGGTCACTACATCAACTATCAAATAGAAACAAAGCACTGAAACTGAAGAAGCCTGGACTCCAACAAGTAGGCCTTGTTTTTAAGATTTGTGTATTTGTATTGCACATAAAATGTCCATCAGTTTTAACTAGAGACGTAGTAAAATATTGATATTGATATTTGTGATGACATCGATTTAAGTTTACAGATCATACAAAAACTATTGCTATAATGTTGTTCCAGGACCTGTGATGAATGAAGAATGAGGAAGGAAACACCAGTGACAATGTTTATAAAAATGCTTTTTACAAAATGGCTTCTACCATTAATCAACCCATATGTTGTCATGTCATGGTATAAATTATGTAATTTAATCCATTTGTAAAAATCCTGAAAATAAAGTAAGTCATAGCAGTGATTTCAACTAAAAGCTTTGTGTGAAATCATGAGATAAATGATAAAATATCTGAAAAACAGAGGACTTAATCATATGTCTTTGTTCATAGATCTTCAGGAAATAAGTAACAGGAAAGAAAATGATGTCAGAAGTTATATTTTTATTTGAAAATAAGAGATTTACCAGAGACACGACTCCAGAGAAACACTACATTCATAATTTTATAATATTGGCATTTTGTATTTGCATGTGATTTAGCTAATACACTTAGTTATATTACAGTAGAAAACCGTGTTTTTGACCTAAAAAATACAGCACTTTAACCTCTATAGAAGTTTCTGTGGCAACTGGGATTCTATAAACTTCATTTTAAAAAAACAATATTGCCAAATTCAAGGCTCAAGATGATGTAATTGCTGTCTTAATTTAAAATATAAATTAAATGTACCCCTAAAGTTTTTGTAATCTTTCTGGGGACAGAAAAATGAACGTTTCCATATAATGAGTTCAATACAGTATGTGAGTTTTATATTTGCATACTCTCCCCCTGAAGACTCAAGGACACACCCACCCACCCTCCAGAAACGGGTTGATCGAGGCAAATATGGTCGGGTGGACTTGGCCAGAGAAGACCCCCCTCCCGCGCCCCCTCCTTACACAAATGAACCTCTATTCGTCCTGTGAGTCGGTCTGAGGTTTGGGTCCTGAAGGACAAAACAAGACGGGCTGTTGTGGACTTTATCGACCACCATGGCCTCGACCCCCTCCGCCTCTGCCCTGTCTGCTGTCCTCCGGTGTCGGCGGAATATCTGGACTCGGAATTCGCCGACCAAGCGGCCTGCAGCCTCGGCGTACAGCCTCGGGCTGTCCGGCGGAGCGGGGCGCGACTCCGCCGCGGAGCGCAGCCGCTCCAAACAGGGGTCAGCGTGGGAGGCTTTTCTCCACGGAGAGCGGGTTGTGATGGGAAGACTGGTCGTTGTTTATACACGAGTGGACGTTTTGGGAAAGAAAGATACAGCCAAAATGGATAAACTGTGGTGTCATACGCTTTCGCAATCCAGGCTGTTTGGCGCAGGGGACGCGCATTCAGATGCCCAGAATGCACCAGTGCGTCAGCAAGCGCGCAAACTGACACCTAACTTTCCTGGACCAGATAAACGCTCTCAAATAATTCGAAAAATCCAGAATGAAAAGTTTGCTGCACACATCTGTAACATATTTTCCATTCACCAGGCCAGTGATTTTTCAAATGGCGTTTTGAAAGTGTCCGTAATTTCCCCGTGTTTGATGGAAAAAGCAGGACAGATCCCCTGTTTCCTGTGGTTAAAACTGAAGAACACCTGTCTATCTTTCACTTCCCTGGTGTCACACATCATGTCTCTCAAACTGGCTTCGTCGTGCAGGTCCAGCAGCCCTCAGCTGTGTCAACAGGATGTGAACAACACGGAGGACAACGTCCTGCAGGTGAACATGAACCCACATCCAACCAACAGGTTAAACAGACCAGGACGGAGGTCACAGAATGTTAGCTTATGTAGTCTCAAACGAGTAGTGTGATTTCACAAAGACATTATAATTAGCTATTTTAAGAAAGTTACAGTTTATGGTGTAAAATGGAAGAATAGACTTTTCTTTCAATTGCAGCTTTTATCCAAAATATAATCCACAATAAGGGTTTATTTACATTTTCTGATTCTGTTACCTTATAGTGAATCAGAGTCAACAGAGCTGGTGTTATATTTAACCTATATAGTGAAAGACATGGGTAATTTTAACCATACTATAAAGGAATTAAAATAAACCCACAAAAAAATGTTCGATACTGACACCTTGTCTTTGATTCCTGTTCCTGAATGGTGATTTTTTTCTGTTCCAATTTTCCATTTTACTGCTTTAAGACACAGCTCATCACACACTCAAAGCAGTCTCGCAAATATAAACCTGTAATATCTAACTGTTTCAACTCTTTAGTTTTATGTTCTTGGCATTTTTCCCACTCAAAGCAGATCTATTTAGCACAACTTGAAGCTGTCTGTTGTCATAAAATTGTATAAAAACCAATGACGCTGATGAGATTTACTGCTAAAGTTTTTTAATTTGCTATGAAACGATGACAAAGAAGCTGGGTACCCAGGCCCATCCACAGCCATTCAAACCTTCACACTTTTTAATTTTATTCATCTTTAAGTCCAAATGTAGATGGAGACATTGGTCTCTATATGAGATGAGATTAACTTTATGATCCCCAATATCTAGTACAACCCCCTGTCAAAATAGATCTTCAATAAATATAACTCAAATGTAGATTTTTCAGTGTGTACATAATATAAAGTGAGTGGTGTTTTCAGTAGATCAACAGCACACGCTACAGGCAGTTAAAGCACATGATTTGGCTCATGCTGTCATGTGACAGGAGGACCAGCATGAACCAAATAAATAGTTCATTATATTAAAACTGCATGGATGGAACTGGGTGTTTTTGACCTCAATACATTGGTTGTTTTTAAAAAGCACTAAATAAGACAGAAACAGAAAACATGAAAGTCAGGAAAAGCAGCTGTGAGATTTGACAAAAAGTGTAAAACCGTGGGTCTGCGGGTGATAGGATGAGTCTTAAAGCTGAATTTAATCATCTGGAAGTTGAAATATGTTCATTGCTTTACTATTTAACCTTCTTCTTTCAGGTAAATGGACAAGTCTCATGTCCCACTGACCTCACGGACGAGAACGAGACCACAGAGGACAGACCCGACTGAGTCCAAGGCCTCAGCACCACCAACAACACACAAACACACTGTGATAGAAGCCTATTTATTGACTTATACTTGACTTTCACAAACAGCATTTGGACTTCAACCTGAAAACCGGGTGTTTTTAGATCAGAGTGGAACTGCTGATGCAAGAAAAACACATGAAACACAAATGTCAGGAGTGAAATCTGACTCTGCCTCGTCATACATGTCATTAAACCCGTTGATGAATTACGATGCTTTTGTGAGATTAATAATGCTTAATAATACAACAGGCTCATAAAAAACACCATTTATTTTCACATTAAGTGGTGTACTGTGATCTGAATACTTGGGATGTACATTTTCTTACATTCAAAAGTACCATATGCTTAGTGGCAACAACTCTGATTTTTAATCTGAGCTAATATTTTATGAACTGAATCTCTGCAAAACAATGATTCTAGTGAGTCATTTTACACAAGTTTGTCATTTCCATTTAAGACATACAGCTATATCAATAAAACTCATTAAAAACATTATAAGACACTCATCAGTGAGGGTCATAAGCAGTAGTAGGTATTTAATATAAATACATTTTGTATAAATTATACTCTGGTAATACTGGAATGAAAGTGTCATGTACTTGCACTTTTACTTAATAGCAGTTTTGTTCAAATGGCAACAACCTTCGGGGCTGAAAAGTGAAGTCAAGAGGTAAAACCTGCAGTACCTTGAACGTCCACTAGAGGCTCCAGAAGAGAGTTAATCCCCATGTTAACAGCCTGGTACAAAAAAACATTTTGGTCTCTACAGTTAATTTGCCATTCATGATGACTGTACGGGGGTGAATTTTTCATATAACTCACTTGTTATTATATTAAAGCTGAAAGTTATATGTAATAAAGGGTGTGGCTACAGGTGAGTGAGTTCTGTCTGTCCATGTCTGCCATGTAGCCATTGATTGAACATTTAAAATGCAATATATCAGGAACAATTTGCAAAACTTTTGCACAAACATTCTCTTGGCTGCAACGATGAACTGAAATGATTTGGTGGCCAAAGGTCAAAGGTCAAGAATACTGTGAGCTCATGTCTGTCCCTTCTTATTAACACAATGGCTATGTCCGAAATCATTCATATGGTCCACTATACTGTGAATCTGACCATTTAGATTGAAATTGGTCTTGATGTCAGGAAGGTGTGCGATATAAAAAGAATCCATAATTCCCTTTAAATGCATTAAAACTAAAGTAACAATTCTGTGGAAAGTACAGATATGTGTGTGAAAATGTAGAGTCATCTAATATAAAAAATACTGGACTAAAGTACAAATACCTGAAAACTCTATCTGTACTTTACTTGTGACAAACTATTTGTACTGTTTATTTAAATATGAATAAAACACAGAGGCATAAATACCCTGCTTTTCATCTGTTTTCTTGACATTAAAAAACATTATTACACACATGCTGTTGAAAGGTGAAATAGTTATTGGGCCTCAATGTGGTATTTTTAGAGTCAGTGTCTATAAATGTCACTTACTGTAAGAAGTGCATTTAAATAACTGAACAAGCCACCGCCTCTGACATTTTGGGATTCAAAAAACTTGCTGTATGGTCCTGAGGTTGTTTGTTTTTAGCTTCTGTGAAGAAAGACTGAAGATTCTTCCACTGAACCAGAACACATTTGCCTTTGTGTGTCTTGAGACTGATGCAAAGTGCATGCCCTTCACTGCAGCTCATGCAGAAAAAGATACACTTCAATTCAATTATTGAATACCGGGCAAGTGCAAGTGTGTTCATATGGCACCTACACAGAGGTGATTCAGAGTGTTTTACAGGCAGAAAATAAGAAAAATAAGAAGATGGAAAAGAGGTTTAAAGAGGTTTATCCTTTGAAGGTTATTTAGTTTGTACATGTTAAAAGAATCAGTAAAATAACCAATCTGAAAAAGGTGCAGGCTGAAGTAACAACTTGTAACACCCACCATTTTAACCATACATCTTATTTAATCTTGAAAGGTAACATGAAAACTAAAACACTAACAAAACAACACAACCATAGAATAACTCATATATCTTTCACCTTCAGTTTTCAGTTCCTCACCTTTTCACTTCCAGCGTTTCACATCCTTAACTGAATTTGAAACTGTTTTTTTTACCATAGTCCTCATAGTAACTGCTTCTTGAACATATTAACATGATATAACGTGAACAATTTTGTTTTGATTCTCTCTATAAATGTAGAAAGTGGATTACACAGATGTTAATTATTACACTGTCAGGAGCTTGTGTTGTGTGTATGTTTTATCATTGTGTTGTTTAGGTTGTAATGTCATGTCTTGTGCGACACTGTAATGTGTGTATGAAGTCGTTGTTATGTTTCTTTGTCACAATGTAAAGTATTTTTTGTGGAAGAATAGCTGCTGCAGTGCTGTAGCTCTGCCTTTTTGAGACACTGGGCCTTTATTTTTGATTTACAGGATCTTTTTTTTTCCAACATAGTGGCTGAAATGGGCTTCCGTAAACCGCTGTAGAAAAGGCACAAACTGGTGCATAAGAATTCACCAGAATGCAGGAAATGAAGTGTCTGACACTTTGAATGTGCTGGAGGAAGGGGACCCCGAGGCCCCCCTTTGAATCCAGTTCTATATTTATCTGGAAACCAGGGCCAGGATCCACCGGTACGTCTGTCTGGCCTGTTGCTCCACTTTTTCTTTTCATGCATAATGTGTCAACGCAGATAATACAACCCATCAAAGGCTGCGGTGTGTTAATTAGCTCCGCAGAGGCAGAGCAGCTCCAAGTGTTGCGTAACTTCTCAAGGTGACAGGTAGGGCGGGACTTCCTGTGTCTAAGCCCCGCCCCTCCTACCAGGAAGTCGTCGTGTTACTTTTTTCCCCTCCTCCTCCTTCTCCTCCTTCTCCTCCTCCTCCTGCTGCTGCTCTTCCACAGTCTTACGTGAAACAAGAAAAACTACGGAGCTGTAAGTTGTTTTAACACCGCGAGGGAAGGTTTGGACGCCGCGTTTGAGTCCCTCTCGTGTAACTTTGCGAGTTGTCATTCGAGGAAAACAGCGGAGAAAGAAATGGCCACAAGAGGAAGGAGAAGAAGTGGACGCACAGTCGGGGTAAGAGCTCGTTTCAGCGGCTTGTCTTCCAGCTCCGGTCCAGATATTTAAACCTCTGACCCCTTTGTGAGCAGCAGCAGGGGGGGGGGGGGGGGGCACCCCGGTGAAATGTACAGTTTACTGTCGCATTTCAGTCCGGAAAAGTGTCCTCTGTTAGCGAGGCAGCCACAGGTGATAGAAAAATCGATGAGGGGCAGAGGCTGAATCATCAGTCCTGATCTGACATATGGCAACTTCCTACCAAATCCAATAAAGTCACATTACAAACGACTTGTTTTGTCCTTACGTGCATAATTTGCTCCCCTAATGCGACATATCGCGTTTGTTTCAGTCTCTTTTAGTCATTAGATATACTGCCGAAGCCGTTCGATTAACCTACTGACAGAAGATCAGTGGAGAACAGTTCATTTAACTCAGCTAGAGGTGGGACTAACAAGTGTTTTCAATGCAATCTGCTCGATTTTCATCGATTACATTGATTATTTGGCCTGTGACTTTTTGGGGAAATTGTGAAAAATTGCCCCTAAAGTTTAGAGTTTGCAAATATAGATAATTGCAATCTCTAAATATAGATAAATATGGATATTAAATATTTTAGATATTATATATTAATTTAGAGTTTGGAAGAAGTATTCATACCTTTTTTAAATAAGTAAAAGCACAGTGTGAAAATACTCCACTAGTACTTAAAGTATGAAAAGTCAAAGTAAAATGGTCCCTGTCATTGTTTTACTGTTCTATATGATGCTTTAGGTTTGTTTTCCTGTTGTACATGTTCAAGGTTGAGCTCATTTGAACAACTTTAAAATCTAATCAATGCATCATATTCTACTGTATAAGATCATCATCGAAAAGCCTGTTTTCAGCTTCCAGGTGATGCATTTTGCACAAATCCAAGAGGGTTTTTACGCTGTGTTTTACACGTTGTTTTTCACTGGACACGAAGGAGATGGAAAAACTAAAGCAAAAACTAAAGAAAAGGAACTAAAGCTGTCAGACAAATGTAGTGGAGTAAAAAAGTAGCACTTAGTTAAATTCTACTGCTTTCCAGTATGTTTCTACTTTCTAATTTTTATATTAATTGTAACTCAGCAATTTTGGGACAGTTTGGACTCTTGGTCGTACTGGTTTGAGGTTAACATTCTCCACCACTAACTTTTTTTAAATGACTTATTTTCATACGACCAGATCCTAAAAATATTCAGTTTAGAATGATATTTCAAATGTCAAATGAAAACATCTCTGAAAAGCCTTGAGTGAGTTTTTGGGTTTAATAAATGAGTGGAATTTGTGGTCAAAAATGTTCTGTTGATTGGTCAGTCAATCATTTCAGCTTTTAAGTAATGCATTGAGTTAAAAACCTAACTGGAAATGGCGATGGGCGTTTTTATCAGTGATGTTTGACATCATATGGATTAATGGATGAGTTAAGTGTCAGGTCATTGCTTTATTGCCTGTTAATAGTTACAGCTATTACATCCTCTTTTGTAAGTTTCTGTGCATTGTGTTCTTGTAATTTCAGGTACAAAAGGATATTTCAGGTTGAGAAACTGCAACTTTATTCCAAGATGAGTCCCATCTTCATCATATTTCATCGGTCTTCATTGTGTCCTAATAACTTTTTCAGCATAGCGAGCCAAAAAAGTGTGACTCCACGTCTGTGATCATGCTCTTGTGATGAGACACAAACTGCCCTTCCCATATCCCATTCCTATTGTCTGTAACAAGGACACGTCTCCCTATTCAGACCCTGTCCTCCCGATCCTGCCTCCCTTTCACTTTCTGTGCCATGATCCGCAAGAGAAGCTCTCTGATTCTCTGCGGGACGTTCCTGTTCGTCACCTGGAACGCCATACTGGTTCTGCTGCTGTGGAGCAGACCTCCTCTGGGCCAGCCGGGCGACCCGGGCCGGGACCAGGGGGAGACGGTCGAACGGCCCACAAACGATGTGGTGGCAGATGTGCTCCGCATGGCAGACACGTTTGAAGCCGAGCTGGAGAGGCAGAAAGAAATCCTGCTGCAGATCCAGAATCAGCGCTCACTGTGGGAGCCGTCAAACAAAAACAGGCCGAAGGTCGTCTCCCGCCCTCCGGTCATCCCTATCCTGGTTATCGCCTGTAACAGGGTCACCGTGAGGCGCTGCTTAGACAAACTGCTGGAGCACCGGCCTTCAGCGGAGCTCTACCCAATCATAGTGAGTCAAGACTGTGGCCACGCTGAGACGGCCGAGGTCATCCGCTCGTACGGCAGTAAAGTAACTCATCTGACACAACCCGACCTGTCAGACATCAAAGTCCGACCAGAGCACAAGAAGTTCCAGGGTTACTACAAGATCTCCAGACATTACCACTGGGCCCTCAACCAAGTGTTCAAGACCCTATCCCACACCTCTGTGGTGGTTGTAGAGGATGACCTGGAGGTACAGTACATCATATCAATCCTTTCTGTCATTAACATGCTCCAGTTAATGCTTTTACATGATTCACTGACCCAAATACAGATGAATCCTTTTAGTGCACACTATAAAACTGGACAATATGGGTTTGTTCTTTTTTTCTAAGGCCAATGCGATGCCAGTGATTAGTAATTAAGAACACACTGACAATTGGAACCGATATATATTTGCTGTAAAAATTTAAATCTTAAAACTTTTAAAATAACTGACTAAAGACAAAGCTGGCTGTTAAATCAAATACACAGGGTTTTCACTACCATTATAAGGCTTAGGTGCAGCACCAAGCCATTTTAGACACCACTTTAACCAAATTAAAATAAAATCAATGTTGAGAGCATCAGTACTAACTAAATGACCCAGATCTAATGGTTGTTGGTCCCCAGTGGATGTCTTTAGTGAGTTCTGTTTTTAAGCTTTTTGGGTGTTTCTTCACATTTGTACAAAGTATATTTTATATTTTTATTGACCCCTGTGCACCAAAGTCTTTCACAAACCTGGAGAAAATGCTGTAATATTTTAAAATTATGGGAAAATCAAATAACATCAGATTTCCCTGAGGTTTTGCCCAAATCCCACAACACACAGACTTTTGTTGTGAACTGCTTCAACATAAAAACACAATTCTGTACATAACTAAAAGTGCATTTACCATAAACAGTGTGCAGTACAGAGTTTTCCAGACTCAAAGGAGGCGGAGGTCATACCGTCCTGATTATGTGTATTGTTCCTTCAACTGGCTCAAGTTAATACTTATTACGGGCAACGTATTTTAGGACAATTATCACATGAAAACAGCCTGGTAATACTGTTACTGTATATAGAACCACCACATCAGCATAATGTTTCAATTCCAGTTCCAAATAGCAGAAAGTAGTGTTTTCAATGAAGACACCAATCAGAGTTTTACTGAGAGCTGGAGGTGGACACCTCGCATATATCTACGCAGGAAAAACCCTGCAGTATGAGCAATATAACCCTAACCCACGTATTATACACATATTCAATATTATGAATATGGAATCTCTATAAATGTAAATGTGAGAGTGAATGGTTGTTCGTCCCCTTTATGTCAGCCCTGTGATGAACTGGCGACATGTCCAGGGTGTACCCCGCCTTCACCCGATGTCAGCTGGGATCGGCTCCAGCCCCCCCATGACCCTCCAGAGGATTAAGCGGTTACAGAAAATGAATGAATGAATCTCTATACAGTAGTCTATACAAAAATCTATACAATAACGTCAAATATAATACAATGATAATAATAAAATACAGTACCATTTAAAAGTTGTGGAACACCTCCATGTTCTCTAAAGGACAGACCTACACTTTTAAGGGTTATAATGCTTTGTCTGTCTTCTCCATTATGTTAGTAATATAATTCTTATGTAATATTGTCTAAATAAGGCTTCAGAGGATGTAGTAGCACAGTCTGTTCTAACACTACTTTTATACAGACCAGAAGGTTTGTAAGTAATTAACAAAAGAACACCTGTAAGAATAGTCTGCATCAACTTTCAAGGCTCTATTTCCTTTCTTAGCCACAGAAAAGCGGTTAGTTATTAAACACTTTATATGTTCTTTTTTTATAACTTACCCTTTGTTCCATTTCAGGTCATTCACTAGACTTCAGCTGCTTACATTTCAATAAAACTTGTTAAACGGGGGTGTTTAAAACTTTGGACCGATGGTGTATTTTAGAAACAACTACCGGTATTTCAGTTCTCATGAGTTTGGACAAATCATTTCATTAATAATTGTATTTACTATTATTATTTCATTGATATCTATATCCTGGCTGAAAGACCCACACAGCATGTGACATTTCTGACATGTTTGTTCTTCTCCTCTTGAGATAACATGTCAGTGTTGAACCTGAATGCCAGCTCTGAGTCTGCCGAGCCAAAAACCAAACAAAATCTGTACCTTTCCTTCAGTGGAGTGTTGTCTGTTACATAAAGAGTGACGCATCAGTCTGTGTCCGGCACAGCTTCGCAAACAAAACTCTCTTCAGCTTCAGAGTTCTGGGTCTGTATCAGCTTCCAGGGATTCATTTATGTATGCATCTACTTCTACTGCTGCAGAAAAGCTGAAAGTTTTAGCCCAATGACTTCTATTCTTTTCAGTTTTGTAAAGTTGATGCACACACTTCCTACAGTTGTCGTGACTTCAGTTGGTTACTTATGTGTCACTGTACCTTCTGAAGATTAATTTGGACAATATTACACCACAGGAAGCAGTATATTACTATCACAATGGAGAGAAAAATGCAATTAAAATGAAGACAGACAGGCCATTATAACCCTTAAAAGTGTCCTTATTTGTATTCAGCTACATCGCTCTGTTATAAACCATAATTATCCTCTATATAAAATGTTCTAAATCCCATTAATCCTTAATTGGCAGGATAGAATAAAGTCAGCAAACCTGAAAATTCACTTTAAGGACTGTTTTTCTTTTCTTTTTAAGTGATCTGAATAAAAATATGAACTTAAATCCTTCACTTTCTTGCATGTTCCTCTTCCTCTGTAAAGACTGTGACTGAGTTAAAATATTAAAATAATTTGGCTAAGCAATATCACACGAGAAGGAGTGGTGTTATACTGAATATCAGCACGGCAGTGATTGGATCGTAGGCGCGAGGCCGCAGGGAGGGGATCAGATAAAAGGTAGCGCTTTAATTTTCATACAATAATTAAAGAGTCCACTAATTAAAGGTTCTGAACGGTCATGAAAATGATATCATCAGTCCTTGAAAAGTCATTGGAAAGTTTTGAGATTTTGTCTGTAAAAATGTGTGGGAACCTTGAGTAACTGAGAATTGTTACTTAATACATATACTATTAATCATGTTAATGAATCTGTTTCCGCTTGTGTTTATTTTTTTTTTAATTTTCATTCTGTTTATTCATTTAATTTGAACTTTTTTCTTCCCTGCTTAGTTCAGGCTCACGACAGTATTGATGGTGATGTAAAATAAGAATGGAAGTAAAATGTGTTTAGAGAAAAGAAAAACACCTACAAACTGAAATGCTCCTCTGTGTCTCTAGGTGGCACCAGACTTCTTTGAGTACTTCCAAGCCTTGCACCCTCTCCTGAAATCCGACCCCAGTTTGTGGTGTGTGTCAGCCTGGAACGACAATGGCAGGGACGGCTATGTGGATCCGGGGAAGGCCAACCTGCTCTACCGGACTGACTTCTTTCCCGGTCTGGGCTGGATGCTCCTCAGAGAGCTGTGGGAGGAGCTGGAGCCCAAGTGGCCCGTGTCGTTCTGGGACGACTGGATGCGTCAGCCGGAGCAGCGCCGCAACCGCGCCTGTATCCGCCCGGAGATCTCACGAACTTTAACCTTTGGCCGGCAGGGTGTGAGTCTGGGACAGTTCTACGATAAGTACCTGAAGTTCATTAAACTGAACTCTGAATTTGTGCCTTTTACTAAGTTAGACCTGAGTTACTTGAAGGAGGAGACGTACAGAGAGAACTTTGAGAAGGAGGTATACAGCGCTCCTGTTGTCACGTATGAAGATGTGAAGCAGGGGCAGCTGAAAGGACCGGGGCCTTTCCGCCTTCAGTACTCCAGTAAGGACAGTTTCAAAGTCATGGCCAAACACCTGGGGATCATGGATGACTTAAAGTCTGGAGTCCCAAGAGCAGGATACAGAGGTGTGGTCAGTTTCATCTCCAAAGGACGGAGAATCTACCTTGCCCCTCCTCCAGGATGGACCAAGTATGATCCTACCTGGAGCTGAACCCCCAGAAGAAAGCAGCCTTTTCTCTAAATGTGACATAGGGAGAGTTTTACAGACCAAAGAGTGATGCCATTACAGATTAGTTTGATTGAATTAAATGTTCTCCTGTGTTTGATAATGCAGAATGGATTGTCTTCTTGCCGCTGTAGCGGTTCCTGCCAATACCACTCAGGTCTCTTTCATTATTCCAAAAATATTTCTTAACATCTGAACAGTTTGTGGGACAAACCTGCTGTAAAACACACACAGAGATCTATTTTTCTACGATGCTTCTAGTGCACATGACACTCATTAATGCATTCAATGCAATTACCTAATTTGCCACTTTTGTTTTAAATTATTTGCAGTTGCTAGTAGCCTTGTCTTAACTGTTTGTCTGGTACAAGTGTAAATGCATAAACTGTGGTATGGTTGCTGGTGGTGGTGGTGACAGGTCATAATTGCAGTATAATCTATGTTTGATTCTGATTGTTTTTGCCTTCTATGAAAATCTGTTCTTCCAGGTCACAATTATGTCTGATTAATTTTGTTTAAAGATTTTTCGATGTTCTTGCAGGTTTATAACCTTGCAAACCTACAACATTTGTGTGTTTATATTTTTGGAATAAAAAAAAATGCACAATGTTACTAATGTGTGTTGAGTTTACTCTGCTTTTAGAGCTGCTTTTAGATTTTCGTATTTAAATCTTACTATACTGAGATGTTAGGTTGCTAGAAAGGTGGTAGAAAAATAACTGCACGTTTGCCCTTCTTGACGATGTTAAGAGTAAGTTATATTTTATTGAGGTGGGGTTTTTTTTCAACAATACTTTTTGTAACCATAATGCAAGTTTCCAGGGAGTGTAACTCAATATAGGTGGAGTTAGTGGAGGTATTTAATTCCATGATAGAACTATGCAAAAAAGGATTCAAAATTCAAAATAATGTATAAGAATCCACACAAGTGTTTTACCTAATAGCTATAATACTGACCCAGAAATTAATAGTTTTGGTTACATTTTTATTACAAATGTTTAAATGTTAGTTAAGATATACCTAGATATGACTTTAAATATAATATCATGTAGTAACATCTTAAAGAAATAACTTTTATCTAATGCCTAAAATAATGAGCACCGTAATGACATATTGTTAACTGCTGTAGAAATATGGATTAATCATGTTTTAAGCCCTTAGTGACAGTGTTTGTGTTGTCTACGGTAGCTTTGCAGGCCCACACTGTGAAGCGCGCCCGTCTCTAGGCTAACTGCTCGTCTGTTTACTTCATTTGTAACGATGATGTGAGACTGAAGGGGTTAGCTAGCTAGCCTAGCTAACTGAAGTAATGGAGAACCTGTAAAAGATGGAGGGGAACAACAGTGTGATGGAGGGACACAGTGATGGGGCTCCACTTATTTTTTATCTAATGATTTATTCATTCTTACCTATATGCTCCAAATCAACGGTTAAATTCTAACCAACTGCATTAGCCTGTTAGCACGCTAGGCTAGGCTAGTTGTGTCGTTTTTGGTAAAATATAGCAAACTCAACGCTGGAAATACTTTCGTATTTATCTTTATCTTTACCCACACTCCCCGTCATTAACAGGTCCCCGATTCAGCAGTAAATTATTACGGGTGTAGAAATTTAGCTAACGCTGCTTTCAGGCCTGAGATGGAACCAGAGGATTTGCGTGAGAGCCCCGCCGGCTCCGGGGAGTCAGACACGGGGGACTGGAGGGAGGTAATCCCGGATGGCGATGCGGAGGTCAAGGCTGCCGAAACTAATGGAACAACAGCCGAAACTCCGCTGAGAGACACCTGCGAGGAGGAAGGAGAAATGAAAAAAAGTCCTGAAGAGCATTTACACAGCCCCTATGAAGAAGAGCTGGATCCTAGAATTCAGGTATGAAATCAGCTTTATTCAACCTTCAAATCAGAGGCACTTCATGTCCATAATTATGTGTACCCTCTTTTCATGTGTTTGTAGCTTTCATGTCCAGCTGTTTTTTTTCTGGTTTGGATCCCTAAGTTTAATTTAAGGGACATCTGAATGGTAGGGAAACCCTGGGTACAAATGTCTCTGTTTTACAGCTCATCTGTATTTTTCTATGCTTAAAGAAGTTTCATAACATCATAAATATAAACCCATTTACCACTAGTGTGGTGTAATTTCAGTTGTCTTTTTCAACTTTTAGTTTTATGTTTCTGCCATTTTTCCACACAAAGTGCTTTTACAGCATAAATAAGCCTATTTACCACAAGTTGAAGTTGTCTATTAACATAATGTCATTAATAAAAATGTATTAAAGCCATGTGTGCTTATGAAATCTACTCCTTAGGTATTGAAATTTGGTATCAATTGACAATACTTTTTTCCATACTCAACCATATTTAACCGGTCAGTGCCATAAAAGTATTGAAGTTTGGTTTCCAGTCTTAAGTCCAACACAAATACATACATCATACACAAACACAGTACAAGTTCTACATCTCCCGCACTGTCACCATGAATCATGGGGAAAGAAAGAGACGCACGATGGCATCCCGTGCTGTGGCTTATTTAAAAATCTGATAGCAGATAGCAGTTTCACCTACATGTACGGGATAAAAGTCCTGTTGATCATTATGGGTCACCAGTAATCTTACAATTAGTAATTTTGGCAATTTTTCCAGTTTGTTTCTGCTTTTAAGACTAAGGCTGTCAAACCAGAAAATCATGGAAAAAGAAAGCACACACTCATTAAAGGAAGAATAAACCATTGCCATCAGTATCAGATCATATTCAAGCTTTGAAACGTCCTGTTTATTTACCCTTTTCCATATAGCACCTGTATTTGCATCAAAATGATCAAAAAAGATAGATGACCGACTTTTTAAAAGAATATTATTCTGTTTCAACATGACAATGCCACTCTGCACCAAGCCAGACCCATAACGTAAAGGTTTTCTCAGCTGAGTAAACTGGAAACACTGAAGTGGCCTGCAGAGAGCCCTGACCTCTGACCCCATCCAACACCTTGAGATGAACTTGGGATTGGGTTTTTATCCATGTGTTCAGGTTCAAAATCTGCTGAAAATCTACAACAACCAGAACTAAGGAGACTTGGATTGAAACTAAGTAATTCAGTGATTTGGAATGACGTGTCCATCGATTATATATGTGAGTTTTCCCACTTTCCAGCTTGTCCATGTTAAATTGATGTTTTCCTTCACATGTAATTGTGTATATTGTAGGTTATTTGTGTGCATTTGTTGATGTCACTGTAAAAGTGTTCTTGAAACTCAAAAAGTCAAGTAAAAGCACAACAAAGTCAAGGTTTTCTATTGACTCCTTGAATTGACAAGGAGAAGTGCTGTTTATTTTTTTACTAAAAAGTCTGCAGTGCAACTGCTTCACATTCTCACTTCATTGTTTGTGTTCAGAGTGGATTGTAAGTAAATGATATGAAAACATTTGAAGGAGTTGTTTCCTCTTTTTAAGAAGACAGTCAGGCATGTGGAGTGTTTGTGGATTCCTGAATGACTCTTTTTGACAAATAAAGAGTGAATTCTTTTACTTATCACTCAGATTTTGTGGCTGAATGGGAGCAAATCCTTGTAAAAACAAAAACAAATGAGGAGACACGTACAATTCTTACTTATGGGAGTTTTTTTCTAATTGCCCTCATACTTTTGGTCATACAGATGGTGTTATGAACAGGCTCTGATGTTAATTAGTATTAATTACACCTGATATAGTAACACTGGATTAACACATTTTGCTTTGCTTCTCGGGTAATGTCAGATCAATACTGATAATCTATCATGGGATCATCATAGTCTTGTGAAGTGCACTCACCTCCAGCTCCAGTTTAGGGAGGATTACTCGATCAGTAAAAAGTTAATAGTCAACTCTTCTGATAAATGATTAATCCTTGCAGACATTTTGAGCTGTTTTATTCTCTTGTGCGTGGCTTTAAAGGGAAAAGCTTCCAGTTTGAGAAAACAAATTTCTTTAATTTTTGTAAAGAAAATAATCAACATATCAGATGATAATAATGAAAATAATTGGTAGTTGCAGCCATAATATTTGTGCCTCATTTCGGTCATTATCATTCTTTTCAAACAGCTGCAACCTCATTATATTTTAACGTAAAATACATGATAAGGCTCAAAAATGGGCAGTGATGGAGGGAATATTCCGATCTTTCACTTAAGTACTCTATTACAAGTAAACATTTCTGCATGAAGGACTTAAACTTAAATTAAAGTACAGAAGTGTTATCAGCAAAATGTAGTTAAAGTGTTTTCAGTAAAAGTACTAGGTTGGTTCCTCTGATACTTTATTCTATGTGTCATTAGATTGTTAATAGTTTCATCATCAGTGTCGTGGCAGCTGTTACTGTTGTTTCTGTTGGAGCTGAAGCTGGTGTGAATGACTTTATATCCAGTTTTATAAACAGAGACACCAGATAAAAGCCAGGCCTCATCACATGATTAATGGGAGATGAAAGAAGTCATCATCATCTGTTTACAGTTTGTGGAACTTTGATTTTTGGTGACACAGTCAGTGATTTGAAAATGTATTGAAATGAAATGAGGTGAGAAGTTTAGATGGAAAGCAATCACTATTTGGTGGAGCTGTTAACACGTCAGACATCTGGAATGTAATCTGACTACACACTGTTTCTTGTAAGACATCAGGAGACAAAAAATGTTGGAAACCACTGGATTAATTTTTAACTACGTGTCATATTTTGAAAGCTTGTTCTATAATCCACTGTGTCAAATCTTCAAAAGAACTAAAGCTGTCGAACAAATGTGGTGGAGATATGTTTTGTTGCTTCTGATCAAAAAAGGACAATCTGTGTCTGAGATGTAGTGAA
Source organism: Coranthus polyacanthus (assembly GCA_037367275.1). Lineage (NCBI taxonomy): Eukaryota > Metazoa > Chordata > Actinopteri > Kurtiformes > Apogonidae > Coranthus > Coranthus polyacanthus. The sequence goes on from JAPQRN010000009.1 coordinate 14,495,377, forward strand.
GTAGTAGAAGTACAGTAGTATAAAAATTGAAATAAGTAAAGTACAAATGCCTCAAATGTTGCCAAGTACAGTACTGGCCATAGTTACTTCCAACCACTGAAAAGGGGATACAGTTCAGCTGAGACTCTGTTAGAATATGTTCTTTATTTATTCAAATTAAGGTGCAAAACTCAGTGTGTTTTTCCTTATTATTTTCCCATAGGAAGAGTTGGAGCATCTCAATGAAGCCAGTGCAGAAATCAACAAACTGGAACTGCAGTTGGATGTGAGTAAAAGTACTCATTGCAAAATAAAATACAGCTTTTTGTCTGTATATTTAGGTTTGACATGTCTGGAAATGTGTCGAAACTGCTTTGCAATCTGTCTCAGCTGCTTCATATTCGATTAGTCTTCCCTGACAGCGCTACTCAGTGATAATTCTGTTTTAATGTCTGTAAAGCTTACAGTGAGAACACTTAAAATGGAAAATGTATATGGTGCTGATAGTTTGACACTAAGCGAATTGATCCATCACTTCTAGCCTGCTCTGTAAAATGTAACCAGTCATCATCCCATTACAGCTAAATCTAATCAGTTTTTTTCCCATGCTTTCTCCATCCAGGATGCCCGATCAGGGTACAGGAAGATCCTCACTGAGTCTGCCAGGAAGCTGAACGCTCAGAGCTCTCAGCTTGGAAGCTGCATAGAGAAAGCGAGACCGTATTATGAAGCTCGCCGCCTCGCGAAGGAGGTAAACACGCAAACAGCGCTTCTCTTCAAACATGTCTGCATGTTGATAGGGAATGTTCTGTGAGCAGGTGTAGAAAGACATTGAAGGTGCTGAGGAAACTCAGGAATCTCTCTGGATGGGTTACACAGGAAACATTTATTGGGACGAGCTCGTGAGAGCAGATTGCACAACACAGGAGATTGAATAATCTAGATCTGCCCACACTCCCCATTGTACCAGTTTTATATACCATAAAGATCAGAAAGTATTTGCTGGTCGAGTAATAATGAGTGTGAGTACATTACTCCATTATTGGCTGAAGAAGGTAAATACTTTTCAGACAGGCCAAATCTGAGAGAAACGTAGTAATGACATAAATATACACAATCTCAGAAAGATAAAAGAGAAGACCTTGTGGACAACAGTCTGCAAACCTTGAGAACAGTCATGATGAGCTGTTCTCTGACCTGCAGCTAAGAAATGGCTGAGGCCGTGGGTTAAAACAAGATTTATACTAACACACGTGTTTGATATGTAAAAGATATTAGTGTGAAGTCAAACCTGAGTACGTAACCCTCTAAGAAAGCGGTAAAGTTAATAAAGTAGTAGTTTTATCACATTAACACAGACAGAAGTGACTGGATATTGTGACATATCCAATGCTACAGCCCTGGATATTTTATGAAAAGCCCTGGAGCTCAAACAAAAATAAGAATAATAAAAAAAATTATTCATTTCCCCATTCCAAGCATGCATTAAATCTCTTGAAAATAATACGATAATAGAGTCATTCAAGCAGCAGATCTTAGTCACTGCGTCACATTTTATGTGAGCATGAAAATGACAAAAAGAGACGAGATACGGGGCTCGTTGTTTATGGCATCAGACAACAGTTTACTAGCTAATTCATTGAGGCAGGACTTGAAGGTTATGGATATAAGAAACATTTTCAAGTAGAAAAAGGATGAAGAAAGTGAAGGAGGTGGAGGAAGCGTTGTCTCCTGTTGCTGTTGCAGAAGATGAGTCAGGATGGGAGTGAGGGCTCTTTAGCCAGTTAGTCGAGTCTAGCTCTGATTATAGCTACGTAAATCATCATGAATAACTCAAAATCCTGTACATAATCGTAATCATGTACATTTTACTTCCCAGTGTTTCAAGATCATAACAGTGACTTGATGTAGTCATAGTTCTGTGTGTACATTTAGTGGAGAACTCCTTTATGTGGCTTCACATAAAAATGTGGATCTTATTGACCATTAGAAGTTGCTCGGGGACATAGTTGTCCACCTTGATTTCACAGCTGCAGTTTTCATTGTGCATATAGCATGGAATATGTCAACTGAACATGAAATATGTCAACTGCACTGTATTAATCTGCATGTGGAGCTGGATACGTCTGAGAAACATATCATGAAGGATGCACCAATCCCACTACAGATTACAATACCTCAACTGTCTGTACATATGACACTTTGCTTTCTCTCCACAAATTACAAATGTGGAGATATCGCTGTGTAGAAGTCATTTTATGCTTGACGAAAGAGATTAGGAACTGATGCATGAAAGTGACAGCAGGACCACAGTTATTTATGTGGATTAAAATGTGGAAAGTATATGAGAAGGTCAGTCAGTAGCTGTTTGATTTACAATTAAAGCATTAGAGAACTTTGTATTATTGCGACATTCTGTGGCCGTGCTTGACTTTAAGTAGTTTAAATAAAACAAATCCAGTCTGACAGATGTGATTAAGGTTGGACTTTCCAGAACAGGGAGTCGTGTCCTTGTCATATCCCACTTGAGTCAGCTGTGTAAATGGTCGTCTGCTCTCTGTAGGCGCAGCAGGAGACTCAGAAGGCAGCTTTGAGCTACGAGAGGGCCGTTTCTATGCACACGGCTGCCAGGGAGATGGTCTACGTGGCAGAGCAGGGCCTGATGGCTGACGGCAAGAACACCCTGGATCCCACCTGGCAGGAGATGCTCAACCACGCTACCTCCAAGGTAAGAGAGGAGGAGGAGGAGGAGACATGTAGGTTGTAACGATTAGTGTTAAAATGACAGCATCTGAGTGGGCTGGGAATGAGGTGACTGACCCGGGAACATGCAAGTAAACAGAAAACAGAGTATAACATGTAGGCAAAACAGTGGTAAACAGGTAGAAATAAATGACATTGTGTATTTGAACTTTATCAAAGTACAGGATGAAGAAACAGTGGCCAAGAACCAAACTAGAAGGCCATGTTCTGAAATAACGATCACATGTATTGGTAGAACACTAGAAAAATGTAAAATAAATTATTTTTTATATATAATCAAGGAAAGGCTAGATTACACTCAGTTGAAAATGTATTTTAAATGTAAATTAAAGATTCCTCCTTCAGTCCTCAGATAATGAAAAGCTGTTCATGGACAAATTTTCCTCTGCAATGTCCAGCCATTGTTTTGGCCTTAAGCAAGATTTTAAAAAGATGTCTCACCAGGTATTAAGCCCAGATACACGGTAACTCAAGATCCCTTCCAAGGTCTTAAAATGACCCAAAAAAATATGTAAGTGATTTTCCTCTTTTTTATCCTAGTTGTTGACCTTTTATGTGGGATGTATTAAAAAAGCTAAGTAGAGTTTTTCAGGTGCCTTTTAGAGCCTGTGAAATGGAATGCCAATCACCCTCTGACAGCGTAATACTCAGTTTAATATTTCAGTTTTATATGTAATGGATTTCTTCCATTGTATTTTTGTAAACAATTATACAGTTTGGGGAACGTCTTTGAGGGGGTTTGTTCACCTGTCAACATTTCAGTCACTTCATTATCTCCAGAAAAAAACGTCTTAGCTGTAAACACTGGAACAAATCCCTGTTTGTTAAATTGTCTTTTGAGTTTTTCCAAAATGTTTTGCCCTCAATAAGTGTTCCGGCAGCTATTGTTCCCTTAGATAGAAGTGTATTGTAAGTGGATTCTGACTCAGCAGCCTTATTGCTTCAGAGTGGCCTTTCAGTGTCCTGACCACAAAGGTCCCTGTTGTGGAAAACCAGTACTCAGATACATGTCCTGTACAACACAGTAGCCTCAGGTCTGTACGGGTTCACAGGGGACTGAAGGGTCAGAAATACAGCAAAGAGCCTGAACAGAAATCAATAAGATGTTGACATCAGCTCTGAGGAGACTCAGTTTTCAGAATGACTGCACAGTCCGGTCTCTATCTGGATCAGGTTTCTGTTTCCTCACTGATCTCCTGTGGGTGTTCGACAGGTGAACGAAGCTGAAGAGGAGAGACTCCGCAGTGAGAGGGAGCACATGCGGGTCACCCACGCCTGCCAGGAAGCCGAGGCCCGGGTCCAGATGCTGCAGAAGTCTCTCAAGAGAGTCATCCTCAAATCCAAACCATACTTTGAGCTCAAAGCCCAGTTCAACCACATACTGGAGGTAAAGCAGACCCAGACCCTGGACTCTGCCTTTTGTTACGTTTCAGGTCCAGATGTCTGTTATCTGTGACGTTTGTATCATTTCCTATCAGTGTCCCCATTAATGAGTGCCGTTACCTCAAGGGTTGTTCTCTGTTTGTGAAAACTGTTTCTCATCAAAAATTGAATGTCATTATGAGAGAATTCTGCTCGTTCATGTCAAACAGTGAACAGAGAAAATGAAAACCCCCTGGAGGTGTAATCTGTGGTAACATTTGAAAACACAGAGAGGGTCAGGTTTTAATTAATTATTATTGTGGCTTGGCAGAATTTTACATTTAGTTCTTCATTCTTTAGTTGGTTGCACTAACATGAAGAGGAAATCTCTTGTGCCCTGACATGAAAATGTATGCTTTCGTCATTAGCTTGGGCATCAAATGGACAATATTTCTTCAACCTGATTGAAATCACTGTGATTAGTTACCAGTTTTGTTTTACTACTGATTGATTTTATATATGGATCGTCAGACAACCAAAACCAAAGGACAGCATGTTAAAGTGTAAACGCTTATTTCCAACATGTTAACAGACTGATCAAGATACATGACCACCAAAAAGGGAAGAAAAATAACACAATCAGAACATGCATGGCTACGATAACAATACCATTGCATTTATGAGTCTGTTACCCTACTGCATAAGAAGGTCCAGAATATCAGCATGCACACACTGGACCTTTAAATTTAAATTTGCGTTTATGTAATTGCACAGACTGACTCTACTGCTAGTTTGGCTCCATTTCCCTCTTGAACAGATTATCAAACGTTTACACCACCCCTCTCAACCTGATTAAAATTCCTTCTGATTGAGGTGGTTAGTTTAGGCGTTTTTATCCTGATTGGACTGTTATTCCCGTTATTAGTAGAATATTATGGGGCCATGGCAACACATGGCAATGCTGTAGGTGGCCTTTGATTAAAGAAATGCTTTAAGATTGAAATGCTGTTTGAATGTAAGATGACTCAGGTGTTTATTCAGGCCAACCTGTTACTAGCTGTCAGAGAAACATAGACATCCAGAGGCAGTAATGTCTTTAACTGTCCTGCTTGTTGACCTGAGTCCTGCCACTGTCACTTACGGTGTCCTCATTATTAAGAGAGAAATGAAGTGCCCTGGAGTTCGCTGGGAACGTTCTGCTGATTGGGCAGAAACCTGCTGTGTTTTATAGATTTACTTGAGGTCACTGCCTGATTGTTTTTTTTTCCCTGCTGGCAGTAAATCAATGTTGAAACAGATGGTGAAAGTTTCTGCGTCCTCTGTGTCTCCAGGAGCACAAAACCAAAGTGTTGCAGCTGGAGCAGCACGTCTCCAAAGTGAAGACCCGCTACTCCATTGCCCTGCGGAACCTGGAGCAGATCAGTGAGCAGATCCACGCCCAGAGGGGGCGGGACCAGGCCGAGGGTGGGCGGCTCAGCGTCTGCGGCGGGCGGAGTCCCCCCGTTGGAGCCGAGTCTGACATCAGCGTGAAGGAAGAAGGCGGAGCTTGCGGCGGCGGTTCGATGGGGAAGGATCGAGTGGATGCAACCATCGATCTGGTGGAGAAATATAAGGAGAAGGAGAGCGAAAAGGAGAGGGAGCGGGCGGGCTCAGATTCCCTTTCGGTGTTCAGCCTGCAGACCATCGCTTCCGACCTGGAGAAATACGACTCCATCGAGCACCTCGGAGACCTCAGCGATGTGGGGAGTGTAACTGGGGACGAGGGGGAGAAGGAGAAAGGCGGAGTGAAGGAAAGAAGAGACAAGCTGACGGAAACGACAGCTAAAGAGCGGCAGCAGCAGTTCCACAAGCAGCACCACCGCAGCTTCAGCTTGTGAGAAGACACAAAAAGTTGTGCAATTTTTAATCGAAGACTCTGAAAATAAAACAACTAATGTTAAACTGCAAGAGCCAAAGTGTTAACCAGAGCTGCGACTCTTATTTTCTCAAATAAACAACTAAAGATTTGGTTTAAAACTGACAGAAAAGAAACATAATGTCCATCACACTTAATGGAAATCCAAAGCTGTGTCTTTAAGGGTTAGTTTGGAGTTTTTGCAGTGTTTTTGTATGAGCCACTTCTCCGTAGTCAATGCATTTCCTACAGTAGACATTAGTCGGCATGCCTCCAGTTTGAAGAAGCAGACAGGTGTACCGGTGTGGAAGATAAACCATCCACTACTGTGATGGGGGCAGCACCTAAATGAATCAATATCAGTTTAAACATACAGTAAGCTATATCTAGAATATTTTCACTGCTACCTTGCCATCAAACAACCCTTTCCAACGGGTACCTGAAGCTCTTATGTCACACTCTTAAAGCCACTAGACTCCTTTGACAAAAACACAAATTTTACCTCAGAACACGGGAGTCACACAATAACATGAACAAACTAACAGATCAAGGCAGCAGATCAGCAACTCCTGTGTTCTGTGAGGTAAAAGTTACAGATACAGGCCGATCATTTGTGCATTTTGAGATTGCTAGAGGCTGATTTTTCTTTTTTGTTAATGAACCCTCTCTTCAGTCATTGAGTCTAGCTGCATTTTGCTGCCGCCTCTGTCCACAGCAGTACGTTGTTTAGCTTCCCTGTCGCTACTCCTGTACTGTAGGTAAATACACTGTCTATGGATACATCGAGTACATCATGCCACCACACTTCAAAAAAAATACGAACAAACCCTTTAAAATGTCTTTTTATCAGACCAACAGTGCAAAAGCCAGACATTCTCGTCCGTTTTGCTTCAAAGGATTATGAAAATTGTTCCCGATTGATTAGGCAGTGAATTATTTACAAAAGAGCTGGTGTAAATGTATGCTATGTAGTGTAAATAAGCACATGTACTCTGACTGATAACACTGATCATATAGCGACGTAGCTAGAAGACTACTGACGTCCCTCCAGGACGGTGATACTTGTCTGTCCTGTATATCCACTCTCTCGGAGCATGAAAGAACTGAGAAGCGAGATCAAATGGCTCTGTTTGGAAGGACATATTTAGAAAGGCATCGCTTCCTCTTTTCCTTTCCTCTTTCCTTATCCAGGCTAATCGCTGATCTAATTTGGTGAGGCTGGTGAAAACAAACCCTCCATCGTTTCCCCTTCAGTCGCATGGAGTCAGATCACTTTAAGGTAGAGGGGTCTCTCTTTGCCGAGAGTCATCAAGTTAAGGGAAACATGACAAAAACGCTTTCTCTCTCAGTGCACGTCTGAGCTCACATTTCATGTATTTATTTCCTGTAACATGCTGCAAGTAGAGGGTTTCTTGTTGATTTTTTTTGGCACCAGAGAATGCGTTTTTTGAAAATTCCTGAAATGATGGCGGAAACTGAACACAGCATGCACTCCTAGTTAGAGGTTAACCCGACATTTATGACATGTATTCAGGGCTATATGATGAAAACAAACACTGACACAACATTTAAACTGACTCCTTCTCTTGTATCTGTCAATACATTGTAGTTTGATGCTGCAGAAGCCTTTTCCCAAATTTGTATTGTTTTAATATTGTTTACATCGGTACAAGTGGATATTTTTTTTGGCTGTAAATGCATTTTATTTGTATGTTTTTGCCTGTTTTTTTGGAATTGCAGTTTGAAGTGTGCCTTGACAGAACACATCTAGTGACTACTCATTTGTTGCAAACATAGTTCTGTTTGGAGCCATTTAAAGAACAATGTTTGCCCTTTTTATGCTTTTTAAAACCATTAGAATGATGAGCGTAAAGACGTGCTGTATGATTCCTTAAATTTGTATTTCCTTCTTTTATAATATTTTACTTTGATTGTAAAAGTGTGAGGAAAACAAAACGATGAAGTCGAGATGACTTGTAAATGTATGTAATTATTACAAAGCTGGAAAATATTGACATGTACAGTTCCATGTGTTGCCGATTTGAATATTTGTTAAATGTACAAATTTTCTGTACAGATGTCCTGCATCTCCACTGTTTATTATTAATATTTAAATCCTAATTAATGCTGTTTCTCTGAAACATCTTGCACCATTGCTGCTGTCTTAACAGTTTCGTCTTCACCCTTTTAATGACTTAAACTAATTGTGAAATAGTCAGGATGTCACAGTTTCCAGTTTATGCATCGTCATTAATGTAATCAATAAAACACATCAGAATTCTTGGGCTCATGTGATTCACATTCATATCGACTTGATACATAAAGGCTGACAAATTAGGTGAAGTGTTATGATGTGATGTGCAGTGGTGGAAGGAATATTTATATATAAGTAAAAGTACTAAAACCTCAGTGAAAATACTCCACTGCCTGTTAAGGTTCTGCATTCAAATCATTTAGTAAAAGTGTGTAGGTATTATCAGCAAAATGTAGTTAGAGTGTGAAGGGTCAAAGTAAAATGGTTCCTGTCAGTGTTTTACTATTATGTCTGATGTTTTTGATTAATTTCACTGCTGTACCTTTTTAAGGTTGAGCTCATTTGATCTACTTTATAAACTGGTGGTAGTTTAATCTACATCATTGCATCATATTTTCTATCATATGTCGCTGTCCTGTGAGAACCACAAATCTGTAAAAAGTAAACCTTTCATGAGCTCAGAAAAACAGGTCTGTTTTCAGCTTTAGCAACTTTCTAATATTCATATCACAGTGAGCTGAGTAATCGTGGGATTTGGACTCTTGGATTTGAACAAGCCGCTTTAAAGTAAAACAACATTTTGGGAAATGTTCATGTGCATTTTTTACTATTTTCACAAGTGTTACAGACCAAATAATCACAGTAATGCATTAAAATTGAGCAGATTTGAGACACATTTAAACTGATGTAGTTTGAGATGTTTTTCAAACTACACTGAAAACAATTGCTAGTTCCACCTCTAATTGGCTTAACCTTTTAACATCCTCTTCTTGTGGAACCCTGGGGTTATAACAGAAGTGTAAAGCCAAAATGCATGTATTAGAACATCTTCTAGTTTCTGTGTTTAACATGTGGCTGAAACGACATCAGTTTAAATGTGTCTCAAATGTAACTCCCCTGAAATGGGTCACCTGATCTGGTACAAGAAGGGGTTTCCATGAAGTACTTGAAGTCCATGAAGGACCACTACTGGTACTCGGCTCTTTTGAGTAAAAATAGCAGCACCAGGGTTTTCTGGAGGAGTTTATAAATGCTGACTTCAACAAAGACCTGAGAAAATGACAAAAGACACATCAAAACAAAATTAAAGATGCAACAATGAAAATGACGTAAAAGATGTAAAAACAAAAATGAAATGACATAAAAGACACAAGATGAAAACAATGTAAAATACAAAACAAGATGAAAACAAAAGGCACAAGACAACAAATGTTATATTCATATGAATCTGCAAAGTAACTTGTAAAACATTTAGTGAAGTAAAAAGTACAGTATTTGTGTCTGAGAAGCAGTACAGTAGAAGTACAAAGTAACAGAAAATGGAAAAGCTCAAGTAAAGTATTGCATTTGTACAAATTACATGAGTAAAAGTACTTAGTTACATTCCAGTTCTGGGTTAGAGACAGAGGGAGAGGTGATGTCTTCCACAGTCAGACCTGAATAATTCAGGAGACGTATAAATATGAAGCAGAATGGGCTCAGAATAGATGGCAGAAGAGGAGCTGAGGAGAAAAAGAAGAAGAAAAAAAGACACAACAGGGCGATAAGGAAATGGCTTGTGATGTGATGTGAAAGATGACCAGTGTTGTAGAAATGACTGCTGCTTCGTTGACTTAAGCTCCAAAGGGCTTTGGAAAAAGGCTTTACGATGTAGTGACTGTTAATACCACGGCGTCATATCCGCACCTCCACCCGTGTCTAGTCTCCGTGCCTGTCGTGATGTAATTATTCACGGTGGGATAAACCCTGCGAGCTTATCACAAATCTAAAACCTCCTCTTAAGATTCATTTTGATATTTTTTTGCTGTTGTGGGCCCAGACCTGCTTCATCTTGAGCAGCAGGAAGAGGAGGAGGAGGAGTAGGAGGAGGAAGAGGAAGAGGAGGAGGGGAAAAAAAAACAGATAAATGCGTGAGAGAGGGACTGTTACGCACGGTGCGTCTCCATCATGACGTCGTGAATTAGCTCCAGATTGTAAGAGGGAGGGGAGGGGGGAGGAAAAAAAGGAGGGGAGTGTGGTGAATCGGTGTTTCGTCGTTCCCGGGGATGCATTTGTATATAGTGCATGTATATTTTTTCTATGGATTTTTGTCATTTCTTACCTTTGCCATGCGCAGATGCAATACGCGGAAAATGCCCGAATAAGAGCCGTTTTGTTTTTTGTACCATTCGGAGCAGGTTGCACATTTAGAGCCATATTAATTATAGCCATAAAATCGTTGCAAAAGATGCATATTTCTACCAAATAATCCGAGCCTGGGCTTTCCCCCCTGACGGGTCCCACCCGGAGGACGCACTGTTATCTTGACTGAACGCATCGAAACTAATAGTAAGTACACATGCTACGGCTTTGCTTCAGGGGGCTATGTGCTACTATTAACCGGAGGTCGAAGTATTAGATTGTTTAATCAGACGTTTCCAATGTAAATAACCCAGATGGATGCCTGTTCGGTTCCTCATTTTGTATGCACAGGCCATACGTTCTCGACAGGCCAGTTTTGTTTGTGTTCTTGCGGGAAAAAACACCACCATCCCGTTTGCGCTTTAACACAGGTTGGATGGTTGGTTTTTGCAGCTTCTTTACTGTCAGTGCAGCCTGACAGTGTAGACCTCAGCTACTTTCCACATCCATTCAAATTGAGAAGGGAGGGAGGGACAGGGGGTGCGCGCACACACACACACACACACACACACACACACACACACACACACACACCCTCACACACACATATGTATGTGTATATACGGGCTTGTTAATATGGTCGGCCTTCCTCTACAGTACAGGCCGTCACGGATTCCCTCGTCAACAGCCGACACGTAACTACCGGCAGCATACGGTTGGTGGCACCCTTACGGTGACCCTCACGTCTCAGTAGTTCGTGCTCAGCCATGCACAAAACACTGCATATGAGTCTGTGGTCATGTGTGTTCCCAGTATGGGCCTGCTTTCTGCTTTGAGCGTGAACATTAGCCCCGAGTGCAGGGTGGGTTCACCGTCTCAGTAGCGTATCTGGTGCTGAAGTGGACCAGGTCCGTCTTCATTGTAGTCTCCGACGTTAAACCATGTAAGGAAGTGTGTAATGTCAGCAGAACAGCGTTCTAATGGTCAGTGTGGATGCGGATGATGTGAGGGAGCTGTCCGTGGTCCTGGAGGAGTCTCCAGGAGCTGTCCGTGGTGCTGAACCAGCTTTTAAAGAGCAACTCCACCAGTTTTATAAAAGTGGATCAGTTTACTTCTTCTATGGCATTTCTGAGCCTGAGAAAACAGCGTGTAATATTTTCTGTGCTTTAAGAAAATATTTTCTATGCTTCAAAAAGTTTGTTTTGAATTGAAGTAAATTTTACTGAAAGTACTACTTTTTGTGTGCAAAAGGCAGACATTTGTCTTTGGCTTGTGTGTGCAGAGAAATATTATTAAAAGAATCACATATAAGACAAAGCACATCATATCACTTATATTAAAGAGCCCGTCTGCACAGGTTATAACACATACCGAAAATACCAGGGCCATTCTACTAAATTGGTGTAAACTGCTTTTCCACAAGCAAAAAACAAATTTAAATGGCACGAGGGGAGGCTCTAGAGAAATATTCATAAGGTGTCAAGAGGGTGGC
>JAPQRN010000009.1:14521848-14576102 GCA_037367275.1 Coranthus polyacanthus
CACACACACACACACACACACACACACACACACACACACACACACACACACACACACACACACACACACACACTCTTACTGCCTGGTTAAATGTGTAAGGATGTGTTTATGTTTATGCATATGTGACAACCTCATAAAGCCACATTCATTATTCAAAGCTGCAAATGAGCAGCTATATATAGTATGTTTATCTTTGATTCAGTCATTGATGGTCGCGGGTTTGTGTTTCTACATATGTGCCTGCGAGCACTTAATGCAGTTTGGACTCAAGTACCTTCAGGACTTTTTGCAGGTGAATGTAGCGCACACTTATACTGTCCTCATGAATCTGCAGCTGCTGTGACAGCAGAGTGGCCTGCTTTTACAATTCCTGTTTTAAGCAGGATTACGCTGACATAAACGTTTGCTCATACGTTCCAACACTATATCTAATGTATTAAAAACCAGGCTTTTAAAGATAGATATAGTAAAGCCCAGAAAAAAAATCACAAACAATCACTATATGTGTGTATGGGATCATTAGTGATTAGTTACTTTTGATTTGACAGTTTAAGTTTTGCAGTTTTAGTTGTTTTTAAATCATTCTTTTATAGAAAGTCCTCTTGTAACATAGAGGTTTATATATTTATTCACAATTTACAGGATTTTTTTGCATTTCAAGTCATTAATCATTGTTTTTTTCGATTATACACCACGCCTTTTGAAACTTTGTTTTGATAAGTGTTAGACCCATATAAACCAATTTAATTACTCGCTTCACTCGATGTTATAAAGTGTCCTGCATCATTATAAACACATTCCCCTCAAATCTATCCTGTTATATGTGGTTTGGAAATGATTGCCTCAAGTGGGTGCTGGCTCAAAAAATTTAACTTTATTAACCTTTCTTCAAACAGCCATTGTCATAATTCACAATGTCTACAATAAATCCAAGCAGCGAACAAACATCCAAATATAGGATAAGAATAAAATCAAATAAAGTAAAATCAATAAAAGTCATTAAAAACTAGACAATCATGGATATGTTATGAATCAATTCTTTGACCTTTAAAATGTTTCCATCTTCTGTTGTTTTGTAGTTCCTTGTGGTGCAGTGGATGTGATTTCAGTGTCAATGCTGTCAGTTCTATTATCAGTACGAACAGGTCTGAGATGAAAAACTAATGAACAATGAGTGTAAAAAACAAATACGAAGTTAGTATGTTAAAAACTGATGTCAGGAACAACCATTAAATATTGAGGATTTAGAAATGAAATGAATGCTCTCAGTTCTGGATCAGGAAGTACTTGATCATCCTTATATTTTTTATCAGGGAGGCTCAGGGATGTGTTTTTAATGGTTTTCAGGCAACAGGGGAGCTCTGTGGCACAGATGAATAAGATAAATCATGTCATAGATACACAGACAATATGGTTTGTAGGATGAATTCACTGCCAGAGTCTTTCCATAGGATTTGTGGACAATAAAGACAGAAAATCACCAGGCTCATCCTTTTAAAAAATCTGTCAACACAACTAAAGCGCCTCTCTGTGCTGTGGAGAGCTTTTATGTCCTGTGCACTTGCTATTTCAGATACTTTCTATCCTGACGTGAGGGAAATTCAGTTGAATCTAGATTTAAATGTTTTCTGTGGGCATCCACTGAGTGTGCAAACAATGTCAGCGTCAGCCATTTTATACCATTTTTATACTTTGCCTTGGAAATGATGCGAGGCTGGCTGTCAGCCGGCCCTGTCAATACAAATAGAAGCTGAGACAGATGGACTTTTCATCCTGTCTGTGCGCAGATGCAGGTACAGAGAGCTTTTTTTATCAGAAAGTTGACAGGAGAGAGCCTGAAATGACAGCATTAATATTGTAAGAATATATATTTTTTTCCTGTTTTTATCCTTTGCATCCTCTTCTGTGTTTCTCACAAACACTCACTTTTCCCTGTTACACTTCCCTACTTTCTCTTACAATCTTCCTCTCTCTCTGTTTCAGATCCAGAGATGGCACGCCTATTGTTTCTGATAATTCTCCACGCTCTTCCGTCTCTTGTTGTGCCCATACATAATTCATCAGCTGGAGGTAATTTGTGTGTGTTTCTGTCTGTGTACATGCGGGAATCAGCCAGTGTGTTTGTGTGTTTATCGTCTGCATTAATGGATAGAAGTAACTCCGCAGAGGTTTCTAAGTGACCCGAATGAAGCAAGTGTAATTTGTGAGCCAAGGAAGGCGTCGGTTAAATTGACAATCTATCCTGTTGCTGTAATATATCTACATTATCTGGAGATGGAGCTTCCACTCGCCCTGCTCTTGTCTTCTTCTTCTTCTCCTTTATCTTTTCAGGCTGTGCCATCATCCGGCCTCCGAGGGATGGGGGGATCCGCTACAGAGGCCTGACACAAGAACAGGTACAGAGGCTGCCATTAGTGAACAACACAAACCTCACCTGTCACATAAAACACATCAAAATACAACTAAAGGAAAGTTTTTTACCATAACAAAGAGGACTGTTAGCTGACGGCCCACTAATTAATGTCATAATTGTCATTTAATTTACCCCTATTTGGAAAATGTTACGTCAGGCACATCTCCGTCTGTCTAGACCTCTCAGTTTTAATAAACAGAAACCTTGATGCAACATTCTGACTGGAAAATGCCCTTCACTGTTTAATAATGACACAGCGCTGTACACAGAAGCAGGTTCATAAAGTACAGACACCAGGAGACAGTATGCCTTTGCTTTTGCACAGTCTGCCTTTTCATTTAAGGACATTAAGGATAGGAACAAACTCCCTGATTTTCTGCAAACCAAGGATGGGAATTGAAAAGGATTTATTGATACACTACCATTATCGACTCTGCTTATTGGTCCCATACTTTATCGATTCTTTTGGAAATAACGTAGGTCTACGCAGGTTAAAAACCTGTGTTGCAAAAACGCCACTGTTTTATTATGTTCAGACTTTGCATTAACATCCATCCTGGCAAATCCGATCACATGTTCAGCTCTAATGTAATGTCTGAACACACTCAGGGCACATTCAGAGGTGGTCTGGGATGCAATTGTCCACATTCTCTATCAGTCTAAACAGGTATGGTGTCCTGGGATGAATTGAAGGACTTAATACTCAACGGATGTGCTCTGTGAAGCCATTGATGTCATATTAAAGAGTTTGAAAGACAAGGATGTATTATGAGTATTTCATATATGTGTTGCTGCCTCAGCACCTGAACGACGTCCCACCTTCACCACTTTTTTTTCTGTGTGAGGGAATACAGTATCCACAGTTCACATAATCCAGTAGAAATTCATAAACATGTTTTAAGCTGTTTCAACTTCGCTTTTCTCTTGTTACATTTGTCGTGTGTGATATGCACTGATATATACGTACACCATGGATCTTTTTTTCTATGTTATTGTTCTTGTCTTGATGTTAGGAAGGCATGCAATGATGCAAAATAAAATCATGCAAAATGTTATTAATCCATCTCAGCTGCATTAAATCTAAAGTAACAACCTGTTTTTAAAATATAAGGAGTAGAAAGTGCAGATATTTGTGTTAAAATCTAGCAAGCAAGAGGTTGTCAGAAAAATGTAAAGAACTCAAAAATGTGTACATAGTTACTTCTCACCTCTGGATGCCGCATAGACGCATGACTTTGATGTCATATTGCAATGCAGAACTGTCAGAGAAAAAAGCTGGCGTTGATAAAATGAGCTTATAAACTTAGAGGCTTCAGATTCAGGAGGAAGGAGTTGTTCAGTGACATTATCAGGCCAGAGAACAATAGAGAATCACAAGGCGTTTATGCAGAGCCATGTGAGGGTCTGAAAGGGTTAGTTTGGGTTTTTAGTACAACTATCAGTGGTGGCTGGTGCTAAACAAGACTGGGGGAGTGCCAGAGAGTATGAACACAGCATGAATATGTGAGCAGAGCCAAATGTTTTGATGTTTCATTCAACTGATAATGCTTGTGTTGACATATAAGTATTTCATTTTAATAAAAATAATTAAAATTACACAAGCATTTTAATGAAAAGTGAACACCTCCTGTCTCACCTCCGGTCCAATGGGAAGCCAAGAGATTATCCACTTGACCGCAGAATAGACACTATGCAGCAGCCCTACATCAGCTATGCAGCCGAATAGTCAAATGGTGTTTGGTTTCATATTCCATTAAATTACTGTCCCTGTGTAAAACACTGCGGTGTAGGACACTAAACGGAGGAGTAATGGGCTGAAAAAGACAACTGTGTTACCTGTGACATTTGAAACTTTATGTTGTATGCTTTATGTTGATTCTGATCCTGAAAGCATCTGTATCTTGTCTGGATCTCACTCAAAGCCACTTGACAATGCAGCAAAAATCATCTAATCACATAAGCACAAGAAAATAAAAACTATTCTGATTGGTTCCGGGGTGCTACTAATTATGCCCTACAGTGATTCTTTAATCCTCCAATGAGAGCGCTGCCTCGTGTCACCTGTTTGCCAAAAATATTAGGAGCCACTACACACTCATTTGTCCGGTGCCCTGCGACCAGGAAGTGAATATATTAACATGGAAATGAAGTAAATACAGTTAAAAACAACTTAAATAAATGTTGACATGAACTACAGGACACAGGACGAGGCATAATAATACTAATCTAAGCATTCATTCTTGCTAAAATGAATATGTTTAATATTATGTTTAATATTAACTCTTCTCCATGTAATTTTAGGTGGGGCGCCGCCCCTGAGCCCCCAGTAGACCAGACAACACTGACAACTATGCCACCAAAAAAATCACTACTAGTTTAAGTACTTCCTATATTTATAGTATTTTCACTGTCCTGCCTTTCCTTCAGATAAGCCTTTGTGATGGGAAATGAAGCCATTATATTGTTCTCATCACCACCAACTTGTATGTTCTGTGAGGTAAAATGACTGATTTCATAAAGGAGTCTGGTGGCTTTGAAGAGAGTGATATAACAACTTTTGATCCTCGTGGCAAAATGAGCATGGATTCACAGCCTTCTGCTCAAGGGCATGGGCAACTCACCTCTGATTAGAGGGCATTAATGTTCATTTTTTAATATAAATTTCACAACATATAGAAGGAAGACCCAAACAGTTGACTCTGTTTCAACACCGGTCTTGCATAGTTTAGAATGATTTAAAACTGAAGGTTTTGAGCCATTTTCAACCCATGAAATGATGATTTTTAGAAATTTGGCAAGTAAGTTTCACAGAGCTTGGTCTCTGAAGTGTTTCACGAGAATAAAAATTGTTAAAATACAACCATAAATACTGTTAGTTCTTAAATGGGAGCGAGGGGCAGTTGATAAGTAATAGACAGGCTTCCATCCAGAGCTGTTTGATTAAGGAGCTAAAAGACGTAAGAGGTATTTTGTTAAAAACCTGAAGCTGGTTTTAGCTTTTGAACTGAACTGAACTGAACCTCTGGTCTGGATCATGTAACGTTGTTCCAAACTCGTTCACAGATTGTCAAAGCCTTTGTCTAACATTTGCATGTGCAGCTCTACATACATGGTGGTGTTTCTTTGCTGTTTTCCATCTAATATGTGATTTGTGTTTGTTTCTTGTTTTAATTCAGTGAACTTTACACTCTCCTTATTGGTCCACACATGCAGACACATGCTGTTATTCATCAAATCTGTTCACTTTACGCTTTTATTGACACACCAACTTTTCCACCTCTCCCAAGTGTAAAAACTTCTTTGCAATATTTCAGTTTTTTCCAGGCTTTTTAATGTGCAAATTGAAAATGCAAATACAAACAGCTGGATGGAAGCACCCGTAATGTCAGTATTAACGCCAACACGGATGTGTTTCATCACATTACCGCCATATTGTTTAGTTTGCAACTTGCAGTGCCTCTTTAAATGTAGTTTAGTGCAAGGACAGTGTCAAACACCCCGAGTCTGAAGGCAGAACTCAGAAATATGTGCACACATGTCAAGATGAAGCCGAAACATGGAGCCTACTCCTCCTCTGTGATTTCATATCTCTTAGAACAACAGTGAAGTTGTATATCAAATAGTGACAACACATCACATCACACAGTATTGCCATAAAATATTCTTTCGAGTGGGGTTTATTGTCGCAGCCATATGGCAGCGGAGTCTGCCACGAGCCGACAGGATGAAGAGGGTCTGAAAGAATGAGGGAAAACTGGTATGAGGGAGCATCAATCACGCCGTAATTACTGTCTGTCCTCTCAATCTGCGTGTCTCCATTACAGATCCGCAGTGTGCAGATCCTACCGGTGGATTATGAGATCGAGTACATCTGCAGAGGAAACCGGGTGATCGTCGGGCCCAAGGTCAGGAAGTGCTTACCCAACGGCACGTGGACGGACATGACGCAGCACAGCCGATGTTGTAAGCCCTTTTAACCCACCCCTTATCTTCCATTTGATTGTTTTTTAGACCACGCTTATATAAAAAAATCCCCTCTTACATGCCGTACGCCATCTAAAGCCCAAACTACAAAAAAAATACAATCTCAGTTGTTACTGTATGTCAGCATTTTACTGCTTTCTCTGTGAAATTACACAGAGAAGAAAGTGTGAAAATCTGCGAGCGCTTATTCTCAGTTTTCTAAAGCTTGCAGACATTTTACTGCCAACAGTTAAAGCACTAATATGAAAATACATAGTAAAGTGATGCAATCTCAAGAGGAGCTTACATGAGACAAACCACAGCTTTGTACTGAGGCTTCCTACATTTCCTGTTAATATTATCACATCTATCACATCTCGAAAAACATTATCAAGAAATAAAATGCAAACCTGCTGAGAAATATTGATGATGCTATCGAGTGATTTGAAACTGTGAAGTGGTTCTCAAACTTTTTTAGCTTGAAATGAAATCATGACATGACTGACTGACGCTTTCAAAACAGTGTCTGAAAGTGTTTTCACTTTGATCTTCTTATGTCTTTCATGTCTTGTTGTGTCTTTTACGTTGTTTTGATCTTGTTTTGATCTTCGTTTTCATCTTGTTACATCTTTTATGTTAATGTTGTCCGTCGTGTCTTTTACATTGTTTTTGTCTTGTTCTGTCTTTTGCGTCATTTTCATTTCGTTCTTGTTTACAAACAATTTCAGAGAACAATCTTCTTCTATTTTAATTTAATCATCAAATCATATTGTTGTGTATTTTACTCGTGAATGTGAAGATTCCCAGTTGGAAATCCCATCTGGATCGCCCCCTGTAGTCGGATTTCAAAATCCAAGATGGCTGCCCCATGCATCGACAGTAGTAAACACTGTAGTAATATACTGGCATTTAGGACATCTGTCTCATTTGTGTCTCATTACATCAGTCATACATACAGTACTGTCCAACTTCTACCTGTTGACATGTCGCTACAGTCTTTGTAAAATACAGTGTAATGTGTTGTTATCAACTGCAATCACCAATCATGACTAACACGGCTAGAACTGGTATTATTGGTTTTCTGACTTGTTGTACTGGAACACAATCATCTCAGGTGTGACATCTGAGGTTAATGGATTGCAGGCATAGAGTTGCAACAATGAATGGTCAATTATTAAGATAAGACAAACTACTTTGATAATTGATTATATCATTTTTCCAGCAGATAATCTTCCAGATTGCATCTTCTCAAATGTGCACATTTAATACTTTTTTTTGTTTTATCTGATAGTAAACTGAATATCTTTATCATCATATTTCCTTATTTTGGTGAATTGTATAAATTTTGCTGTTTTATATCATCCTACTCCTGTTTCCATACTTCACATGATAACTTCAAAGAGCTTTTAATAATGTTGTTCTGCTCTTCGTCAACAATCCAACAGAGACATACAACCTAATATACAGCTCTGCTGATTACACAAGGGACTTCACGTGTGTCTTCCCTTATTTGACGTAATGATGTAAATGTATGTGATGTAAACAATGGCTGCAGTTACATGGACAATATTTCTTCAGTCTGATTGAAGTAGTTCTGATCAGACTTGAAGTGTTTTCTGATGTAAATGTAAACACGGTCTCTGTAACTTGAGTAGCAGCTGTTTTGTGGACGAAATCCTGCATAAAAAAACAAACCAGTTGTAACTGACGAGGCCTTGGAGAAGTCGGCAAAGTCTGACCAAAGGAGAAAATGTAGGAGGGAGGAGACTGAAACACTCACTTCTAATTAAGTCAAAGTACTGTTTAAAGCAGTATGAGTGGGTTTGAAAATACTAATGTAGACTGTAGATGTGTGATGTGACATTACAAGCCCCAAATATTTGTCCAGTCCTGTCATTCTATGCCTTTATGCTGAAGACAACTGGAGACAAATGAGTAATTAAATGTAAGAATGTGAAGAGTGCACCCTGGGACGTCATTTAAACAGAAATACTTGTTATTGTTATTTTATTATTATAAGTTATTGTTCACCGCCAATTACAACTCTTTATTACCTCTTCATTGGAATTGTGCAAATAGAGAAATAAATCAGCTATTTCTAGGCTTTGTTCGTTCTCGCTTTGTTCTTTCAAAACTGAGAAGAAAGATTTCCATTCAAGTCATGGATCATGACTAAGAACGTTGTGATATGATGTTTTTGCAAGATCACTCACTAAATGAGGTAAAATTATCTGGGAAAGGGAACAACTTTTATCTTATGATCTGGACAAGCCTTCTACAGTTTCTTGGCTTATTATTTTTTGTCAACATAAAGGTTTAAATGTCTTTGTTCAAAGCTCTGGAATAAAACTCCCACTGGGAAAACACTAAGACAAAAGGAACAAGACCTAAATGCATCCTTAAACCTGGAACCCACTATATTTTCAAATGCTATAGTCACATCTAACCGAGACCAAGCCATGACGAAGACCAGAGCGCATCAAGACCGAGACAAGACCAAGACTCTGAGGAGTCGAGACCGAGTTGAGACCAAGACCAGACTAGATACACAACCGGGGCATTATGGGAAAGTTTTTCAAATGTTACAGATTGATATGGTCTAAGGGGTGAGATGATTCCTGTTGCCAGTGAGTTGCAGAATGAAGCCGGATGTGGAAGAATAAAGAATTGGCAAAAAGTTTTGCAACTAAAAGAAAAGTTCTAACAGTTCCTAACAAAAGTCATTATGTTAACAATAAATCAGGAAATGCAACAGAAATGTAGTGATAACCTGACAGCTGTGGTCTTGACTGGTTTCAAAATAAAACTCAGAGTCCTCTTTGTCTGAGACCGAGACGAGACCAAGACCTTCAGTTGGGTCACTACAACACTATTTTATGAGAAATGACTGTTGATTCTTTGTTTGTATAATTCTGCAAGAAATAAAAAAACTTTACTAACCAGACTTTTAAAACACACATCAGTTCTAGTAAACTTGCGGCAACTCAAGAAAAGTGCAACCTCAACTCAGACCAATGCCTACCATACACCTACACACCAGATACTGAAAAGACTTGTAAAAGACTAAAATGTGACCCCTCTCACATCTAAAGACAATGTGTCAGATGTCACAGAGTTTTTAGTCACAGACTAGAAGATTTTGTAAAGACTATGAATCTTACAGTGTCACAAATTACAAGACTGCAAATCGATTCCTCTATATTTTTGTGTTTTGAATGAGTTTAAGATTGATCTCCACAGGATTCAGTGAGTAGTGGTTCCATATTCATTTGCGGTAAACTCCCTGGTAAAGTCCATGAGTAAATGACAGACAACAACCCAGACTTCAAAGACTCATTCCAGCCAGACTAAACACACACCAAACTGGATTCTGTTTTGCTGTTTAAATCCAACACCTGCGATCAAGCATTTATTTGTTGGAGCGTCAAGTTGGAAAAAAGACCGACTTAAAACAGCTTGGACTGAGATTTATGAACCGTCTCATGTCGAACTATCTGGATGACGGAGCCTCAACTCCATCGAAACTCTCAGAATTTTATTCCGACATTGGAAATTTGTCTGTGACATTGAAATTTCTTGTTAAGTCATCTGGTGTATGGCTGGCTTGAATCAGTTGAAGGATGACAAGAAGATGAGATAAAAACATTGTCCCTATATTTATAGTTGAAATATTTCCTGCTGGTTTGGTCTCAGATTGCCTCCTTTCTCTGCTTTTCTCTGTTTGTTTGTGCATTGTTTTAAAGCAGTGGAAGTATTTTAGCATTTAAGGGATTCAATCTGTTTTGTCTTCTGTGAGGGTTAACTGTGTTTTTGCTGCAAACAGGATTTCAGGACAGCAAAACCCTGAATTTAAATTCAGCTCAGCTCACATCTATCTGCGCAAATACAGAGAGCACGTCGCAGCTATCCTATCAGATCCCTGTTATTTCTCTGTTGTTGTTCTTTCTGCTTGCATTTAACTCCAGAGGAAATTTGTCGTCCCAGGAGTAAATTCTCTAAAGCAGGATTTTTGTTTTCTCTGGCTTATGTAAGAGAACAAGCTGTGATGTGCAGATTGGAGTTTTATTATGTGCTCACATGCTGGAAGGAAAATTCAACAAAAAAAAAAAAAAAAGCATCCTATTCAAAAAAACCCAAATGGAGACTGATAGTTTGGTCTTTATTGCCTTATTCTGTCTGTTTACTTTGTTTTATACTCTATGTAAAACATGAAAGCTGATTGTCCTACTTTTGTTGCTGTCGTATATCGAGTCTCTTAAGTTTTTTGGTGCATGTATAATGCCCCCCTTCTCATAAACAAGAATCTCTAGTGGTTTATCCTGATACAAAAACAACATTTTGATCAAAACACTAACACCAAACATGAACATATATTAATTAGATTTAGTTTGGTAAATTAGGTTAATTAGGCTCACATCTTATTACTTTACACTCTACCCTCAGACCTACATATATAAGACCCTTTTTATCAATGTTTTGTGGTTCCGACAGTGAGTTGAATCATAAAGGAGATCGGCTCTGTCCCCAAAGTGTCGATGCAAAAAACACTCTTCTCAGTGTCTCGCTCTTTGTTTCTCTGCAGCTGTTGCTGTTGCCTTAAATCAGAGAAAACACAATAAGCATATTTCTTAATTTGCATTAATACAGTGTAGCTGTCTCACACTTAAACATGCATGTGATTTTCTAATAAAGAAAAGTCTTGGAAAATTAGAAACATCTCATGTTTAGCTGTAGAAGTAACTGATTAGTAACCTATTACCAATTAATAACATCAGTGGTGGAAAATGTTTTACAGCTGTGCATGTTTCAGGTTGAAGAACAGAATGTACAGGTTAGTCTTAATTATCTCTGTGACAATGAATCGTCATTTGCTTTGACATTCAATATCTTGACAGCCCTAAACCCAGTTCAGACATGACCGGCGTTCATAATGAGAATGCACCTGAAACAACAACATTGGTTAAAATATTCCATTTCTTCTGTCCACTCTACCAGTCACACTGTGTAAAACGAGGGTCGCGGTGACAGAATTTCTTTTTTTAAACACAGCAGAACTATATCCTGAGGAGACATGAGATGACTATTAAGATAAAAGAAAATCTGAAACAGTGAAAGTGTAATCCTTTCAAGTTTTATGTGATTTAGGATCTCCTTGAGCCAACAAGTCTGTGTGTGTGTGAGGGGAGGGTAGGACTGTGTTTCCACTTAAATAAAAGAGGAATCTAACTGCCACTCTATCGACAGGAAACCAGGTGCTGCAGATGGTGGAACTGTGAGGGTTAAGGTTCACACCAAAAACTGTCCCAAGTGTGTTCATTATTTGATGCCAGAAATCTGTTCAGTTTGGACCAGATCAGAACATATGAGGATGGCCTTTGTATAATGTTCTCTGACTCTAAGGGTGGACTAGATGAAGGATACGATGCTGCTAGCTGTCAGGTATCTGCTTCAGATGGGTTGTCAGATCAGAGTTATGTAAGGGAGGCAAAGGATTTATAAATTATGGAGGAGGAGGAGCATTTCTGGACTGAATCCAGAAGGAGAAGAGAATCAATCAGGCACCCAGGAGGGAAATGTGGATGTTTTGATTTCAGGAAATGTCCAAATTGAAGGAAAAAGTCAAAAGCCAAGGAATTAAAAATCAGTGAAGATCTCTTCCTTTTAAAAGTCTTTGGTGTTAACTTTTCCTTCTGTTGCTTCCTAATGTCATCATCTAAATAATCATGTAAGTTCCTTCTTCTCACATTATTTTCTTTAACTTCTTCTACTGTTTCAGTCTGTTATTTTTAATTCAAGTATTGTCCAAACTAATTAGACTTCTTTATATCATATGTAATGTCCACATGTTAAAATATGAATCAAAATGCACTTAGAATATGTACATTTTCAAAAAACTAGCATTAATAATGAACTAGAACAAAGTATATACCAGAATTTATGATCGTTGGCAGATGCTGTCATCGTAGAACGTCTTGAATCCATTTAAACAGCACAGTTTTTAGTACTGACTGTCCTTTTTCCAGTGCTTTGGTCTCCACCAGCTCAGCACAAATATTTGGCTCTTTAAAATGCTACACATGGTAGCCTCTAACCCTGCTGTTGTGGGTAGGTGGTGTGCTGTGGGTTTATTTTCTCAAAATAGCTACCTGCTGTTGCTGGAAATGAGGCTGATGAAGGCAGAGTTTCTGGCAGGGAAAACCCCACAATAAATGATGTGAAAAGAGCTGCAGAGAGGGCGATTATTTGGTGGGGGTTTCTCACTATAAGCAACACTGTACATAAATTGTTATTTAATCCATCGTTGCTATAAACATAATAATAACTGTAGCTTTAGGTGTGCCGTCTTTAATTGATAATCCTTAATCCTAAAGGTCAAAGAAGAGTCAATCTACAGTTGCAAAACAAAGTTTGTAAACCCTGTGAAACTACCAGAATTTCAGTGTAAGTTACTATAGACACAGAGAGTCTGACTGAACTAATAACACAACCCACCAACAGTTTGTTTCAACAAAGTACAGTGTTTCTGAAACAAAAATACATTTCATATCAACATGTCATGGGTGTGTTTTAACCACTCATGACACTTTTGGCTTTTTGAGGGAACAGAATGAGACTGTAAGTTTGTCAAATATTACACAGATTATGGTAATTTATTGTTGGTTTAATGACTCTAAAAATGAAATTATTACAGTATGTGATTGACAGTCATGAGGTTCAGCCACATGCTTCCAGTTCCAGCTGAGGAGACATTGGTACAGTTGTCTTTTGTAGGATGTTTTTTTTAAATGTGTATATATTCTAAAAATTGTGATTTATTATTCTGATTTGACTTGTGCTTCTCTATTTATTATTGTACTTTTTCTATGTCTTTTTACCTCGACCCTCAGTCTGTAATAAAAGTTTGACTGATTGACTGATTGAGGACTAGTTCCATTTTTTTAATGGAACAACAATGGTATTGTAAATTTATGTGGTGTCCTACATTCTGTCATCCTACTTTTCTCATCTTCTATAAATCAAGTCTTTCCTCAAAACTAAATCTAACACTAAATAAAACCTAAACTAAAACTAGTAACTACTACTTATGTACTTGTGAAACTAAATCTAAACTTAAATCAAAAACCAAACTGAAAGACTAAATGAAAATAAAAACTAATGTAAAAACTATGATAATAGGAAATCTTAATCAGCCAATCGGAGACAGTTTAACTACTTCAAGCTCCTCTTGTCTTCAGTCTCGT
The DNA here is from genome assembly GCA_037367275.1 of Coranthus polyacanthus. NCBI lineage: Eukaryota > Metazoa > Chordata > Actinopteri > Kurtiformes > Apogonidae > Coranthus > Coranthus polyacanthus. The sequence goes on from JAPQRN010000009.1 coordinate 14,535,466, forward strand.
ATTTACCTTTTGATAACTGTGTCTCCTCCTCCTCTTCACTCTGCTCTCAGTGCTCCTGTGTCCCCGGGTGTGGACGTCTCTGGAGAACGGCCGGGTGACGGCGAAGCCCCCCGGGCCGCCGGTGGAGGGGACGGTGCTGCACTACAGCTGCCACGCCGGCTTCATCCTGGAGGGCAGAAACAGCAGCCACTGTACTAAACTGGGAAAGTGGGACTCACCTAAACCCACCTGCCTCTGTGAGTGTCTCACACAGATTTCACACTTAAGCCTCTAATTACAGCAGAATCAAGTGAATGACAGTGTGATGGCATTTACTGTCCTTTGGGGAATTCAGTGTTCACGACATCATTGACGTTTACACCGTTGGGTTTTTACACTTAAAAAGTAAAGATGTAAAGTAAAATTAGCTGCGAAATAATTGTTTTGTTTCCAGAAACACAAAACCTAAATAAAAACACAAAAAACAATGCAACACAAACTAGTGTGTTAATGGTTAGTGTACAGGAATAAAACGGTTTTTCACAGTGGGACCATTTAATAAACAATGGTTTTGTAAATCATATTTGATGTCATGCATTCTTTCATCTGACCGTTTTCAGTGTCTTTAAATCAAGGCTTTCCTGGTAACAAACTAACACTAACCTTAATCCACTGTAGCAATAATATGTATAAATGTATTTGGAATCAGTGTCTATTGAGACTGTACGTTTTAATCAACACTGCGAGATATTTAAAATACATGTGTTTATTGTTTACAGCATATTAAATAAAGGGATTGTTTTGGCAGGAAACTGGATTCTGATAAAACCAACACTGCTCCCTCATCATTGAAATAAGGCTCAATTAAATTCTACTTCATAAAAATCAGACCATAAGGCTTTAAGGATGATGGATAATTACAAACACCTGCTCTCCCCACGGTGGAGCGGCGTTGCTAGGAAATAAACGAGCCAACCAATCATAGCGTAATCCTCCGAGGACAGGCTGCTCTATCAGCAGCAGCAGGTAAAATAATGATGATGATGTCCCATATATTTAGATTTACTGGATAAGCAGCGAGTGAGTTTAACAGATATCAGTGGCTGCCAAGGAGGCATTCACTGTTACAGCAGTCGGCGTGTTTGAAAAGATCAGTTCAAAGTTGTGCAAACAAATGAGGACTTGGGGAATGTGTCTATACAGACGGGTGACAAATGAAAGGAAAAACAATCATAAAGACTGGGTTGCACCAGCAGAGATTAACTTAAAATCAGTAGTAATTAGAGATCAGCAAGACAAGAGTATGTAGCTGCAGACGTCAGCAGCGGTAACATTATTTAAGAAAGTAAATTATTTATAAGAAATAGATTTTGAAAGTCAAACAACCCTCTTTAAAGGAGTTATATGTAGTATTTCTACTTTAAAATATTCAAAAATGACCTAAAGGTATAATTAGAGTGTTTAGAATAAACAGTTCCGATGTTATGTCAAAGATGTCAATGTACTGTATTACAGAGATATGAACTGAAGTTATACACAGTGATGGACCAACATGTGAATGTATGTGACCACTAGAGGGAGTTGTGAGTCACTCTGCTGGTCTCCCAGTGCGTTGAAAACTAACGCCAAGAGGGTCTTGGACCAAAGCAGCAGGATGTGATGAGTTGGGATGAGAACTGGTAAGAAACAACTTTCAGAGTCAAATAAAAGAAGTGATAAAAAATAGACTCATTGTGGTTGTTTTGACTGGAGTCGACTTTAAAGTAACAGAATGAAGTTTGATGCTGAAATGTAAGCGTTTCTTCTACACTGGTGAGTTTGATTGTGAAGCTTATGAAGGTATAAAATTACTATGTTATGTTATTATGTTGCTGCCGTTTGTTGATCCACGCTTCAGACTAAACTGTGACTGTTCTGACCTTCTTTGGACAATTCAAAACTTTAAGTCTTTATACAATATGTAACATTACGTTTTAGTGAGTAGAATATATTTTAAAATCAAATGACTCGATTTAAGGCTTAGTTTGCATTAGTTTTGTAGCTGAGGTTTATGCACTTATGAGGACTATAAAATAAAAACATGGAGGCTGAACCAGGAGCAACTTTTCATGCTCCTTAAACCACTTCTGTTTCTTTACTTTTCACAATAAAAGCTCTAGGCTGATACACTGTGGAACTGAACCCAAATTCACTGAGCACTGGTAACTGAATATAATGCCTTACAGTACAGACAGTTTTTTCGCCAATTAGTAGCACACAGACTTTAAAAATATGTAGTTTATTCATTATAAATGCTGAAATGTGACTTCCTGTCAACCAGGTCGAGGTGAAAAATGAGTAAAAATGAGTAAATCCAGATTTCAAATTAATCAGAGCACAATTAAAAACTAATCAGATAGTTTATTGATGTGCATTAATGTAATGACAAATCCAAAAGACCATTCCACATTAGCGGCAGCCATATTGGTTGTTTACAGAGTTACGTCAGTGGCTCTTCTCCGTCAGTCATCGATTCACACTCTCTGGTTGTGATTGACTGATCCAGTCTCGGTGGAAGTCTGTTTGAAGCCAGACTTATTATGCTGTGTCATTGAAGGTCAAAATCAATGTACTAAATTTTCACAGTTACACAAGTCTGTATTTTACAGGTAAATTGAAAATAGTTTGAGGCTATTAGGTCTTCCTCTGGTATTTTTTAGAGTCAGAAAATAAAAATGTGACTTAAGTGCATTTAGATAACATTTAGATAATGTATAAGCTGCTGCCTTTCTGTGCAGTCGTACATGGATTCCTGACTTCAATATTAAATATTGTTTTCATCGTCTGGTGAACAGACAGTGAGGAACAGGCTTTAAAGATTCTTCCACTTGCCTTTGTGTCTCTTCTCTGCAGCTCATTCATAGAAGATATACTTCAGTTAAAAGTCTGAATACTGACGCAAGTACAAGTTTATTTATGTAGTAACTTCTCATACACAGAGGTTAACTGGGTTAAGATCTGGTGACTGTGAAGGTCATTCCCATCATTTTCATCAAACCATTCAGTAACCCCTCTATGGATGTGTCCTCACCACTTCCGTCAGGTTTTTTCATTAATTTGTCACTCGTATGTATGTGTTTTATTTAACAAGGTTAATGTCTCATTAGTCAGGTTTCCATCCAAATGTGTCACACATTTTAACCGACTTTTTAAAAATCTGCTAAATAAATGTTAATTTATGCACGTTTCCATCTTCTACTGTTATGTGAATACTAATAGTCAGCTCATCTTAAACTATGTCCGTTAGATGTAGTGTTTCATACATTAAAGGTCCTGTACTGTGAAAATGCACTTTTATTGGGTTGTTAGGTTTATATAAACTCTGTGGTGTAAAATAAAAGCTGTGAAAATATGAACTTGCTCAGTCCTCTAGTGTCTCCACCACAAGATGTCCTCCAGACAAAACAAGACAGTTAGAAAATCCACTGCTTGTGATGTAGTAAGCAGAAACAATATCCATAACCAATCATATTCAAGGTATTTTTTAAATGTGTTAGCCCCGCCCCCATCAGTTACAGAATAGTGTCCATGTTGGTAAAACTATCTATGAAAAGTGTATTATTCCTGCTTCAGTGAATCAAAACTACTGCACAGACTAGTGCAGTAGTGCAGAGGAGTAGTGCAGTAGGAGCAGTAGACAAATGTTACAGACCAGTGGATGGATTTGACTTTTGGAGAGTTATTTTGACTTATCTTCAGTCTTTTTGGATGATGTACAGCACATTAACAACTGATAACTGTTGACACCTGTTGAGAATTCTGCTGTTGGTAACGGTTGCTAAGGGATCTGTGGTTAACCAATCAGAACATTGGCTGATGAAAAGTGGGAGGTGACAGTATCCTCTCAGTGTAATATGAGCTGTTTGTGGCAGAGACACAGAGAAGCATCATAAAAGTGAGGAAAAATCAAATCTATACTCTTATTTATGTCACCACCATTACAGAAGTCTTTAACATACACATATACATGGTAGAGATAGGACTTTAAGTGTTAAGATATGGGACCTTTAACATACAATCTGAGCTGTTGATTGAGGAGCTGATAGTAAGAGGGATTTAGTCAAAAACCTGAAGCTGCTTCAGCTTTTGTCCCCAAAGTAAACAGTCTGGATCATATGATGTTGTTTCAGATTCTTCTTCAGTTTGTCAAAGCCTTTGTGTAACATTTGTTTCTGCATCTCTTCATACACGGTGGCGTTTCATAATTGTTTCCATCTAATATGTCATTTGCGTTTGTTTCTTGAATTAATTCAGTGGACGTTGCAGTCAGACAGAACTCACACAGAATTGTTCCATAAATCTTAATTTCTTTGGCCCTTTTATCAATACACCAGCTTTTTTTTATTTTCAGCATTTCCATGCAGTTTTTTAAAGTGCAAATTGAAAATGTGATTAAAAACAGGATGGTCACACACCTAGTGAGAATAACTTTTTTAAGACCTGAACAACACTAAATACAAACAATATAAAGTTGGTCAAGGACAGAAATCCATTTACTATTTTCTGGATCCTTTAAAATGAACTTAAATTCCTTAGTAAGAAGCTCTGACAGTTTCAGATCTTTCTGCACATTATTCCAGGAATAAGGGGAAGTGGATTTAAAACCTTTTTTGTTTTTTTTAACTCTGGGGAACAAACGCAGATGAAACACAGAGCTGAAAGAAATGAGGTTGCCAACTGGTTACTGCACAAGTTGGCATAGCAACCAATAAAGTTGCTATGGTATTGATAGTATTCGGATGAATGAAGAGGGATCATTGAAATAGCTGCAATGGACCCTTTAAATTAGACGAACTGATGTACAATATATCACATGAATATCTACAAAAGTTCATATACAGTGTTTATGTTTTCAGTATAAAGGTTTAAAAGGCTTTGTTCAAAGCTTTGGAATAAAACTCACACGGATAAATCCTGCTGAAAAAGAACAAAATCCAAAAAACCCAAAGCACAAACTTTTAGATAAAAGGATCAAAACAGTTCCTTAAATACATCCCTGGACCTGGAAACCAGTATATTTGATGACATTACTCTCTTATACTTAACATTAAAGTGTTACGGGAAGAAAAAAAAAAGTCACTAACCTGAGAGTTAAACCACATACATCTCTTCTAGACTTACTTTCTCATCCACAGAAAGTACATATACATATAAAGTATACTACCATGATATGATATATTACACGAATATCTAAAACAAGTCAGAGTAGTTCATGTCCATACAGTGATGCTGTTCATCTATAGTGTATATGTAGATACCTGTGCAGGTCTATGTCTTCCTGTGCTGTGTGTAGTATGACTGTAACATGTTATGGGATTACATAATACCTCTGTGTAAAAACTGCTGTGCACAGGATGTGTGCAGTGTCGTAACGCTGCCATCTGCTGGAGGGAAAGTAGATCAGTTTTAAACTTTACTGCACCAAACATGAGCCAATACATTTCAACAAGAGGACTCAGAATCTGTAGTGAAATAAAATGAAAATTCAGTAAATACTTTAGTGTTGTTTCTATTCTGTAATTCTACTCCATTGTTGACCATGTGTTGTACTTTACTCCACGATATTTATTAAAAACATTTTTAATTGTTGCTTTGGAGACTCAGATTTTACATACAAACATATCAGTTTTACAAGTGCATTAGTAGTTATAGTTTTATATACATATTTTGAGGAATTTATGAGTTTTAGTTGAGTTTTTCTTTAGGACCGTCATGAGGAAAGCCTTGATTTATAGAAACAGAAAAAGGTCGAATGAAAAAATGCATGACATCAAATATGATTTACAAAAACATGATTTATTATGGTGCAAAGACATTTTATTCTTTTCATACCGTGAACGATCGACACTGGAGGGAAATTAAGCTTATTTTATCTGAATTATTTTCACTTTAGTTCATGTTGCATTGTTTGTTTGTGTTGTTTATGTTTGCTTTAGTTTTTGTGTCTTTTAGTTTTATTTCAGTTAACGAAATTCCATTTTTGTGCTACTATAGTTTTAACCTTTTAGTTAACTGTAATAACTAATAATCTGATCCAGCTGTATATTAAAGCAGTTAAAATGACCTTAACCAGCCATTGTAATATAATGCATTAATAATCTTAATAATTGATATACTTTAAAATGGTTTGAATTCTTTTCCTTCTAAACTTTCTGAACTATGTGAATGAAGAACACAAACTGCTAGTTTTTATCTTCCTTTCTGGATGCAATGTTTTCCTCTTCAATAAAACACCTTGAATTGCTGTTATTTATGAAACGTGCCTTACAAATAAATAAGCCTTGCATTGCCTTACATAAAGAACCTGAGAACTTTTTCCACAGCTACATCACAGCATAATAATAACAGTAAGGTTAAACGTGGTTTTGCTTTGTTAGATTTTCTGTTTCTGACTGACTTTGTATTTTAATCTTCTCTTCTTCTTCTTTCCCGTTTCCTGCTACAGATGACAGAAACTACACAGGTAGGAATCATTTTCACATCATAGAAATCCTATGTCACTATACTTTGTGTGGTCAAATGTATGTGGTCACTTATGATTGTTGAACATGTCTTTTGTGTTAATATTCTGTTATTAAAACCTCTACTCATCTGGGAGGGATTTCCAAAATTCCTGGAAACTGTCTAAAATATCACTGCATGTGGTTGCATTAAAATGAACGAAAACAAAATGAAAACAACTGCCTCAGAATAAAAATACACTAAATACTTGGTCATATGGTGTATGTTGCAGTGTGTATTCTCACCACATGGGGGCAGCAGCGATCTTTGTGAAAATGGCCAAACTGGAAAGAAATTGTACATAATGTATATCTGTCTGAAAATCAGGGAATTGATCCAACCATTGTCATCCAATCTTAAAATCACCACTAAACAACTTAATGTAAAATATCACAACCACAGACATTGGGTAAAATTGTTCCTACATTGAGTATAAGTGACTATAGTTCAGAATCAGACACCTGCATTGTATAAATTAAAACAAAAGGACATAAATTCAGCACTTTGATGTAAATGTATATATTTCTGAGAGAAGATGTGTACAGACTGCTTCCACGTCTTCAGTTCTGACTTAGAGTGAGACCCCTGGTAAAAGAGGTGTAGAAAATCGAATTGTGAAACCAGTGAATATTCATAATCTTTAATGCACTGCAGAAGGATTTACGTTCTGTTTTTTAAACGGTTACAGGTCACACAGAAATTTGCAGCCGTTTATGTTACAGACTGCTGCAGTTTGTTGTTTTGAAAGCACTTTCAAATAAATAAAAAGGCAGTTAACTGATGAAAAAGCAGCCAAGTGCAAGATGCGATATGTTGACATGCATCGAGAATCATAATCAAACCTATAATTGTGAGGCTGTTGAAGATTCATTTAGAGATAGTACATTTTACAAATTGTCGGCATCATCGGAAGTCGACACCGATAGTGGTTGATAGTTGATGTTAATCCATTAAACGTTAAATATTGTGGGAAGGTTTAAAATCGCTCCCACCTAGATTTGTTACCGTTTGATGTCCAGTTCCACATGTATTGATTCATTACTTTGAGTTTGATGTTCAGTGATTCATATTTATTCATTTAGGTATTTATTACTTTGACTTAAACATTCAACAGTTATCTGGTTTCGAATAAAGTGAAACATGATTTCAGATATACAGAATGTGTTTTCAGTGTTCAGTACAATTATTTGAGGGAGGAGGGGGTGAAATGATATCGGCCGATTAATCATCTATTGACTTTTCCAAACAATCATTATTATATCAGCCTTTAAAATCCACCATCGGTCGACCTCTCTGCTGGTTCATGGTTGTGATTAAAGCTTTAAATTATCTTACACTCTGCTGTTCTTCTTCTTTTATGGGCGGATGCTGTTTCATGGAATTTTTTTTTTTTTTTTTAGAAAGATTAAAATAACTGGACATTTACAGGAAAGTATTTAAGTGAAAGAGAAGCGTAAAATATGGGAGAATCTTTTGAAAAACAGTAATGTGGACAGGTCTGTACATGTAGCTGAGGGTCATCTGTAAAATCCACAAACTCTTAAGAAATCTGGGGAAAGAGAAACTTTTCTATTCCCTAATATATCATTTGATTACATTTAAATTCAAATTACAACCTCAGCATGTGCAAAATCCAGAGTAAAAAAAAAATGAATATGCATATTGATCATTAAAAACACAATTTGCTCACTAGTCCGTTGCGTGAGGAACATTATTTTTTTACCCCCGAGTGTTGAGCTAATCCTTCTCTTATGAAGCCATGCACTGAGAAAGAAGATTAAGGCTATTTAATTTGCTTATGAGCATCATTAGTGAGGTAGCATTTTTCATAACTTAACTCCTCCAAGCCCTCCATGTCTTTGGTTAATTGTAGTTTTAATGGACATTCGGTGTTCTTATTTGTTTTTGCTAATTGTTTTGCCATGCACCTGCCCATAATGAAGAGGGATTCTTAGAGAAACTGAGTGTTAATAAGCAGGGATTAATCTGTGCAGTCCTGCTGTACATCCCGCTCCGTTACCGTTAGGTTTACTGATACTGCCAGTGTGTGTAACTTGTACAAGTTTGCAGCAGGTCATAGCTGGAAATGAACTAATGTGCTTAGTCAGCCTTCTCTTGGAAAAATAGGGTCAAAACATCCACCAGTCCAACCATTTATCTGGACCCTGGCAGCAGTGATGAATACATTAGTTACTGCCGCAGGAGGGCTCAGCCTCTTGCACGGTTATGTCACCACATTAGGAGTTGGCCAGATATTGAATCATACTTGTGTTACAATTCTTGGAAAGCTCACAACTCTGTAGTGTGTTGAAGAGAGCATAAATCATCAGAGGTCTGTAAGAAAGAAAAATGCTCCTATTTCCACACGGACTTAGTATTCATACACCCAACCTGGACAGGCGTCTATACTTTAGTTATTGTTAACAAATCCTAATTAAAGACTGTAATCTTCCATAGCCAGACGTATTTCCACACTAGATAGGTCTGGTACCATCTACTATCATTCTGGAAATGAGGTAAAAGCTCTTTCGGCTGTTTGTATAGTTTGTATTTTATTCAATTCAAATATAATCTCAGTTAAATGTTTTAGTTATACAGCGGGGAGCAGTCTGGCTCACTGGAAGTACTCTGCCAGAATAAGGGTGAATAATTCCTTCGTGCAGTGGCAGGATTTTCATTTTTCTTCCTTCTTCTATCTGTGAGTTACCGTTTTGAAAGAACAACAACCTCCGAGCAGCAACTGCATCCTGAAATTAACACCCCAAAGTGCTTCCTCATGTGCGCATGTTCCACCAAAACGGTTTCTCTCCCGACACTATTTAGCAAATGCACTGTTGCAGCATCCATCGCTCAAGATCTAGACAAACAACCCAGGTAACTTTTATCCCTATTCTCAGAACAATAGTGGAGGATGTCAGACCTATTTACAGCACTGACACTAATGAAGGGTGGAGATAGGTCTGGATATACGAGACTAGTAACCATGTAGAAATAACTAGATAATCTTTCTTATGTTTGCTTTAAAGTTAAACAAAATGTGGTTCATCCTGTCACACACAACCAATCTGTAAGATGGAGGGTCATCTTCAGCAGCTCCTTTAACTCATGGTGTCAAGGCTTCACTGCTGCGTCATGGGTTGTTAGCATTACTGTGGCTAGGCTAGTGGATTTCTTTGAGTCTGTTTGTAATGATTCTTTATAATCTGTCAGCACTAAAAGTGTTTGGTTCTTTCACTTAAATCTACAGAACGTTGTGTAAGGTGTTTTGCTGTTGCTGTACAGCCATGATGTCTGAGTTAAAACATGTTCAGATTGCGTTCAGCTGCAGATGCCAAATGCCCGGTTAGTCTGGGTCCCAAGTGGGCGCATCACTGATTGATGTATCATCAAGTTATGGATATTAGTGTAACTGTTATGCTAATTTTTCTCCTCTGTGAAGCCCTGGAGCTGTAAAAAAGGCATGTGGTCCAGCCCTAATGTCATTGTCAAACCTTTTTTTCAGTGTGTGGTTGCAGCTCGGAGGATGTTGTTCTTTCAAAACAGTAACAGACAGATAGAGGAAGGAAGGAGTATGACATTGGTGCCATTGGGTGAATTCCAGATACATCCTTTGAGGCAGATAGAGCAGAGACACAGAGTTGCACTGACTGAATTCTGGACCGATTCTGATGTTTAAATTAAAAATATGGCCGATAGCTGATGTTATTTTCTGTTTATTTAGTTTTTATTGTTATTTATTTCTCTTTTTATGAAATCCTCATTGTAAAAAAAATATTATCTTTGACTGATCACAAATTCATACAAATTTATGGAACGAGAGCCTGTTCTCACTCCCAAGTCGTCACATTCTGCCCTTGGCCTCCTTTTCAACGCCCTTGGCACCTCTATAACATCAATTTTTAACATGCAGGAACCAGATGGAAGTCGATGTAAATCCTGGGATGCCAGAAATTGACGACATGGACCAAGTAACGTTGTTAAGTAGTAAAAACCTTAGTAGGAGACGGTTGAGGCGGTTAAGGTGGAACACTGGACTTACACACAGGAGGCCAGGTTCATGGTTCAGGATTGTGTGTTTTCTCTCTTTATCTTATTTAGCTCTTCCCCTGACCCATTTCCTCACCTTGACCACATTGTTTTTTTATGCTTAAACCCAACTAAACCACTACCGTGTCTTTGTCTATACGTCTGTCAGACCCTGTGCATCGAAATATGACGACTTGGGAGTGAGAATGTGTAGAATATAACAAAGCAGATAAATACCTGCCTCTGCTATCGGTCAAACAGCCAAAGTCAGTCAAAAAGGATGATGTTGGCCAATATATCCATGCATTCCTATGTGTCCAGGGTTTTTCCTTCATAGAGAATTAAGAGGTGACCACCTCAATGTCAAAGCTGAAATCAGGAGGAAAAAATGCCAGAATTTGAAAATATGCAGACTCCTTGTGGACTCCTCTGGGTCCAAATCTACAAACTAAATATAAATACAGATAACCCAATGTCGTTTCATGGAAAAGTGAAGCTACTTTTCCAAGCTTCCATGTTGAGACATGGAGTAGAGCAGTAGAGTCACGTCCACGTCACGACAGAATCTGATCAGCAATCGGTAATTACAGTTGTCAATCACTTATTCAACCCACCTACCTGCCTGAAAACTCCTGTGATTGGCCAAAATCTGGGCGTTACAGGGTCAGTCTTGAGCCAGTTAAAGGCATGGTACATGAGATGGTACCACCTCTGCCTCATTTTGAACCAGGGAAAACCCTGATGTCTTAAAATGGGATTGACAAGATTATATTTCTTTTTAGAAAAGAAATAAGACAAATTTCACAGAAAAACCTTTTTAAACTCTCAATTCAATTTACAAATTCCTTTTTGTACAATTTTCTCCAGAATTACACCGTACAACATGATTCATAATAACCACACTAGTCAACTGCTGCACACACACTTTTGTCCATATTGGGTTCAAACATGTATTTTTACACACTGGATACGCCTCCCCAAAGAGTCTTATGCAAGTAATCCCATAAGTTGCTGATAAAAACTTTGACAATGTCATGGATAGACTTTACAAACACGTAATTAACAAAGCAGCAGAGAACAGGGTTTCCTTAAATAGAAATTTCCATCTAGTGTCTCAATGCTGACCTGCTTCTGGCTCCGCTCCTCTCCATGTGCCATCACCACCCACTTACTGCCTCCTCAGCGGGAGAAAGGTTAATACCCTGTTCCTGTCTGTGTCTGCTTCACCCAGTGTGTCTGTACAGTAATATGCTTATTTTGTGTGGAGCTCCAAATATGCACTTTCCAGTTCTGTAGGGTATTTTCTCTGTTTGTCTGACATTATACCAGCAGCGTGGATACACAGTGGCGAGCAGAGACAAATCAGCAGCAATCAGGATTTAACAAGCTAAAGCAGCTTCCGTACAAACTCTGCAGCCCTGCAGCATAAATCCATATTAGAGATGGAGCGAATGTATTGCAATATTATGTAAGTCGTGTCGATAATTTAAAAATGTATTTACTACCGGTTTCCATGATTCATTTACTGCTCAATCTGAATTTAGTCAATGGTTAATTTTTTAAAAGAATGAAAGTCCAGAATGGTGGTGTGTGCATTATGTCGAGATCACAAGTTAATCGAGATCAATTTTTTTGTGGGTTCATTTTTCTAGTTCATCTCAAGGTAAATAAACCTGTTTATTTCCTTTATATACTCCCATTTTCTCTGTTGTAAATAACTAGATATACTTCTTTTATTATGCTTATTTCTTCTTGTTTAATTCTTCGTGTTTAACTTCTCGTCCTTTCAGTGAAAATACTTGTCTTTTTATTACTTTCCACCTATAGTACTTGCTTGTTTTTTTCATTTGTTATCATTTCTACTTGCTATGTTTTTTTGTTTATTGTTTACACCTAAATACCAGGACAAATTCCTCATATTGTGAAAATTATACAAACCCGATTCTGATTCACAAGAAAACAAAAAGCCAAATTCTTGAAATAACAAGATCATTTATCACATGAAAACCACCTGTTTTCTCAAAATCACGTGATAATTGACAAGGACCGATGTGAATGTTATCTCTAACAGGACATGTTTCGGTTTCTGCATGTGTTGATCGATAATAAGTGCTCCATGATCTGACATTTTCAGCTTAAATCAGTTGCTACAGTTGTCAAGATGCCATCTGTGCTAAGCTGGCATGGCCCTCCTGATCTCTGAGAAACACAATGAGTAAAAAGAGGAGACAATCTTTTAATTTCTTGTATATTATTTTTTGTATAGCATTGAGATGGTTACCACATTGCAGCTGAAGAAGACACATAAGTACATGAAGCACACTGTACCTGTACTACAACGTATACTGTGCACTAAATATTTAAAGCTACTGCAGATAAATATAGATGGGAACACATTACACGCCTTTTTCAAAGGACATACATGACATAAACGTACAGACGGGTAACAAATGAAAAGAAAAAACAACATTAAGTGAATAATAAAATGAGTTAAGAGAATATATCATCGCTTTTTCAGGGTTTCTGCAGGTTTCGACAAGTTCAATTTAAGACTTTTTAAGACCATTATGAAGCAGTTTAAGACCTACTGCAGGTCCACACTGGTAAAAAATTATATCTCAGGGTTTTTCTTGCATAGAAGCCTCTGTCAAAGTTGGTGCCACCTCCAGCTCTTAATGTGGGTCTTCATGGAAAACAAACACTCTTTTCTAACAAGCATTGCACGTGAACTTTTGTAATTTGAAATAGCACTTGCAGTATTACACCAATGTGGTTGCACATTTTTTACCAAGTTTTACTGGTGTAGAAAAGAAGCTCTTAAACTTTCTTTTAGGATGTCAAAGCGTTTACGGCACTGACCTTTTTATCGTCAACACCTCCAACAAATGTTGCATCTAAACTGCACGATGGAGAAAACAAGATAATCAATAAATCTGCAAACAGACACTGACATGTATTCCCCTATTGCTGACTTGAAGATAAAATAACACCGATACTGATGTTCTGCAGATATATCTGCGCATCCCTTCTCCTTATCTGACTTTATATGTGAATAATTTGAGTGTTTTCTTGCCTTCAACCAAGAACCAAATGTGTTATTCTTGAGCTCCATCTCATTGATTTAGAGTAACATTCACAGAAATCATTTGAACGTACTACTTCTAGAAGTATGTGTTTTTTTGATGAGAAGAGATTCCATGTTAGTCCAAACGCCACATCGAGACACAGTTGCTGGATGAGTTCTGATAAATTTTGACTGTGCTGCATAGTTTGCATTAGTGCTTATTGGTTCTGTGTTGGTTTGGTTTTGTAGTTTCAATATGTATCAGTGCACATTTTTCCCATAAAGACATTTAAAAGAGAGACTAAAATTAAGCCAACTTTAAAAAATTCTACTCCACAATCTCATCAGTTTTTAAAGTTGCCCTCCACCTCCTCCACCTTCGAATCTCCAAATATTGTTCATTTGATAAGTTTAACTTCCCAACACAACACATATATTTCTCTCTCTGTTCTACTTTTCAGTTTGGGTGAAGTTTAAGTTTCCACACTGAGCGTTTTAAAAAATTGCCCACCAGATACTGACAGGCACCAAAATATTAGTGATTTCATAAATCCTGCCTGTAGGTACTATTAGAGAAATCTTGCCCTTTACCATCCTTAGCTGTTGTGAGGTTAGAACACAGGTCACTCTGCTTTCTCCTCATCTTTAAGAGACATAATGTCTCCAGACCAAGGTTGGCAGACAAACTGTCCTTGTGTCTCCCTTTCGTTAGGGTTGACGTATAACCAGGTTACAGGTATATTTACACTACTGGACTAATGACTGATTATAGTATTCGTAGTATATAAGCTTTGTACAACGGGAAGTGCATTCAGAACTGGATTCATCAATGTCCTGTATTGATCAATCTCTGTTCTCATGAGCTCGTGCCAATAAATGTTTCCCACGTAACACATACATACATTCCTCAGTCTTCAGAGTCTTTCTAAGCCGGCCCACAGAAAAATAGTCTATTAGGTACATGCCCTAAACTTAGATTTAAGAGGAGTGACTTTCTTTCTGAAGCAAATGAACATGAAACACAGTATGAACAAAACAGAAAAACAGGGGGCTTTAAGACTTATCAAAAATCAGATTCAAGATATTTTGAGGCCTGAAAGTTAGATTATTGGATTTTAGACTTTTAAGGACCTGCAGAAACCCTTTTTTTGGTTTTGCATCACTGAACTGTCAAATGTGCATTCATCTTTGTAATGAGAGGTTTATTCACTGCAGCCCGTCGATAATATCCCTCTATGTAACTGTGGACAGGATGTCGTGCTGGCAGTCTGATCACGTCCTGCGTTAACATCCTCAGTCACCTGAGGAAGAGTTGTGCTTCTGTTTTTCCTCACATATCACACTAATGCAAATCACCACACTCATCAGATGTGCACCGTCGACCGCAGCGTGTGACCCTGTTTACTGATGTCTTTCCCAGAGATCAAAATGCACATGTCACTTTAGTAACTGTTCTGTACTGAAACACCAGCCAGCTGAGCAGCGTTTGCGACTGAAGCTCCTGCCGTCCGTGCCCCAACGGTGAACCATTTTTCAAAGTCACTTGGATCTTTTCCTCTTGACATCTTGATCCAAAATCAGAACCAGCTGAGCCTGCTCGGCATTTTTACTACAGAGCGTGAGTACGCCTGTCACAATCAGAGGTGGCAATAGTCCACACGTTCTTTACTCCAGTAGAAGTATAGACACTTGTGTAAAACTAAGAGTCTAGTAGAAGTAGACGTACTGATTCGACTTCTTTACTGCAGTAAAAGAGACAAACTACAGTTTCTGAAATGTTCTCAAAGTATAAGAGTCTCCCTCTGAACGACATTTCTAGCGGCTGTTTGCAAAGGAAACTAAACCTCCTGTCATATTACTATAATTTGAAGACTATTAAACCATTCAAACTTTTAATAAAAAACAATCAACTGAAAATAATGAACATTAACTTCACTCCAATGTGCAAATCAATTTTCAATGTCAGCAACAGAACTTGAAACACCATGACGCCTTTTCTCCGAGATCCAGTCTCCATTTACTGTCATTTTCGTTTTCTGTTTGTCGTGTGTGGTACACACCGAGGGATTGTCTTCTCTGTCTTGTTGTTCCATCCATTTAGGCTTAAATTGGACTTGGTGTTGGTAAGATGCAAAATAAAAATAATAGAATTCCCTTCAAATGCATTAAAACAGTCATATTTCACCACTATTACTGTTTGAGACTAATGTCGTCATCTTGAGCCACTTCACTTCTGTAGTTACCTGTGATTATCAGTCACCCTAACCCTTCATACATATTTCAGTAATAGTCCATTTTTATTTATGTTTTTTCTTTATGTTCAGTGCCTATAAATGGCTCTTCGTCTTCATTTGGTGTACTTTATATGCATAAATGAACTAGAATTAGGCTTATTCTATACTAGTGACGGACTAGTAAATCACAATTGTTTGCATGACAATGGCAATACATTTTGGTATGGTAAGAAGAAGAATGGTTGGATATTAACTGCTCAGTTCTACCACATGTAGAGGCATCTACATTTATTATGTTTCCACTCATTTAGACTTAGGCTTCAAGTTAATTTGTGCATCTACATTTGCAAACGCAAACTATTCATTTCAATTTGAATGAAAACGCCTATTTGTTACTACGACTTACAGCAATTTTATATTTGCTTGTCTCATTTGTTGCACATTATTACGCATATTATTATCATCTCAGCCACCAAACAAAATATTTATAAAGTCCAAGGGTCCTGTGTAATTGGTACAGTTGGCAGGTTATTTTATCACTGAACAGTGACTTAACAGGCTCTGTTCCAGCTTAAAACTCAGCCTTGATATATTACTCTGCTGCAGAGTATTATAAACAAGGCAGAGTTTAATGTTGCTGCTGCTGGATAGATTATGTAATGATGTATCTGTATCTGGGGGTCATCTGAAGTGCTCCTTATTGCAGGATGGACTGTATTTTTTAGCATGTGGGACAGTATTTGCGCTGGCACTGATAAAAAGGTGCCGGTATCAATAGTAATACTGGTTCTGCGATACAGTCGTCAGGATTCAATTTTTACCTGGTAAAGATAGATAAACACACAGAATGGGTTTCAAAATACTATTTACTAGATAATTCTGTGCACAAAGAAAAATGGGCTTAACTTGTCATGTCAGCAGTGCAAAAAGAGTCTATGTCTACAAAATATCTTGGGAATTGAAACAGGCTGATTGATTTTACACAATATATTTTTCCAGTGCTTTTTTGCTGAATAAAATACACTCTGCAGGTGGAGGACAATGTAAGCTGGCAATCTGTGTTGAACAGAGAAGATTCAAAAGTGTATTTTCCCTCTAACCCGTATTCCAGGAGGAAAACAGGCCATTATCCTGAAGGATGCCTGGCTAATATACAGTACAAGGCCCTCATTAAAGCCGCTACACAACATGTTACAGCACTCATGGTTCCATTGCACCTTCCAGGCTGTGGCACAGCTAATGTGTTCGCTGAATGTGGCATTTGCCTCCATGGGGGTTGTTAACACTGCAACTGGCCGATTCTGTTGCATCCCGCCTGTGTGTGTGTGTGTCGGCTGCAGGCTTATACCAAGAGAAACTGCACATAAAGTTCACGGTTGAATAATTGATGGTGCGTTGGATGGGTCATGGGGTGGCAGCGAGGATGAGGAGGTGGAAGTGGAAGCCAAATGCCAGCAGATGATCACCGCGCTCACCTCGGTCTGCGAGGGCTTGTTAGCAGCTGGATGTGAATAGCTCTCTGCTACATGAAGATATCCAGATAATGAGATTTGGGTAATGAACCAGGGTTATATAATAGTCATATTCCATCGCCTAACTACAGAGGCTTTTTAATTTAGATTGGAGGAATAATGGTCTCCTTCTCAATTGCTGCAATAAGTAATTTTGAAAAGGGAACTTTAACACTGACATTACATTGCAATTAAAGCGCTTTAACATGAACTGTAAAAAAAAAAAAAAAAAAAAAAAACGAGCTTAAAATTGAATAAAGTGTAGTCAATAATGCAAATCGACTGTACTGACAGTCAACTCCTCAGTTCACTTGTTATAACAATCCTCTAAGGACTCATCTGTCTAATGATGCACAACAAAAGTTCATTTTCGAAAAGCGATAACTAACGTAGCTGCATGATAATTCATGAATACTAATTGGCCTCCCATCTACAGATCAGCTGCAGAAAGGCCAGTTTGCATGTTTGTGTACATGTAGATTCATATGTGCACATGTTCAGTGGATCAAGTAGAGTTCAGAACAACACATACACCTTGGCTAAATACAAATTTTTCACTGTTCCGAACATTTAATTTCAATATACGTATATACTCTCTACTAGTTTATTAGCTCAGCTTCATTTTGATGATGAAATGAATTAAAATTTGAGAATAATACAGTATTTACTCAAATAGTAGCCAGGGCCGTGTGGTTCTATGACAAAAAATACATATGAATACGGTTCTTGATGCAGTGTAGTCTGACACCAACAACACTGGTTGATTTTTAAAAGGGATTAAATTGACTGATGTTAACATATGTGGCGTCTTGCATTTGTATGAATAAGTGCATGTAAAAAAAGTTCAACGCCGGCCTGGTGACATCGTTAAATAGACCTTAGAGGGATGGTTGGTTCTGGCACAATAAAAAACTCTGAAACACACCAGAACGGTGTTTCAAGTTCCAAATTTCCAAATGAAGGCAAACTATGTTTAGGTCAAATTCCTCATCTGACTCTTATTTGTTTTTGTGCCTAAACCTGACCAAACCTTAACCACAACACCGTCACAGCCTAAATGCAATAGGTTTAGGTTTGAGGACGTGTTGATCTGAATATAATTCTGGAATTTCACATCATCAAAATAAAGTAGGTGGGTTAACAGACAGAATGTATATTGAAATGAAATGTTCAGACTTGTGAAAAAGTATGTTTGAATGCATTTAATCAAAATGAACCTCTGTCCTCAGCTATAGGTCTGAATGTGCGTCACATGTGGGTGCGTCACGTGTCCATGTGTCACTCACACTGTGTTGGATGTGAACACAGGGTTAAAACAGCAGGTGTGAACAGTCCACTCTCTCCCATCACTGCCTCCTCTTTTCTCAAATGGAGATGAAGGCAAATAAAATCAGCTGTGATTGATGCTGCCTGCCAGATTCTCTGCTGCTTTCTCAAAGCAGCTTCTGTAACTGTAGAATTTTATAGACTTGGCTGTGGAGAGGAGGCGGAAATGAAATGATCTATGAATTAGCAGAGGTTGTTAACACTGGATTCTCTCTCTAATGTGATTGTAACCTGAATATCTACAGGTTTTTGACTGGTAGGTGTCGGTTCACAAAAAAATGATGAACTGAGCAAATAATCAGATGATTAATGAATAGATTTCTGAATAATTTATCAAGTTGTGTCTCTATACTTCAATCCCAGTAAGGTCATTAATGAAACACAGATGGATGTACAGGAAAATGTGGAGTCATGTTTATTTCATCTATATATTGTCAAAATATTACAATATCCAAATGTACAAAATGATGCAAAAACACAGAGTTTGTAGTCAGACAGCAACAAAAAGTCATCCCACACAGACTAAGTCCTCCAGAAACCAGAGAAAAACTTGTTATGGTTTGGTTGTAACTCGCCTACATTTTATAAGAAGTCTGAAAATTATGTAAATTTTTTATTTCAAGTGCTGGTTTTGTTTTTGTTTGTTGATATATGACCTATAGTTTTGACGTAGAAAACTATTTTGAATCACGTTTTGTCTTGAGTTCATCATGAATAGTGACTCGTCCATAATAATGAACAAAATTGAGATTGAAATTTGGGGCCATATTGCCCAGCCTTAACTGCACCACAGAAGTGTATAAAGAGGACTGCAGTCAGCTCTAAAAAGGCCAATCAGCTGTAAACATATGAAATTTGCGTGACAGCACAGTTGCTTGTGCATAAAATTTGCAACACTATTTCTGCACATCGTCGCCATCACATAGATCCTTCCTGATGATGTGACCCAAATATCTTACTTTGTTCACCACATTTAGTACTCGGTCTGTCATATAGAATGAGTGAAATTTATGCATCTGATCCTCTTTGGTTTTAGCAATCATGACAATGCTCCTTCCCTTCCACTCCCTCCACTCAAAAACAAGTATTTTTTCTGTGTTGGTTCGCTGTAATCTTTGACTTAAACTGTGCAGAATGATGTCTGTGCAGAGTTTGACACTTTGAGGGTTTTCTCACTTTCATCTGCTGAAGGGAGAAAGTTTGCATGTGCTCAAAAAACCTGGATTTAAAGGGTTGATTGTGCACCAATTGTGATTCTGTATGCAACTTTTTGCATGATGTAAAAGCACATGGGGAAAGTTTGCCCTCAGGACTTTCTGTCAGAAAGACTGTAATTGTATTGTTGTAAAAGGGTCTATTTTAACCCAAACTGTGATCCTTTCCTGAACCTGACCAACTAGATTTGTTGTCTAATTCTAAACAAACTGTGACCGCAAACTGAAAATAATCACTTGAAAAAATGAAAATAATAATCAGTCAAAGTCTAATATTTTCCCTCAAGACACAAACCCCAGTTTTGTGAGTGATAGTCCTGTGTAGAACCTATTGAACCACGATGACCTCCTCCATCTGCAGACCATAACTAATGCCTAGCATACATCAGAAGACTTTGAAAAGACTCAAGTGTTAAAGTTAAAATCCTGTTAAAGATTTTAAAAAATCACAAATCATCTCAACCCTTAAGAGAGCTCCTACGGTGAACAACTGTTCAGAGTAGACAGGAGGACTTTTAAAGGACTTTCTGAAGCAAAGGAATGGAGGAAAAGACAAAGAGGTAGAAGAAATAGTCTCCAAATGCTGAATGACAGTGAGTTGATGAAACGCTGCAGATTAGATGGTGCAGGAAAAATGTTTGTGGTCAACTTCCAGCAAGCACAGAAATAGGAAATTGATGAAAACGGAGCCATTTTTCTCCTGTTAATATCAAATAGCAGTAAAGTATTACCAGCATGGTAAATACATAAATATAACACCTATCAGCATGTGCATTGATTGCACTTTCCAATAGGTTGGTTATTTATGTATCCTTGAAGCCTATCCAAGAGAATGTGTTCTTATCTATATTTTACAGGTTTTATGGTTGACTACTGGCATTAATAAAACAGAAAACATAGAGGTGGACAGTATGCCATATGTTAAAAATCCAGAAAAACAACACTGATAACTGAGTATACCAACTATGTATTAGAGAGTTTGTACCTGCACATTATATTTACTTGTCAGCTGTTGAAAAGTCTGCAAAATGTATCATGCAACTCGACAAATCCAGCCTCAGACGAAGAGTTTTCAACCTGCTGCTGCACAGATTAGAGTAGATTTCTAATGGAATCTCATATGTACACTTTATTGTCAATATAAACTGTTGCCGTTTTTTTCCTTTGTACTGATCAGGGCAAATTCCTAATTCAGTATTTATTCTTTTAGGGATATTTCAGTTTCAATACCAACTTTAATTTGATATAATAGAGATTCTCTGAGATATAATGCAGTAAACTGAGCAAGGAATGATTAAAAGCATAACAGTTTACATTAAGGATTGATCCCAAATCAGTTAAATGTACATAAAGTGTCAATAAGTTATTTTCTTGAGGTTTAATGGGGTTAAAGCTCAATCTTCGCTCGTCCACAGGGATAATACATATATTTAAAAATCAGTCTCTGGATTTTATTGATCAATATCAGATCATTCAAATGAAGCCCAGGGCTCATACTGACATGGACCTATGTGTCTGAAATAAAATTTAAGTATCCTAACAAAATTTATTCAGAAAGTTGTTCCCTGGTTTCACGCTTCTTTGAACATTCAGGTGTTTGTGTTTTTGAATGTATTGAGCTGGTAATACATTTTAGACCCATATTTAAAAAACACAATCCAAATAACACTGATTTCTGAGCGTGTCCTCTATTGACGGGTTTTTTTTACCTACAAAAGCAGAAGAAAACAAACCTGACTCGGTGTTCAGAAATGCCCTTTAACCTCCTCGACGTCAGTATTTAGCGGCGTATTGACGCGTTGATCAAGTAATCGATCGCGGACACGCTGTGGGTTAACAACTGCGAGCTGTAAGTGATAAGGGAAAAGGCAAAATGCGACAAACTGAGGATGTGTGGTGGAATGGATGTAGTGTTGAAGTTAAGCTCAGCGTGTAACTCATTAGAAAACCTTTGAGGAGATTTTGCCCAGAGCCCCCTCCCAACCATTTCCCTCTCTCTCTCTCTCTCTCTCTCTCTCTCTCTCTCTCTCCGTACATTTCAGACTTGCCCCGGCTCACTCTCTCTTCTCTCACACTCTCTCTGAGCCAGCCGGTGCTGCAGTGGATCAGACGCAGAGCTCTGGCGCGCTTGCTTTTCCGCGGCAAATCGTTTCATCTGTTGGAATACGGATGCGTAAAAGAGGGGAGATGTAGCCTGCTGTTTCCGCTGCCTCAGTCCTAAGAGTTTTTCTTTTTTTTTTTTTTTGAACTGCAGCTCTCAATTCACACATCTGACCCGGTTGTTCACGCGCGGACTCCAGTGTCAAATTTTGCGCGTCGGTTTTTATTTTGTGTGTATGGCAAAAGTCGTGAGTAAAAAGGAACACGGTGGCTGATATTTATGCATTTTGAACGCAGAAAGCGCCGCGCTAGTTTGGTTTAGTCACGCCAAAATGTGTGCAAGTACAGAGAAATGAGCTGGACCGCAGGGTTTGGTTTGAAACTTGACTGATGAGCGTCTTGAGGAGAGCAGCGTTGCGTCCTCGCATGATTGCTGCGAGCTTTGCAAAGTAAAGGCTGTCTCATGAACTCATGAGTTTGACTCTGTACTGAAAATATCAAGCATATTATGTATAATTAACCATGCATTATGCTAGGTCATAACACAACTAAATTATTTACTCGAATGCGATAAAAACTAAATTGTTGACGAACAATTACGCAACATAAACATCAGACTTCGTTCCTTTTTCGAAGAACCGGACACGTGTTGAATTTACTCAAAGCAGCACATTTTGTTCAAAAGTGAAATAAAACTGTAAACTTTGTCGCCTCGACTCTGCTGCAGCACCGGGGCCAGGTCGCTCCAGTTCAGCTCACCTTGATCCATGTTGTTAATGTGGAAAAGTCCGCGGCGGGCAGGTCGCTCAGCCCGCGGGCGTGCGATGCTCCTCCGGCCGTCTCTCATCCTCCTTCTCCTCCTCTTCCTCTTCTTCTGGCCGCGGCCGTCTGCAGGCAAGAAGAAGCTGTACATCGGAGCGCTGTTCCCAATGAGTGGCGGGTGGCCCGGCGGCCAGGCGTGTATGCCCTCGGCTCAGATGGCCCTGGACCTGGTGAACAACAGGAGCGACATCCTGCCCGACTACGAGCTGGAGCTGATCCACTACGACAGCATGGTGAGTGCATGTGGAGGAGAGAGAGGAGGTGCGCTCTAATGTGATGTGTGGTGTCAGCCAGTGAGGGATATAATGATCTGCCTCTCACGTTATCGGGAGGAGTAATCCAGTCTGGTGATTTCATGTGCGCTCTGAGCTGTTTTGCCATCACATTTGGGCTTATTTTTAGTGTTTTTCCTTTCATTTATCAAGGTTTTTCTATTTTTTGTTAGAGCATAAAGTGTAAAAATCAGAGTAATTTTTTTTTACCTACCAGTTAGTGGCGCAGTGGTGCTTTGCCACAAGACAAACAGTTGGTTTGGATGATTGATTAGTCAATTAAGTCGTTTATTAAGGGAACGTGTTCTGCTTCCAGTTTTTCAAATATCAATAATTGTTTGTGTCCTTTGGTGTGAATTGTTTTTTTTGGACGTGCTCATGGCTTCAGAGTATGAATGACAGATATTTGTATCTATATTCACTATCTATTTTTTCATCTATTTTTAAACTAAGTTTCTCTATTTTCACAATTTTATGATTGTTTTTCACTATTGTTTTTCACTGAGACACTGCTTTTCACTATCAAATGATAAACCAAAAAAGAATCATTGGCTACTTCAGTTTTCTCCAAGTAATGTCATTGTAACCTGAATATCTTTTGGTTTTTGACTGAACATGACCTCCTGCTCTGGGCATTTTTCACTTTTTTATGATGCAATGAATAATTGATGATTGATATTGACTGATAATCGATTTTCATAATTACTAATTGAGCCTCTAGACTTCAAGATTAGGAGCATTAACCATGTCTCAATTTGTATGATGTGATCAAAAATGTAAAAAACTGATCCTGATTCCTTTCTTACTGTTTAATATTTTAGTCCAAATTTCCAGAATTTATCCACATTGATGGTGGTAGATGGTAGATGGATGGTGACAAGCCATCAAACAAAGCCGAACTGTTTGCACTTGAGCTCAAAGAGTGGCATAAAGCAGCCAACAGCAAAGTGAAAAGCATGCCAGAAACATATGAAAATCAGGATTAGTCCACGATGTGTGAAGCATTCCCAAGTTAAAACATTAGGCCTGCAAAGTTTTCAAGATGTGAAAACTCTGACCAGTATTTTCTGCAAATGTATGCTATGAATAACATTACTTCTATTTGGAATTTGGGAGAAATGTTGTCAGTACAATTATGAAAACTGTTCATTTTACTACAAACACGTGGCTATAAATAGTAAAAGCAGTGTTTTTTTCCCCCAGAGCTGTATTTTTTGTGTTGTGCAAAATGTGCAAGGTCTTATCATTTCTGGCTACAAATTGCAAAAGAGAAATTGGGTTAGAAGACTTTTTATTGTGCTGTTTTTATCTTAAGAGGATAAAGAAGGTTTCTGGGAACACTCTCAGAGTAGCAGTAAGCTTTGTGGTATGACCTTCTGGGGTTTACAAGGATTGCTGGGTCTTTATCTTTCAGAAAAATGGATACCTAGCAGCGTGACTGTAATAATATGACATAGTCAAACCTATGCTAGATCTATCCAAACTGCCAGAGAGAAGCAGTGCTCTCATTGGTTTTCCACTGTTTAAAAGGAAAAGACTTAAAATCTTTAAGAAGTGCTCTCATTGTGTTGATCGCTTCCTCTTAACAGCCTTCACTTTCCTTAACAAAAGCAGCTGCCATGCATGTTCTGTGCTAAATGAAAAAACACACCTCCTGCTTGTTGCTCATCAATCATTAATCACAGTGGTATTTTAAAATGTCAGCATTATCAACCACTGAAAATCCAATATCCTTTTCATTTCCCCTTACTGCCCCACTTTACCACCTACTACTCTGACATTCACTTCCAAATAATCAGACATTATTTATCAGCGTAAATAAATACGCTGCCATAACTCTGAAAGTTTTTCTCTGCATCAGACAAGTGAGGGATGAGTGGAGACACGTGAAAACAATTAGAGGACTTCCCCTGTGTCTGCTCTCCTGAAGGCCGTTATCAATCATTCTGCAGGACACACATGCCTGGAGATTGGCTGGGACACCAAACAGTTAACTGTACCGGGACTGGTTAGAAAATTGCTAGGAGCTTTTTTCTGATTGGTGCACGAGGCTCTGCATTGGAATCCTGTTAAACAGAATAGGAGAGAGGGAGCGAGCGAGAGAGAGAGTTGGCATGGCAACACAGTTGCTCTCGAAGCAAACCACAGAAACAAATAAGGTTTCAGTGCTATGAAAATATGTGTGGAAATTCATACGGTGGATGTATCTGACGGTACACTGCATGCTTATTTCCATTCTGTTCTGCGCACACCTTGTTCTTTGCAACTCAATGCTAAATACATCAATTGTTTGTGTGTGTGTTTCCTCTGATTACAAGTGTAGTGAAGCAGGCAGCTGCAGCTGTAGCTGCCATAAACATAAAGATAAAGCAATTCCATGAACAGATTTTATAGGGATTGGAGAACATTGCTCCTCGCGCTTCAGGAATCACTGGCGCCTTACGGCTCGAGAAATAAATGCAGATCCTTTGAATAGAACAGCTCAAAGAGGCTGGTTTAACATTGTCTGAGTGACGTGGGTTAATTCCTTGAATTAAGTCAAGGGGGAGAATTTATTGCACTCTTGCTCCTACAGTGTGTTTGCAGGGAGGTTTTTACCTTCTGGTGGCAAATGTTTTTCACCTGGTTGGAATAGTAATGAGAGTCTTACCCTCAGAGGAGCAGAAAGGCAATTATGTGAAAAAGGATTAATGAGCTATGATATTTACATTCACTTATTACGACTCTGTCCACATTTGGTCAAATCTCCAACACTTTGTTTGATTGTGAGATTAGGACAAGGGCGTATCTGCTTCTCTGTTTGCTCGCATCTCAAGATCAAGGCTCGAGAGAATTAAGCAGGAGATAGTCTTGACCTTAATTTGTTATCATAATGAGGAAGTTGCACTACTTTTATAAAGGATAGCAGTGATGTTATTTGCAAGAGAAGCATTAAAGTTAGGCTTGCATTTGGCAAACAGGTGCCTAACGCACACAGACAGGCAGACACAGCAGTTTGTGACCGTTACGTTCAGGAGTATCAAGCGATGTCCTCAGCTTGTTCAACATCATACAATATTCATGAGGCTCTACACTTAATCCCAGCCTGTCCTTTTAATGGATGCAGACACCCTGTGGTAGCAGAACGGCTTGTTTCCCTGGCTATTCTGGCGACAGCATCTGACTATTTACAGCTTTGTGCGATCTACACACATGGACAGACACATACACACACTTTGCACAGGCCGTTGCCATGGATATATCAAAGCTGAGACTGCAAACTTTGATCAATTATTAACAGTGATGGAGAGAGACAGTGAGGAAAGAGAGAAATGGTGAAACAAGGTGCTTCCCTCACTTCCGCTCTTGATTTTAATTGGCGACCGTGACACATTTTCCATCCGCTGTGGCAAAACCAGTATTCATCACTGGTCCTCATGCACGTCTGCTGGAGTACAACCCCAGAGTGGGTTGCCAGGCATAATTATGAGGAAATTAGAAGATGTAGCTGTGCAAGCTCTCCCCTGGGACCCTTATGCTTTCCCCTCTTTACACTCTTTTTATCAATCTGGAGTGTAAGTACAATGAGCCAGTGTCTTCTCCCCCTTTTCTCATAGGGTTGTAAGAAGATGCTGATAGACTTGAACATTGTGATTTTACGTTTTGTGATAGTGTCGATTCTCAAAAACATAGATTAATCAGGTTTCCATTCAATTATATTGACATTTTTATCCAAATGTTCAGAAAAATTGCAAAAGAAAATGTGAATTGATTAATTTGATTATTAAGACTTGGTACACCATCATCATCATGGCTTAAAACTTTGCCTTTATTTACGTATACGTATTGTGTGAATTTCAACAGAGTAGTGTTGTCTAAATCGCACATGGCCGTAGTGCACTTAATGGAAATGACAATCGCAACATTCTACCTTTTCTACCTTTTCAGTCAAACTGCAACCAGGCTAACATTTGACCGCGATTGTTGCCAAAATATCCGGCAGCCTGTTTGCTCACTTGAATTCAGTTTTGTTACAGATGAACATGCTTTTAGTTTTTATTTCTTGTGTGTGTCCTGTTTCATGTGAGGCCACCGTGTTGCACTGACGATGTGCCATGTCATTGCTAAAGTTAAAGGTAGTAATGAAATGTATTGATTAATTACTTTGAGTTTGTTCAGTGATTCACATTTATTGATTTAGGTATTTAACACTTTGACTCAGACGTTCAATTCAACACTTATCTGGTTTCTTATAAGATATCAGACAGTCATCATTCATTTTCACATTTTTTTTGGTGGGAGGTGTGGTTTATATCAGCCAGTGAATCAACTATCGGCTCTCCCTTACTCCAAACAATCATTATTATATCACCCTTTAAATTTCCACTATTGGTCGACCTCTAATAATAAATATGTAATTCAGTTATACCATCAAACTGCTAATGTTAACCCCTGTATTGTGACACCTATTAAATCACCGGTTTCTTCGATTTCTTTCTGAGCGTCTTGCAGGCTGGGTTTGACTGATTGGAAGGGCTGGATGGGCATGTTAACATCTACACTCATATTGGCTTGGGGAATTTCAGCACCAAGGACAGTGGCAGTGGCAGCGGCGGTGTCATGAATGAGTGTATGTCACTATATGAGTGCTTTTTTATGGCTCTGTGCTCACACTTGCACCGATCTGTGTGTGTGTATACAGTATGTGTGCAGCATGTGTTTGTGTACGGCGTCGGGCAGCGTCAATCCAGGTGCTCTCATGAGCCGGAGAGGGCTCGAAATGAAAGTGGAAATGGTGATGACCCCAGAGAGCAGTAGAAGACAGACCTCTAAGAATAGCAGAGATACCTCAGCCTTTATTGTGTACCTGCCAACACTCCTGATTTCACAGGGTTTTTTTTATGATCAGGGAGACCGTGTGCCTCTGCTCCTCTTACTATACTATTTCCATTTTGTTACTGTTTAACCAAACGCTTTGTCTCCTGCACAGTTAAATCCATCAACCGCTTGTTGATGGATTTAACTGTGGAGTTTGAGACCTTTGTAATTTAGCAGCTGCCTGATTCATCTTATCCTTTTGCCGCCTTTTCACGATCAGACTACGAATTGAGTATTGAATAAGTAATTGTATTTATTCCTTCAAATTCAAAGGCATCACTCAACGTTGTCATGTACCACCATTCAATAGCAGCACTCGATGTTGTCAGTCTGCACGCTGGGGGCGGCTTAATGTGAGTTATCACTAATAGATGTGTGTTGATGGATTAGGACACAATGCCGTACTATTCCCCAGCTTCAACATGTCACCCCTCAGGCCACTGTACCTGTGTTTTCTCTGTGAGTAACATGTGTCCTGGGTGCTGTAACTGTCAGATGATCTTCCCCAATCCACTTGATGCTACTTCATTCTGCAGATGTGTGTTGTCCTTCGAGTCTCAAGCCTAATTATAACAGTTGATTATGGCAAAAATCATAATGATGATCTGCTGATCAGATTCAGTCAGACGTGACTCTACTGCTCTACTCTGTGACTCCACACTGAAGATAAGAGAAATGTCTTCTGTTTTCCATCAGCAGTTTTCATAATAATGGGCCAGCCCTAGTAATTGCTGATATTTTTAGCTTTTAATCAATTGTTTCTTTAGTGAAATGTCAAAAAGTAATGAAAAATGACTGTCATAAGTTCTTTGTAGCAAAGAAAGTGGATTTTTCAGGTGAAATAACGATGTAACCTTCAAAATTTGACGTTTTTGATGGAAAAACCATATAATCGATTATTAAAATAGTTTGATGTATTAATTGACCATTTGCTGTTGCATGTCCTCTTAATTATAGCAGCACTTATCAAGTCAAGTGGTCAAGTGGCTTAACATGTTGACGTGTAGTATGTATTCAGACTAGGAACCAGGTCCTAGGTTCATTCAAGAAGAAGCTTATTTTGTTCATTTATAAGAATGAACAAAATAAGCAAAACATAAATAAAAAACAAGATGAACAAATAGCCAACAAAATGAATAAATGAATAATAAATTTGGTAGATCAGTGTCTCATGTCTTATTTTCATTTTACTCTGAAATAACTTGGAAACAAGCAGAAATTCCCTTTTTTCCCCCCCAGAAAAATTCAGTTAAGATTTGTGGCACATTTGGATGTAAACCTGAATCTGTTGAACTCATGTCTTGTCTTTAAAATCTAAATGTGGGACATTGTCTCAACTCATGGACAAAGTGGAGATATAAATACTGTGAACAAATCCTGAACAAAGCGGGTTAAACCAGACTAGTTAAGACTAAACCTCCATCTTGACACATATTTTACAAACAATGCAGAAAAAAGCTTAGGATAATTTTTGTTTTCTTTTTCATGGAAATCATTTAAAAAAAATCGAAACAGTCCGAGGCTAGTTTTGTCCACTGATGAATTTATTTTCATTGTAGGAATGAAAATGTTATTGTGTTATGCTATCTTATGCCATCTTATGTTATTACAGGCCGTTATACTGGATGGTAATGACTGATTGATTTAATAATTCAAAGATAATCAGTGTAGGCGATGATTTACGGCTCATCAGCGTGCAGTTAAACACCAGAAAGCTAACAAGCTTTTTCTCAGCGTGCAGTCAGCCCACAGCTACAGTGACAGAGAACACAAACAACCTTTGGGAAAGACAGCGTGTAAGAGAATCTGTGTGTCAATCTGCATCTCCCTCACATTAACGTCTGCCGATTCTGTGGATTCTTCTAAAACACAGCTAAAGACTATTCAGGCGTGTGGGTACATATGTATGTATGTATGCACCGCGTCTGCTTTTTTATGTTTCTATTGGAATGTGTACAAAGTCTTGGTGATACTTGGAGGTGAGGATTCTTCTTCTCCCAATTAAATTGTAATTTTGAGGGGCTAAACATGGTTGAAAAATCACAAAACTTTGAACGTGTGTCAGAAGTGTCAGACCAAACCTACGCCCTGTTGTACTTTAATGAACTCCCCCTAGAGAATTAACCCGTGACTTCAAATTTGAACAGTTCCATCTAAAGACCTTCAAAATGGTGTGTTTTTGTTGAACGTCGCTGCTGTGGAATTTTGATGTTTTGACATAAAAAAGGAAGTTGTAACTTGACTGCACATTGTCTAATTTACCCCAAAAACATGTCTACATGTCTAGTAGAAGTCAACTGATAGTGGAATTTTAAAGGCGATATAATAACAATAGTTTGGAGGAAAAAAACAATAGCTGATTAACCATCCCTGCAAAACTTTTGACAATGAAAACCATGTTTTATACATGTTTGAAATGTTTTACTTTATTAGAGGCCAGATAACTGTTGAACTGGACACTAAGTCAAAGAAATAAATACCTAAATAAATCAATCTGAATTGCTGAACATCAAACTCAAAGTAATTTAAGTCCTATCTCATCCTATAATTTTTGTTTTTAAGCTGCATATTGGCTCTCGTAAAACACTTTTGTCTGTGAAAACTGCTATGTGGATCAGTTTTACTTACTTGCCTCCTTGTCACAGAGCTTAGTTTCATAGAGGAATATTTAACCAACAGGCAGCAGGTCTGTACTTGAGCTGAACACTGCAGCCCAGAACCGGTCATTCACTGGAGAGGCAGGAACTGATCTGTGAAATCAGCTGTTGTAGTGATTGATTAGAAGGAAAACCTGTCTGTCAGCTCTGCATTGTACAAGGTTGTCTGTTCCTGTGTGTGTTGTGAAGCTGGAGGGGAGGCTGTCCTCATGGTGGTTCACAGAAAATACCTTTATGGCAATGCACAGGTTAAATCCACAAACACCTTAAAGAGGACCTGTTCTGCACATTTCCAGGCCTGTAGTTATTCCTGCGCTCTATGAGAATAGCTTTGTGTGATGGAGTTTATCTCATACTGCCAGTTCAGCTTCTGTCAGAAGACATAAATACATATATTTGTCTTTGTTAACGGCCGTACGTGCGGAAAATGTGCTACACTGCCAACTGAAGTGAAAAAGGTGTATTTGGTGCATGTGCTGTGCTTTCTGAACAGATGACCAAGAGCACACTGTCAGCCGGAGAGGAGGAACTGATCTGTGAAATCAGCTGCTGTAGTGATTGATTGGAAGGAAAACCTGCAATCTCGCGGCTTTGCATCGCACAAGGTTGTCTATTCCTATTCAACGTCAGTGTTGTGAAGCTGGAGGGAAGGCTGCCTCCATGGTGATTTACAGAAACCTGAGCTTCTGTTGAACAGCGTGTTCTTTTACACATGTTCAGCTCACGTTTTGAATGTTTGAGCACATTTAACATGAGCATCTGACAACATAGAAATGAAAAGCACTTACACGTCCAGTTTGTAACATAAAGATTTCAAAATTACCAGTGTTTACCAGGAAGCTGTGATGTTGGCAGATGCAGTGTTTCAGACGGTTTCAATGAGTTTAAGTTGAAGACCATTTTGAATGTAATTTTATATGTGTATATATATATATATATATATATATATATATACATATACTATATGTAATCTCTGCAACACAATACTTTGACATCTTTAATTTAACGTCAAAACTGTAACTTCTCAAAAGTCTGACTGATAGTTTTAGTTAATTTTTGAGTATTTCAAATTAAAATATTACAAATTGCCCCTTTAATGACATGTATGTGGACATGTCCTTCCTCTGGTCCCATAAATCTAATCACCATGTGTTTAAGAACTTGCTTACACAGATTTAGACCAATAAAGAAAACCGTAAAATGTTTAGGGTTCTGCCTTTAATAGTGTTGAGATTGAATTTTCTGAGAGCATGTAAAGCTCCTGACTCTTCCTTCGATGACATGACACCACTATAATTCCAACCAATCTGGCGTTAATGGAAAACACTTTAATCAGTAAGAAGCTTGGCTGTTGCACATATTCCTGTGCGCCGCTGAGTGGTCATTACCACTTCAGAAAAATCACAGGGCTGCCTCAAAGAGACAATTCTTCCATCCAGACAAACACCCCAATTAGGAGCCATATTGGTCCGTGCCATCATTGGATGAGCTTCGATCGCTTGTGACACTCATTTGGAGTGTGTTTTCTCCAAGCCCATGTGTGTTTGTGTGTTTTGAGAGGCATATATCGTCGCCCCTTGCTGAATCATTATATGTGTCAGGCCAGTTTATCTGTGACTCTGATGATTGGTAATCTGGCTGACAGGGCAGTGATAGATCATTCCAGCCGCGCCTGGCCACATAGACATGTTGTAAATGACTTTATCTGAGGGTAGTAATGACTTGCGATGGCTGCCGCTGCGGTTGTTGGACTCACTTTTGTCTCGTCTCTTGTCTGTCTTTGTGTTTTTGTGGTTCTCTCTCTGTGGACAGTGTGCTGTGTTTAGACATGAGGTCTCTGTGGAAAATCTTTCTCCTTTTCTTCTTCCCACTTGTCTTTCCTCTTCACATTTGCATTGGGTCTTTTATGCTGTCTGCTACATCTGAGCCTTTTTCCGTTACTTTTATATTGTCCTCTTCTGTTTTGTTGTTTTTCATTTCCCTTGCTTGGCCTTTTCTTTGCCTTGACTTGTCTGTTCTTTTCACATCCACATCAGACCTTGTGCTGCTTCCTGCTACAGTACTTTCTGTGTCATTTTTCTCTACTTTATGCCACCCTTTTGTTTTTATTTTCTTCTTTCTGTTTTTCTGTCCCACATCTCAGCAGTTGTGTCTTCCTTTTTCTTCCTTTCAGTTTTTATCTGTTGTTATCCTTTTGACTCCATTACTTGAGTTTCTCTTCATTTTGGAGAATAAATGTATTCCAAAGGAATTCATATGATTTATATTTATAACGTAGTTTAAGTAGACCTCACATCCAAATAAGGTGTAGGAGGGCAAATTGCTACGGTGACGCCAATGTTTTGAAAACTTGAACAAATCAAGTGCATGCATTATCAACTAGTAAGTGAGTTCAGAAGTAATAAGAGAGTTTCAAAGAGTGCAAATTGACAGCTCCTTTGTAAGGTTTTCAAAGTGAATTTTTGAAATATCAGTTTAAGAGCTATATGCACAAGCAAAAAAAACCCAATCAAATAAGCTGAAGTCTTGGAGCGCAGGCTGCAGTACATGTCAGCGAGCCCGGCATTATATTATATATTCACCTCCAACATCATTGGTGAACACAGAGGTGCCTGACAGACCATAGCAGCGACAACTGGCATCAGTCAAACTTTATGACAGAGTCAGGATCCAGGTAAAAAGACACAGAATAAGCACCGTGCAAAAAGGGAAAAAAATACATGCAAAACAGGGTTTCCTTTATATACATTTAATCTTAAGGTGGTGCCACTGCTTCAGAATTCTGTGAAACTCTGTATCAAGAGGTCGCATTACATGACTCTCCAGAGGCTTTTTATTTCGTGGAGACGTGTGCGGCACCTGATTGAGGAGATTGAACAGAGAGGGTTACGTAGATTTAACCAACATTATTGTGTCTGTTTACTACCAATAAAATGATATGAGGGTGGGGAAAAGAGCGCTATCCCCAGTGTTTTAGTCACGCACTACCTTTATCCTTTTCAGATTCATCTTCTCTGTAAATGAGTTGAGAAATGAGTTTTTATCTTGTTTTATCTTGTGTCTGAGTCGACCGAGTTGACATAAATGCTGTTCAGCCTGTAGAGAACTTAAAATAAGTGCACATGCTCTAAAAACTAGCTTGTTGATTTCATTAAAATAAACACACTAAAGACACATGTTTTAATCAAAATAAATTTACGAACTGAGGCGAAGACCTGCCCCTTCCACTGTGCCCCATGGTACCTTAGTTTGGAATAAATATGTACGACTGTAAATGGAGAGAGACAAATAATTTCCTTTTGAAATTATGCCATCAATTACACAGATGATGTTTTGTCAATTTAAAAATTAAAATGTACAAGTCAAGAAAGTCGGCATTTGTTGTAAAGTTAGTAAAGTATCATTTAGTTTAGTGTGAAACTGCATCTCTGATACATGTCGTCAACACCAAAAGGGCTGTTACACGTGGATGTGAAAACCACTGTAAGTCAGGTCATGTTGACGCTGCAGCGACACATTCAGCTGCTCAGAGCAGGTTGTGGAGACACAAAGGATGACGTCACATGCGACTTTTAGGTGTGTAGTCTTTCTAACTGTGTATTTTCACACACTGATACTTTTTATGACAAGCTGTGATTTTCTCGTCTTGTAAAATTATCTTTTGAATTGACAAACATCATGCAGCTTTAGAAATAATTATTGTTCCACTGTGACAAAGTAGTGAAAAGTCAACATTTGTCATAAATGTGTGTGAATATCAGGGTTTTGTTGTGCAAATGCGAGTAAAATGTCTGGCAAAAATTGAATAAATAAATAAATAAGCTGTACTTGCTGAAAAACAATTTGTGTTGAACTGTTTAATTCATTTAATTTTTGAGTTTAACAATGGAAGCAGATTTAATGAATAATTAGTGTCTGCATGTGTGGACCAGTTAGTAGACTGCAATGTTTACTGAAGTAATACAAGAAACAAAATTACATATTATATGGAAACAGAAAGAAAATGTTTGAAGAACTGCAGAAACAAATGGTCTTTTGAAACAAAGTTATGTGTCATCAGTCCGATTGGATCGGTCCCAAATCTATTTTTATTCCAGTTGACTGAATATTTTTCCTGTTTCTTATCTCTCTGCTGATCCGTCTGTTTATCCCTGCATCTTTAAAATACTAATGCATGCATGTCTCCTTGCAGTGTGACCCAGGGGAAGCCACCAAGTTGCTGTATGACCTTCTCTACACCGAGCCCATCAAGATAGTCCTGATGCCAGGCTGCAGCGGCGTCTCCACGCTGGTGGCAGAGGCTGCTCGCATGTGGAACCTCATAGTGGTGAGTGTCTCGTACCTCAGTAGCAACATCTCAAATGAAGATTCATGTAGTTTTATTTAGGACCAAATATAGTTCCCCATGTCCTGTTTTCATGGTTGTGGATACCATTTCTGTTGGTAATGTACCACAGCACCCTGAAGGTAAAAGGAAACATGATGATTCTGCAACATTTCTAAAAGATCCATCAGAAACACCAGGCGAGCAGTCAGGTGGTATGCAGAGCCCTAGGTTAAACAAAACTCAGTTGGAGGATGAAAAAAGGTACAGTCTGTTATTATAACCCAGACTTTTTGCTCTAACATCCATCACAGCTTACAGTCATCCCTTCTTCAGCTCCGACATATTGTATTTACTGTTTTAATTTTCTTTTATATATTATAACTGCTTTTACGTCCAACTACAGTGGTCTGGCTAAAATTAAATAAATTCTGTGGTTCTGTTCACATAGAAAAGTTATTAAATAAAGTTGCCCCTTGATCGATTAATCAAGAAAAACGTTACCTTAGGCAGAATTTTTTTTTTTTTTTTTTCAAAAATCCTTAAACACCAACACTGTGAAAATCATCATTTATATTCTGTGTAGTACCTCTTATGCGTGTCATAAGTTTCAATAGAAGCAGCCTCTGACATAGGTTTTATTCAGTGATGTGGACACTTGATGTGGAACCGTGACGACACCCATTGGTTTTTGAACTGCCGTTTTGAAGTCAGTAGTGAGCAATTTAGCCATCGCCATGTTGGCTTTTTGGAACCAGTGACCATATTTGGACAAAAGGGGAGGAGCTGTGGGAGCGCGAGGGGTCAGGGATGAGCTAATGCTAAACGCTAGCTGACTCTGTAAAACTTTAAATTTCCTCAAGCACTGTGTAATGCAGTCATTTTACATTTTTGTTATTGTAATCTATTAACTACAACTACAGTGGAGCTGGCTGTCAGGAAAAAATGCTTTTTATTAAATAAACAGAGTCTCTGACCCACACTGATTCTCAGATATAAATATTTCCAGAAATCCACCTTTAACCTTTAGGTTTAACGTTTCTTTCAGTTCATCAAATGACATAAAAAACCTCTCTTTAAAGGTCTGTTATGACATGTACTCCTTTCTCCAACCACTTATTCCATAAAAATGTTCTTTCCCCTGTATGTAGTGAGAATAGCTTTGTTTACATTGTGATCATTTTGTGTGCGTTTTATGTGCTCTTGCCCACTGAGAATGTCGACTTTGTCTGGTCCAAACTGTGTAATAACACGGTCTACAAATTAATTTCAGACATACCACATAGAATTGCAACTAATGACTATTTTCAGAATAAATAAACGTGAAGAAATAATTAAATGAAAGTGTCAATGGGAAAAGCCTATTGTACTTTAATTTCCCAAGGTTCTCCAGATCCCCAAAGGTAATTAAATTTACTATCAATGACAACAAAAACAGAATCAAAAATCATTATATTTGAGAATGTGGATATCTAATAGATGAACTGTGTCACATTTCCTATAAACTAGTAATGGGAATTGATTAGATTACGTTGATACCAATGCCTTATGGATTCCTGGACAATTGTGTGAGTTGGTTTTCAGCATCAACATATCTGTTGTATGTCTGTGTCTGAATAAAGTGTAGAAAAAAGGCACGTATGTGACTTGTGGAGCTAATGTTATTATCAATCCATCAATCAGACTTTATATAGCACTTTCCCACAAACAAACTTTTTCAGCTCGAGACTCAAAAGGTCATTTTCACGTCTCCACGTGAGGAAATTACATTTTTTCACACTGTTCTGCTGTAAAAACAATGTATTGAATGTCGGGATGTCCAAGTAAAGTTCGTTAACTAGTAACTCACCAAATAACAGACGATAACGACGATAACAGATGTGAAACTTGCAGAAACAAACACACACAGTTGAATTTTTTGCTGCCACGACATTGCTTCTGCCATGACATTGCTTCATTTTCATCTTGTTACTGCTTCTTTTGCGTCATTGTCTTCTTTTACATCTTTTGTTTCATTCTCATCTTGTTGCGTCGTTTTAGTCATGTTACATCTTCACGACTGAGGCCTCTCCTCTGCATTCCCATTGCTCTGTGGAGTCAACATTTAACAATTCTTCCATACAACACTCTTATTCTGTTGTAGTTAGGAAAATTAATTTCATAGGTCCACAGCCCATTTTTGGGGAAGACCATTCTAAGTTCATAGGCTAAAAGGAAATCTGACAAATAAGTGCGACGAAAATTATTAAGAGCTTTGTAAACCAGTAAAATAATTTTAGAATCAGTTCTGAAGCAGACAGAGATTTTAAAATCTGTTCTGTGTGCTCTCGTTCTGGTCCTGGTCAACACATGCAGCTGAGTTTTGTATTTTAATGTAGGATATATACAAGGCCTGTGGGATGAAATGAATATGTACAGTATGTATCAGCAACACACAGTTCATCAACAGCAGTAAAAAAAAAAGATAATTTCACTTGAATGCAAAGCAAGATAAAAACACGTAACGGCGGTTGCATAAGTTCAGTTGCATGAACAATGCCCCCATCGTTCTCCGTCTCTGGCTCATGAACAGATAATAATATCCCTCTATAATGGATTGTGCTACGAATGACACACAATCAAGGCACACGTGGCTGCAGCTAATGTAAATTTTACTGGGAAATATCAGACAGACTTGGACATTTAGAGCTAAGTCACATCATGACGTGACTGTGACGGATATGGTGGTAAAAACAACTGTAACACCACCTGGAAAAAAGAGAGAGTGACACGTTATCAGCCACTTCCAGACCAAACGGCAAATGATTAAATGCACACGTCACCTCTGAATATACCACGGTACAGTGACATATTATTGATTGCTCTTTTTCGATTCGTTCTCAGTGTTTCACATTAATTATATAGACTGTCATGTTGTCAGCTCAGGCTGAACAATGTGGTGGAAAACTCATATTGTGATTATTGTGGGCAATACATTTGAGTCTATAAATGCACATACAGATTACTGATCATG
The DNA here is from genome assembly GCA_037367275.1 of Coranthus polyacanthus. Taxonomy (NCBI): domain Eukaryota; kingdom Metazoa; phylum Chordata; class Actinopteri; order Kurtiformes; family Apogonidae; genus Coranthus; species Coranthus polyacanthus. The sequence goes on from JAPQRN010000009.1 coordinate 14,573,405, forward strand.
TTGAAGTGTGCATTTTTTGTCCAACTCAAACATACAAACTTAAACTAGGATAAAACAAAAGCTTTCCAGATTATCACCATCCACAGATTGAACATTTAAATTGCAATCTTTTGTGATTATATAATTGCACAGACTGACTTTGCTTTTGCGGTTAATTGTGCAGCTCTACTATCAGCCACTCAGACTGGATTCATGTGACTTTTAAGTGGTACAAATACATATTACTGATTTTATTTACCTGTGTGCCCTGCTGGATGAAGTACTTAAATTCAAATTAAGGTGTTTTTTGTGGTCTTTATTAAATAACAGGTCCTAAAAATTAGCAGCAATTATTATCCTCTCAGTATATAATGCAGGGGGATATAGTATATAGTAAAAATGTTTTTAATCAAAGTTGCTGCAGTTTATAGTTATGCATTGCTACTTAGCAATCTGTGAACCACAAGGGGGTGCTAGAATGAATGTGAATGTGTTTTGAGTTTCCAGAGCATAACTGGAAGACCGTTCAATGTTTGTTTATGATGATATGATTAGGATGTTTATCAGTTATGTGTTGTCGTGGTGGTTTTTGCTGTTTTGTCTGTCGTCCGTCTGTGTCAGGCCGTTTGTCATCATTTTGTTTCCACGGCAGAACTAGAAAACCATTCAATATTTTCCCTGTAAGCTACTTGGGAAATTACTTCTCTGCTGTCAATGGGCAAAGTACAAGAGAATAAGCTCACATCACTAACAAGTACATCTTTGTGATTTTGTGGGTCTGGGGGGATATGCCATCCTCCGATGACTCTGGTCAATGTTGACAGAAATGAAGCATTTTCCTATGATTTATTTATTTATTTAAATTTTATTTGACAGTGAAAATACATATAGACATTACATTTAAAAAGAATGCAACCGATGTAATGTATATAGGACTTCTAGTCATAGCTAATTTGCAGACTTTGTCCCTGGTTTGGCTTTTAAGAAACAGCACTAATACAAGCATAAAGACTAAAAGTAGGACAAACACATACTGTATGTTTCTGTTGTATAGCCCAGTATGTAGCCTTGGTAACAGACATGTTGTTGGTTGGGAAGCAGTGACACCCGTGTGTAAAATGTCAAATATATGATGTTGAGGCCCAGGTTGCATAGAATGATGTTTCAGTATATTACTGGTGTTCACGCTCATATTGCAGTGATTAATTTACAAACTTTACAACGAGCACTGTTGTTGTGAAATGAAGTCACGATTGGACCGTTTCTTCTTCTCCACTGTGTCTTCTCCTTGTTGACAGTTCCCAGAAGCTGAGATGATGAGTTTGATGCAACTGTCAGAAAAACAGGCATCAGCATTGATGAAAGGAATTGATAAACTGACACTTGATTCCTGTCCCTGCTATAAACCCAATTAATTTCTCCTACAGAAACATTATTGCTCTTTGTTTATGTATATTGTAAATAACTTGAAGAATGGAAATAGAGTAGCTGAAACCTTAACAGTGAACCTTATATATTTTTGTGCCGTAGGACAATTCATCAGACTTTTTCATTTAATTAAAATGAGGCTAAAAGTGATGAAATGTTCTGCAGACACTGCTGAAGGCTTTAAGTTGCTTAACTTGTGATCTTTTGTACTTTTGATAGCCATACAAAGTTTTCAAAATCAATGCCGTATTGACTTATTTATGGCAAACTGCATGTTTAATTGGTGATGACACAACGTTGCGCTGACAGCTGCAGGACAAAACACACTGTTTGACCTCACATTGGGCTCGACAATAGATTTATAACAAGCACAGCTAGACACACATCATTAAAAGACATGAAGCTGTTTTCTACTGCTGTTTTCCTGAAGTATTCTGTGTCTTTATCAGTCACTTTATTTTGCTTATCTCATTCTCTCTCTTCTCTTGATGAGCCTCTCTGTCACTCACATCTCTCTGCTTATTAGCTTTGTCTTATAATTGAAGAGATTAGTCATCGAGAACAATCAGTCCTCGTGGTTGGCATCTGCCCCTCTTTTCTTTTTCGTTTCTGGTCTTTCCATCTTTGTCGCCCTTTCTTTCGTCTTCATTAAAAACTCTTTTCCTCACTTTGACTCTTTGCCTTTTTCCCTTTCGCTCTCTGTTCTTGCTGCCTGAAGCTAGTCTGCTCTATTTCCTCCCTTCCTTTCCTTTCCTTTCCTTTCCTTTCCTTTCCTTCCTCCTTTCCGTTTTTTCTGTCTCCCACTCTCCGCTTCCGCCTCACTCCCTCAACTCCAGCAGTCGATTCTCCCCACACACAAAGAGATCTGTCTCTCTTTACTACACGCCACCACTGGAACAACCTCCTAACCGCCACACTCAATTATTTCTGTATGCGCTCTGCCTGCAGGAGCCTCCTCGCATGTCAAACAGCCTCATCAGAGCACCGGCGAAGGCAAAAGCAACCTCCATTTCTGGACGCCGATCAAGGAGGTGCTCTCGTTCGGCTCCTCTTGGCTCTCTGTTAATTTGATCCCCCATCTCCTTCTCTAAAGACACTGTAAGCCATAGACAGGCATTGATCTCTTACTACAAGGCTAAGAGAGAACTGACAAACTGAGAATCAAGAGATACTGTTTATAGTTTTTGTATAAAGTATCAATGTGCAACTTAGAGTGCTCAGTTTTACATCAGTTTTGCCATGGAATTTGCTTTTTTACTCAGAGTTTGGTGATACGTTCTACCATGAAACT
>JAPQRN010000009.1:14576202-14592756 GCA_037367275.1 Coranthus polyacanthus
TGCTCAGTTTTACATCAGTTTTGCCATGGAATTTGCTTTTTTACTCAGAGTTTGGTGATACGTTCTACCATGAAACTTGTTTTGAATATCCAGATCTATCTCCACACTTCGTTAGTGCTGTGCCAGTGCCGGAGAGAGGTCTGGCTCCATCCACTGTCATTTTGGAATAGGGGTAAACACTCTCTGGGTTGTTTGACTAGTTCTTCAAACGAATCACACTCGTCTTGGTGTTGAGCGCAGGACGCAGCAACAGTGTATTTGCAAAATAGTGTCAGAAGAGAATTTGTTTTGGCTGAACATGTGTACATGAGGAAGCGTGTTGTGGTATTAAATGACTACAAAAGAAAACGTCACATAAAAAGATGTGTCTTTGTCAAAACGTGACATTTTCAGGGTGTAGTTGCAGCTTGGAGGTTGTTCTGTCACGTTGTGAGGAGGACCTTCAAAACGGTATCACACACATACCAGAAGGAAGGAGACACTGGGTGACTGAAATAATCGCTCTTATTCCAGCAGATTCATCATGGGAGCCAGACCAACAAGAAACTAGAATGTCAGTTGCAAAAAATGTGATTTTCTCCACCTATTCATACAGAGTTTTGATTTCATCTCCCCAAATTAACCCTAATAAAATTGCATCGGAGGGAGTTTCATAAGTGTTGGTCACAGTAAAAACAACTTAAACTCAAACATTAAACGGCACCATCTGCTTTTTAAAACAGTCTCCAGGTGACATTATAAAGTACAAAGAGCAGTTTATTGTTGAGTTAATTATTTGAGTTCTCTGAAAACAGTTTGTGCTGAAAGGTTTGCGGAACAGTGATTATATGCAGGGCAAATAACTTAGTCACATCATATTGTTGAATTTTGAGTTATGAGTAGCTGAGGGAGAAAAACATCCACTTTAGTTCCCTAATTGTAGTTCTGACTGCTACATTATGTCTCATTTGGTGAAAAGAATTTCATAAGCGTCCACAGACACCTAGTCATTTATTTTTAGACTAACACTGGGGATAGTTATCTTGGAGTCATTAATGTCTTGCTTTACTGCCTTACTTTACTGTAGTAGCTTGTTTTTGCATATTTCACTGCGTTATTGTGATACGTACGTATATGTAGATGTACATGTCGGTCTGAAATAATGCAAAAATGCTATGTTGTTTCTAATGTTTCTAGTCAGATTAAAACAACACAAAGCCATCACATACAGACTAAACATCCAGAAACTAGAGGAAAACTTGTTATAGATTGGTTGTAACTTGACAACATTTTATAAGAGGTGAGAAAATTGTGATTCAGACGTGGATCATGATTCTACCTCAAAAGATCCTCATGTGATGTTTTGGCCAGATTGACCAGCTCTACGCCACAGTGACGCTGAAAACTCATTGAGAAAAAATAATGTGGCCTGTCTATAACTCACTGATGTGTACGTGAGGGACATATTTGTAAGTTATGACTGTCTCACTTATTACCTGATGCTTATTTCAGACCACACAGACACCCTTACCCTCGCTGCAGATCTTAATTAAGTACATTTTTAGTTAATTGCCCACCTTCAGTCAGTGAGTAGAGCTGTTCGTGACAGTGCTGCATATATTATTTTCAGCAGTCTTTTATTGATTTTTAAATGCTCAAAAAAATGTTTGCATCACTGAAATGCTTCTAAGATGCCTCCAAGTCCAGAGAAGTCCACAACGCTTCTGGACACAGTCAACATAAGGCTTCATTTAGACCCTTGACTTGAACCCTTGTGCTTTACATTGAAATATATCCAGAGCCCTCGAATCTTTTCATTCTGTTCTGCATCGCAGTGGCTCAGATATACAAATGCCTTCATATCTTTCTCTGTTTTTAAACACTTCAATAACTTTCTCACATTGGTTGTCAAACTGTCGATCCTCTGCCCATCATTGCTCCAAAAGACTAGACCTTTCCTGGATGCTGTTTTTGGATCAAATCATGATTACAATCACCTGTTTCAAATCACATTATTATTTCATTATTTGAACTTATTATTAGAACTAAATTGCTCCTGTTCCAACTTTTTCTTGAATGTGAGGAATGACTAAAAACTAAACAGCTGCCACTGTGGATCACTTTGGCACCGAAGTCATGGACCGAAGCATCTAAAATAGTCCACCTCCATACTTTTGTCTGCTTTCTTTTGTTTTCTTCAGTAGAAGGATGTCTAGAGGTAGTGGCCTCTATCCACTGTCTCAATAGCACGAAAGTCTTTGAACTCAGTTGAGAAATCCTTCCTCTTGATAACAAGGGTTTATACCCTGGAGTTGGTTTAGTGAGGGGGCGTGGTGCACAGTGTGAGCACAGGTGAGTGCAATTCGGCTGATGAGGCAAGACTGACAGGCAGGAAGAATGAAGCAGAGGCAGGGCAAATGGAAAACAAAAATGACAGAGAACAGGGAAAGCAGGGCTGTGACATACAGGTTTTATTACTGCAAACAAGCTACAGATGATTTGCTGTTGTCATACAGGCCAGAATTGTTGGCTGCAGGAAATAGTTCCACGGGAAAAACTGTACAGAGGTGATTGTTTTGGGGGAATAGATGCTATTACCACTGGACATTTTATAAATGTGATTTTTAATTCATTTTCCCATTCGTCTCTGTTGTAGGACTGTCACAGTTGTTACATAATCACCTAATTGCAATTATTTGAGCTAACTGCAATTATTTTGCTCTTTTATTATATCGTCTCCATTCAGCTGTATGAAAACAGCTTCATGAAACTAACAGTAATGTCATATTTCATCACCATTTCCTCAGTTTGAGATTTGACTGGATTTATGTCAAATCTGTCCTGTGCAATTTTTGTTTACAAACTCTAAATGGCAAATAGAAATGCAATTGTTGAATTCCAATAAATGGCTCTCCTGCTTCTTTAGGTGCACTGTATGTGTATAAATAAACTGCTGCTAGGCTTAATAATAGTGGCATAAAATGAAGAGAAAAAGACAATTAAATCACTAATCGCAATTAATCAGTTACAGTTACGACAGTTAATCGTCAACTAAAATGTCATTATCGTGACAATCTTACAGGCCAAAATTGTCGGTTGCAAGAAATAGTTCCAGACAGAGGAGGGCACAAATACATCCAAAATATCAAGTATGTTGGTACAAATACCTGCTCATAAAATGTGTCAAAGTAAAATACAAAATGCTGGTATTAGAAAATGTGTTTAATTAAAATACAGGAAATTTGTATTTTGAAATGACAGGTCGACTGATAATGGGTTTTTAAAGGCCGATATAGTAATGTTAGTTTAGAGCAGGAAAAATGTGATTAATTGTTCAATAACCCCACAACCCCGCTCCCATCCCCAAAAGAAAGACGTTGACAACGCATGATGCATATCTGAAATGGACTTCACTTAAAAACACAGTGACCGTTGAACGCATTGTCTATATTAAAGTAATAAACATCTAAATAAATAAACCTGAATCAGTGAACATCAAACTCAAAGTAATCACTCAATAAATGTGGATCTGAACATCAAACCAACTATAAAAAATGTAGATGGGAGCAATTTTTATCTTTTGAACTACTCTTATTTTTCCTCAAAGTCTGTGTAATAGTTAGTTTATTGTCCTTTCAGAAATTCTCTTCTGCGGCAACTATCAGATACAAATACAATCACAGCAACATTAACTATCCAACTTCCAAAACGTTGTCGGAACAAAAATAAACTCTCAACAAACTGAAAGGGACTGTTTATCGCCACGTAGACAACACTGAACTAAATGAAGGAATGAAAGAACAGTTTAGAAAAGACTGATGTATCTGCCACAAGATAAGATACTCTGTCAAAAAGCAGAAATTAGAAACGAAGGCATGTTTTAAAAAAGTGGACCTGTTCTTTCTGCAGATGATGTGAATCAAGGTACAGTGTTTGAAAATGAACTGTATATTCATAGTTCCTTATTTGCTGAACAATCAGTAAGTGTGACAGAAGAGGATGGTTCGATATGTGGGGGATGTTGGCATTTCGATCATGTGATAATATAATGACATTAAGTTATGTATTTGAAGTATGAAGTATTTAAAGTGATACCAAACATGTTTTTAGAGCTGCAAATAGAATTATATGACATGTGATGTGCTTCAGTACTAGTGATAATGCACATAAAAAAAGACTTCATTCACCACTTCCTGTTTTAAAATTTTCTTAAACCTTCTCAACTTGTCGAATGTTTCGGACAACAAAAAATCAATGTTAAACCTCTTTCATTTTCAGACAGGTCAAACTTCCAGTGTTATATTGCTCTGTTCAGAATCACCAGATTCACATGAGGGCATGGATTTTACCTTACCTTTAAAACCTTTAAAACCTCAAACTAACCCTTTTAGAACCTCATATGGTTCTGTACAGGCGTCCAGTGATTCTCTGTCCTGATGTCCCTGAACTACTCCTGTCTCACATCCACACCTGGACATGCAGACCCTCATCACCTCTGTCTCAGCCTCTGAAAGACAATTTTCAGTCAGACTCAGAACGGCGGGGTGATGTTACACTTTAATTACAAATTCAAATCTTTTCGGCCCAGAAAAATACAAATTACAAAATATTAAGTAATTAATTAATTGCCCACTCTGCTTCCAGGGTAAACGATCCAGTTACAAAACACTCAAAAGTAATTAAATACATTTAATTAAGATACTGCTCACTCTGCTTCCTGGGTAAACGATACAGAGGAAAGATATTGTTTCTGGGAATTAGATGCTATCACTGCTTATAGAAATGTGAGTTTTAATGGTGTGAGTGCTACAGACCTATTCCCATGTGCCTTTGTTGTATGAGGCAGAAATCCAGGTCTGAGTGTCAGCTCCATCGGTGCAAATAAAGACTGTGTGTTTTTGTAACTTGAGACAAATTGACCCTTTAACTGCCAGCATCAGCATGTGCAGGTGTACCTTTTCTTGTGCTCTACCTTTTCTCCTCAACACTGCTCCCAGATCAGCTGTCACTTCCTGTATAGCGTCTCCTCTGTTGCACTAGTGCCTTTGTTTACCCACAGAGATTTGTTATTGTGGGGAGTTTACATTGTACATGACATTTGACATCCATCACGAAGCCCCCGTCTTCCCGTTCGCTCCCAGTGGTGAACATCCCAGGGCTGAGCAGGTAATGGGCCTGAGATGACAGTCAGTAATGGTTCCCTAAACGCCACGTTTCTCATTTTAAAAGAAACCTGTCGAGGATTTTATCTCCAGTTGTCAGTGTGAAACTAATTGTTAGAGGAACAGTCTGTTGGCATTTTTCACCATCCCTCCCCTGCTGCTTTGGACCCACATCTCAGACAGCCGGCGCTCCACCACAAGGGGGGTATTTTTGTGGGAATTGTGGGATGGAATTTGAATTATATGGGTCCAAATGAAAGAGCGACATGATCTGAGGGGCTACTGTTTGCAACAATAATAACTTGTAATAACAGAATCCAATTTAATGGTCGTGTGTTCATGGGAAAACCCTTCTTGCTGTATGTTTTTAAATTGAAATAACAGAGGGAGGAAACCAGACGTGTGGACAGGGATTGCCTGTCTGGTTTTCCATCTTTTTGCTGGCTTTTCTTCTGTGTGTACGTGTCTCTGTGTTGTTTGCTGTTTGAACCAGTCGCCATCAAAGAGCCCAGTGTGCATTGAAGGAACAAGAGAGTCCTGATTTGAATAGATTTTGATTGAAGTCTGTTTACTACTGATGCTTGAAGGACTTTTAGAAGTATATTTTTTTCTTAAATTCTCCATTTCTTCCTCCTGTTGTTTTTTTTTTGCCTCATTCATGTTTATCTGATCTTTTTGCAGCTGTCCTATGGCTCCAGCTCCCCAGCTCTGTCCAACCGCCAGCGTTTCCCCACCTTCTTCCGCACTCACCCGTCCGCCACCCTCCACAACCCCACCAGGGTGCAGCTTTTCCAGAAGTGGAAGTGGACCCGCATCGCCACCATCCAGCAGACCACTGAAGTATTCACCTCAGTCAGTACCTTTTTAATCTTCTTCCATTTCTTGTTTCCCGTTTTATCTCTGGTTTTCAGAAGGCTCAGGTGCTGTCTGGCATTGGGAGGAGGTGGAGGTGTTTGGAAACTTTGAAGAAAATTTCATTTTAAGCTTTTTTTCCATGTTGATTTTAACCATTATCCTTAGTTATTCTTATATTTGAGAAAGCTGGCAACCCTTACTGTGGTTGGCTGGTCGTAGTCAGACATGGCCGACCTTGGTCACGTAGGAGCAATGCACACTGATTTGATGCCTACTGATTGATTTGATTTGACTATGGTTTCGTCTCACAAGAGGACAATTCCTCTCTCCCTTTTCCATCTATGGTGAGCACATACTACCCAATGTACGTAACCAGTCTAGATGTAAAGACAGCTCCTTGTAAACCATCCTATCCTTGATTGTGTTGCATCCAAATGTATCCCAGCAGCTTTGCAAACATGTGTTGTCCAAAAATCTGCCACAAGAAGCCATCCCTGCACAGAGAAAAGATGCAAAGTAACAGAAAAAGTGTTATATTCTACATATAAGCTTTTTACCAAAAAGAATTCAGATGAAGCCCCTTTGTAAAAACCAACATGTTGATCAGTAACTGTAATTTACTTTTCTTTCTTAGCAACTGTAAAGGATTACAATTGCATTTATTTTGTAATTTCATAACGCAACACCATTACATGTAGCTAATCTCCAAACTGATTACATCTTCTCTCCGTCTGCTGTTGCAATTGTTAATGTTCACAAGAGTTACTCCCTAAAAACAAAAATAAAATATGCATATAAATCCCTGTACACTCATAGATAGATACAGATGGAAGAAAAAAGCAGAACTAAATGAGATTGAGGCTGCTGTGAATAGACGTGTTCTGAGTTACATATGTTATACATTCATTCTGATACATCACATGAAGGCCTTTTTAATTTGTTTAATTCAGATGCAGCTCCTAAGCCTTTCAATGGAAAGAAAACCCTGTATCTCCACTGTTTGTTTTCCATATTGTGATGTCACTGCGGCCATCATTTTTAGTGCTGCCTTCCTGCCTCTCTATATTCCTGTAAGCAACGTCATCAATCGCCTGGATTTATGGAGGATTTTTGCAGTAATTTGTCGGAATATTGGTTGTGAGAACTATTGATCAGGTAACACATCCCTCCCAGGCACGGCGGTCGATGCCGTGGCACTGGCTTGGTTCCTGTAATGGAGGTTAATGATCCCACTCTCACATTCTTCCTCTCCTTTACATTCTTCTTCTTCTCATTCACATCCTTTGTCTAAAAATCTATTCCCTCCCATACTGCCTTCCCTGTTTATCATATCTCCCTCCACCTCCTGTCCCTCTCATGAAGTCTCATACACACTTCAGATTTTTTTGATTATTTTTTTTTGTATCCCTACAGACGTTTTCTTTTGTCTTTCTCTGCAGCATCTCTCTCGCTCTGTTCATCTGCCTCTCTAACCCTCTTCCCTCTCCCTGTCTATCCTCTTCCTTTCATCTTGCAGACACTGGACGATCTGGAGCAGAGGGTGAAAGAGGCCGGCATCGAGATCAGCGTTCGCCAGAGTTTCCTCACCGACCCGGCTGTCGCTGTCAAGAACCTCAAGGTGCTTTGATTAAAAATTCACCTCAGCTGCTGGCCGCCTCTGCTTCCCCCTCCCTCTCCCTCCCCTCTCTTTCCTTCCTCTGCTTACAGCTGCACGCCATACCATTAGCATAGAGGCGATTTGATAGAGGAAATTAATGCGCCATGCTAATTAGCAACTCCTGAACAGCAGCGTGTGTGCCGTCCTGCTAAGCAGCAGGAACTTGAGCACGCTACGCTGCCACATCAAGCTGTGCTGTTGTGAAGCTGCTGCTGATGTAACTAAGCAAGTTTTTTGTTTTTATGTTTTGATGCAGCGCCAAGATGCGAGGATCATTGTGGGTCTGTTTTACGAGACTGAAGCCAGGAAGGTGTTTTGTGAGGTTAGTATCTTTTCACACTTGATTGATCCCAGCAGACTGAAACTGACTGGCTATTAGCAGAAATTGAGCGCTGTAATGAGCTGTTTGAATGTCTGAATGAATCTCCTTGTTTGGCGGCGATACAACCCTCTCAACTCGTCTCAGGGAATACTCGTCCTCATCCTTATTTATCATACTCCCCCTCCCTCCCTCCGTGCTGCTGCTGCTGCTGCTGCAGGTGTTTAAGGAGAAGCTCTACGGGAAGAAGTATGTGTGGTTCCTGATTGGCTGGTACGCAGACAACTGGTTCAAGATCAAAGACCCGGCAATCAACTGCACCGTGGAGAACATGACAGAGGCCGTGGAGGGACACGTGACCACCGAGATCGTTATGCTGAATCCCGAGACCGTCCGTGGAGTCTCCAACCTGGTGAGTACACAAACACTACACTCACTGTTTGATATAAATAATACCTTTTCTATCAAACAGATATTAAGCGTGAGTAACAGGTGGTCATACATGGAGAGGATAAAGAGACCCCCGGCCGAGTTCAAAGCTGGTCTGTGGGATCTGTTTAAGTAGCCTTTGATCAGGGATGCAAAGTTGTCACCTTTCCGCAAAAAAAATCTCCATTTTGAATCCAAAGTAGGTCATTCATGTAGATCCAATGAGTGTTTGATTTTTTTTTTTGGGGGGGGGGGGGCATGAACTGGTTCAAACTCATGAAACTCAACTCAATGTTATGTCATAGAAACACACAATGATGGAGGATTAGGGCCAAGTGGAAAAAAATCTAATATTTTTTCATAATATTACATTTTTTCTCAAAATATTACTTTACTCTCGGAATATTTTGACTTTTTCTCAAGATATAATGACTTTTTTCCTCTAAATGTCACCTCTTTATTATTGTAATATTATATTATATGAATTGAGCCTTTTTCCTCATGAAAATGAAACTTTATCTTCTTTTAATATTTTGTCTTTTTTCTCCAAATATCATGAGTTGTTTTTTTTTTTAATATGTGCTTTTTTTAATCTTCAGTGTGACTCCTTAAAGAAATCTGAAACTGAACCTCAAACTAACCTTAAGTAAAAAAATAGAGGCGATGAAAACGCCACGTTTCATCATTTTCCCTGTTTTACATTCATCGTTCACAGCACAGAATGACTATGTATCATTACAGGAAAGTAGCCTCATGGGTGGGAGGAAGAAAAATTATTTAAAAGAGAGGAAGTGTTGAAAATGCCTCTGAATTAATAATGGAAGTGATGAAAAGTATGCGAATTGTAAAACAGAGATAAATTGTGAATTGATTTGATAAACGTGACATTTAATTTGAACCGGTGTTGCTCTGGCCGTCTAACATTCATCATTCACAATTGACATTTATCTTTAACAGCGGGTAATTTTTGTTGCTTCTGATGAATTCTCTCTCGATTTGCTGCCATCGTGTCCAGATAAACACTGACGAGCCGCTTCATCACACGTCTCTGTTAACGCTGACGAGCAAAACAAGCAAGAAAAAAAAAACACAGTCAGAGCAAAGCAAGTACGGACATGAAATCAAATGGTACCTGGTTACAGCGACAACTGAAAGTGATATTTAACAAAGTGAAATGTAAACAATATAATCACATAAGAAGAACATAACTAGAACAAGTGTCTCATAGCACCACGTATGCGAAAAAAATGTAATGTGAAAAACATCAAACATCAAAAGTAGTTTTCTTTATTAAAACTATATGCCATATATGTGCAACTCATATAAACGACAACAGCAACGTTTATAATAAACGATAAACGACAACAGCAACAAAAAAGCAACACTTGAAAATGATTTAAAATAAAAATGAAGCATCACTGATCAGCAGTGAAAGGAAAAACATTCAAAATGAATGAATCACAGCAAACAAACAGATTGCATTTTGAATTTTTCATCTTGATTTTGCGATTTACACATTTTTCACCGGTTTCAGAACGCCAGCCCTGATACCACAGTATTACACAGATTTATCATCAGTTATAATAACCCATGACGTCCATGTTCAGTTAATTTGTGTCGTCTGTTGGACATGAGTTTGAGACTCTAAGTAAAGCAGCGTTCATTCAGTCTTTTTGAATCCTACTGTTCTGTCAAGAGGACGTCTCTGTTTTCTAGTGATGTGGGTGTGCCAACAGAGCACCAATATCTTGATTTGTGATATTGGGCTATATAAATAAAATTGAATTGAATTGAATTGAATGGACTTCCTGCTCAAAATGATGGGAATCTCTGTTTCCACATTTTTTAGCAACTACAGAAACAAGTGATCAATTTGTTTTTATTTTCTTTGTTATTATGTTTCTAATATCATCAAAAATGTACTTAAATATGAGGGTCTTTTTTGTAAGATTTTGTAAGTTTTGACCCCTGTAGAGGACTTTCTAACTGTTCCCATGAAATCTAAAGAAATCCATTTGAAAATGAAAATAGTATCATATCACATTAAATCATTACAATCCATGATCAAGCAAGACCTGTTGTACACGACAAAGGACGTAAATGAATAATTTTTCATTTTTTCAAAAGGTTTCGCTCTAACGTGTTTCTTTCATCCACTTAAATTACCAAAACTTTTTTCTCCTGGGTCTCAGGAGGAGAAAGGAATGAAAACAGAAGGTTTCTTGGTTTAACAGATGTCAGCCTTAGATGCTGTTGATGCTGACTGTACGATTTGATGTTATTTAACTACAAACTGTGCATTCTTTTTCACATAACTGTTTCAGAATTCTTCACAGGTGCACAGGTCTGGGGGTTTGGGGTCTTTTCAATAAAAAAAACAAAAAAACAAGGATGGTTATTAGTACCATATGTTTGTACAAAAATATGGAAAAGCTGGAGCAGGTATAAACAACCCCCAAAAAGCGTAAAAACAAAACTGGGACCAACTACAGCTGTTAGATCATTTTAGTTAGTTTTGATGATCTCCGCATTGGTTTTACATTGCTTTGGCTCAGGTGGTGACTAAAACAAGCCTTATAATGGGAGGGAAAACTCTGGAAAACATCTCCCTTCTGAAGATAAATAAGAAAGCTGTACATCTCCTGGTTACATGAAGGAAATAGGAGCAGAACCTTCAAAAACAGAATCTCTCTTTAGAAATAATAAATCAGCCTGTGCTTCCTTTTGATAAACATAAAGGGCAGAGAAACGTGCAGTCTTCATCAGGTTTTCTCATTAATGTAGAAAAGCAAAGGTAAAATGTAAGATAACTGTCGACGTTCATATGATGGTACATACTACTGCAGCCCTGGTGTAGTCATGATACAAGCAATTACAGCTGCAACAAATTATTTTCATTATCGATTCTTGATTAATGGTTTAAATGTCATTTTCCTAAAGCCCAAAGATGTCCTCAAAGGTCTTGTTTAATCCACAACCCAAAGATGTTCAGTTCACGTCACAGAGGAGGAAAGAACCCAGAAAATATTCACATTCAAGAAGCTGGAATCAGAGAATTTTTACTTTTTTGTTTTTAGTCAGACCAGCCATCGATTGTCAAAGGAGTCATTATTTTGATTAATCGATTAACCGTTGCATTTCTACATCTCTACAAACGAATTGTTTCATTTCAAGAAGTTAAATATTTCAAATCTCAGTCATTTTCAATACAAACACATCTATACATATATAAAGGTTCTCGGCTGAGTGGAGAACACTGCACTGCAGAGCTGCCTGACTTTAAGCAGCTGTATCAATTAAAATACACTGGCTCTGGTTTTTCAAGCCATTCTTTCATTGCTGTGGTGCGTCTACACAGCACTTACTACAAACTCAACGGTGCTTCAGACAGTGCACAGCGATGTCTTTTCAGTTTGTATTTTTACATTGCTCTTCTCTTATTCTGTTTACTCACAGTGGCTACCGCTGTAGTACAACTACTGCTACCACCAGCTCTCATGTTTCTCCTCAAATCTGTAATACTGTAAAATGCATTAGCTCACTTTGCACAGATTCCTCTCAGAAAGACAAAGCACTGTTCACATGCACTGAATGAATACTGTTTCATAAAACGGTGACAGTTAGTAGAAAATCAGATACAGCTTTATCGAAGAATGACATGATTTATTATTTTAGATGATAAGGTGGGCAGTATTCAATATTTTTCAAGGTTTTTCTCATTGTCATCAAATCCCAAGAGCAAATCTGTCAATGATCTGATTGGACAGTTTTTCAGTGTGATACAGTATATGATCGTCCTCCACAAATTATTCAAAAGTACAGTTACATGGACATTATTGAAATCATTCTGATTAGTCTATTTACATGGATGGTGATGGTGAAGTCTAATATGCCAGAAATATGTAGAACATTTATAAAAAAAAAAGTAACACTTTGTTGTGGGAAGAAGCCCAACGAGTTTTTAGTTAAATAACATCAAATCTTAATATCATACAACCACACGCAGTCTTGTTTTTCTACCTCCGTGTTTGGAAACTCGTCACGTCGCTTGATGTTACCTCCGTGTGGAGCAAACATTTGCAAAAAGATTTTATTCTTAAAGGAGAGAAACGATCGGATTGTTTACATGGTTATTAGGTGCTAATAATCTCCTATTTAATGGATAATGAAAAGTTTCCTCCTTCTGATCAGACCAGTCTCTTCTGATTGAGGTGGTTACAAGAGGCGTCTTTACTCTGAATGGACTGTTACTCACAATATTAGAGGAATATTGCCTTGGAAATGCAGCTGTTGAGCAAATCCATCAGTGACAGTTTTTATTGTGTGCATGTACAATCTCATATGTGCTCCACAAACTGCACATGTTCTCAGTCCCACGCACTCCGACCTGCTGTCACCAATACTCACCAAAGCACTACATGTGGATTAATCCACCGCTGAAAACAGAAAATTAGAGATCGATTTCAAAACGAAAGTGAAATCAAACATTACCGTACAAATCTTTAGTTCTATTTTTCATTAATCTCACCATTCAAAACAGTTTTACAACATAAAAAATAAACCTGTTTTCCTGACACTGATGACATTTACTCCTTCATTGTTGGAATTTGGTATCAAATGATGAGACATTTTTTTATTTTATTTGGTGCCATGTACCAGCGCTGAGTAATCTTTGCTAAAAACTACATTGTCGCCCTTTTTAGAGACAAAACTATATGTGACGTGTGTTTTAAAGATTCATATCTTCATTACAAACCCATGAGCTTGGTCTTTTCATGGGATTTATTGTAGATGAGACGTAAACAGACCGTATCCGTTTTTTTTCCATTGCGTTATCTCTACATGAGACTCTTTCTAAATGTCTCCTTCATTATTTTCTTGGCCTCTCCCTCATTTTTTCCATCTCAGGTGCCAGTCATCATCGTCTGCCTCTCGTTCTCTCTCCTCTGTTCACCTTTTCTAATCCTCTTAAACCTCCTCTTCCTGTCTCCATCGCTGGCATTGTTCGACCTTCTCAGACTCTGCCGGGCTCATCCTCTCATTCTTCTTGTTCGCCTACCTCTCCTTTTCCTCCTCTTCATTCCCACCTTTCCCCCTTCTCCCCCCTCTGTCTCCCCATCTCTTGCACTTCATCAGCAGCTGTTGTTTATATTCATACAGCACCTGCCACTACCTGCTGATTTAGCTGTTGACGTGCCGCTCGACGGGTGATAAGAATTACAGCCAGAACTCCCGATCGTAGTCGGTCTATTCAAATTCAATTCCCAAGTTTGAAATTGGCATATTTCTTCTAGATAGAGTGCTGAGATGAAGCCAGTGTGCCAATATTGCAGGGTCTGCTATATCACATTGTCAGCTAGTTTTCAGCAGGTAGTGGCAGATTTAAATCCCAAATGCCAAGGTGGAATTTCAATGAGATGAACCTGACAGAACTGAATTGGAAGTGTGTAGGTCTAATTGGCCTCCGAGAATCCACCTTGGACACCTTGATGATCGGTAACAATAATACATCGCCACACGCGCTTCCCTGCTTTCATCTGTAGGTATGTTTATTTTGGTTTAATGACAAAAACACGTTTCTTGTGAGAAATACATTTGCACAAAGCTGAAAATCACCTATTACATAACGTTTCTAGTTAAATAGGAGGGAGACGAGCAGTCTGGCGCCACGTTTGTTTGCTTTCATCTCCTAATTCACAGCGCCCTGCACACTGATGTGTTGTACTGGTGTGAAATGTCACACTTGTACAGCGGGGATTTTAATAGAGAGTTTTACATAGTACCATGAAAGGATAATCCGACACCACACAAAGCTTTTTTAGTTTACCTCAACAGTCCAACTGTAAAAGTCGGCCTCACATGTGGGTCAGAATTCACAACTTTCTCCTGTTTGTATCATGGATTTTCTATTAAGTTCACTGGACCTTGACTTCCAAATGATCCTATAGTGCAAAGTTTGTCCTTCTGAGCTAAATTTCTTCATTAGTATGTATACTCTAAGCCTCACCAATTGCTTGGTTTTCACTGGATTTGCTTGAAATGTAATTTGTAATTTTAATAGAACACATTCTATCAAAAGTTCTTTTGTCCCACATATAAAATTGACTGCCACATATCTCCCTAAATACATCTTCTGATTTGAAAAACGTTTGTCTGTGCACTGTCGGTACAGTTATTTCCCAAACTATTTTTCTGGGGACCCACTTTTTAAAAAATGACAAGCTATCATCCCCACTTCACCATATATCTATAAATTGTGACCAAAGTAAAATTTGTACATAAGTGAGCGTTCCTTTCACTGCCATTTTCACATCCCTTTATAATATTATTTTGAACATGTAAACCAGTCTTTTTTGAAGAGAAATATAATATATTTTCTTGCAGGGCTCTATAACTTCTACAGATGTGATAGAACTATATGAAAACTACAATTAATCGTTGCAAGAAAGTGAAAACTAGTGGTTAAAAAACTAGTAATTAACAATGCTTTGTTTGGGTAAAAACTTAATTTGATTTCAGCAACAAATTGTTTCTGTGAATACATGTTGCAAATGATCCTTCAACCCAATCCAGCAGAACCAACCAACATGATGAAAGAGCTGCTCTACTTCCTGGACTCTTGTGACCCGGAATTCAAAGCAGACTCAACCAACTGCTGAGGCTTAGAGTACACAAAATAATGATGAAATTTATCTCCGAGGCCTAAACCTAAAAAAATCTGAACTACAAAAGTATTTGTAGAAGAGCTTCAGGATTTTGAAAGGTTAATCGAAGTTTCCACATGATATTTTTCAGGACATCCATGCTAATTGCTACATGTTCTGTATTTAAATAGTGTTTATTTGGGGGAATTCAAGAGGCTAATGCAGCTTGTTCTGATGTATGTGGTTTTCTGTGGTTCTCCACTCTGAAAATCTCTTTACAGTACAGTAGAAACAAGTGAATGAATAATCAGTCTGAAAGACAATTAATCCTAACAGCTGCCCTTCTTTCCCTTGGTCTATACAACAAAACAGTAATAAAAAAGATGATTAGCCTGATCCTTTTTTGCCATGTTGAATTGTAGCTCAGACTTAAAAAATACTCTCTCTTTTCTCAAACTTCTCTCAGACATCACAGGAGTTTCTGGCTGCCTTGATGTCTCGTCTTGGCGGGAAAAACCCTGAAGAAACGGGTGGCTTTCAGGAAGCCCCTCTAGCGTACGACGCCGTGTGGGCTCTGGCCCTCGCCCTCAATAAGACGGTGGAGCCGCTGAAAGCCAAGGGCCGACGCCTGGAGGACTTCAACTACAACAACCATGACATCACGTCTGAGATCTACAGGGCGCTCAACACCAGCTCCTTTGAAGGAGTTTCAGTAAGTGAACAGCACGAAGAAAGTTACAAGAAATAGACATTTACATGGGATATTAAGACTTTTCTGTTAATAATATTCAGCCTAACAAGTTGCCGGTTATATTTTGAACATTTAACCATCCCCTCCCCCCCTCCACGCCTCCACCAACTGATCAACACGGAGGATTTCTATTTGAACAGAAGGTCTTTCAAATTAGATATCAAGTTTGGTCGTGTATTATTGACTATTGCTGATGATAGCTCCAGGTAAAGAAATGTCCAAAAAGCTCCAAAGCGAGCGAATTCTTCAAATGTCATGAGGATGTTTCCCATTAGATCCATTTAGATCAGATCACGCTAAGAGGAAAGATTTTTGTACAACAGGTTAAGTGTGTGAAATCAATTACAAGTTGGAATCTTAGTGGTGGCATTGAAATCAAGTGACTGTGGGGTAGTTTGTTCAGCATTTTACTTTTTAATGCTGCAAAAATCTTAAAAGCAGTGGTATATATTTACATATTTGACAGATAAAGTAGTATGTAATTGATCTTTAATGGGTCTCCTTCAGCCTGAACAGCTGTAGATGATCTATATCTGTCCTCTGATGTGGATCGTGTCTTGTTTTAATGTTTGGTTTTGTGCCGATTCTTAAAAAAATTTTGCGTCCAAAGTTTTCTGAAAAGGGATACGACATGGAGAGTTTCTAAAAGCCAGGAACTACTGAGCTGAGATTCATCTGTCAGCTGTCTGTCTCTACATGTTGTCCTTACAATTGTTACTGTAGTTTTTGTGTGTGTGTGTGTGTGTGTGTGTGTGTGT
>JAPQRN010000009.1:14620490-14630870 GCA_037367275.1 Coranthus polyacanthus
ACACACACACACACACACACACACATTCAGAAAGTCATCCAGAAATCACAAGGACGCCTGTCATATTATTTGTCCTGGTTGTTTGTCTTTGTTTGTGGACTAGCTTGTGATGCCCTTGGATAGTGATGATTGCTGTGTGTGTGTGTTTGTGTGTGTTTAAACCCACAGCAACACTTGGAGCCATGGAAACTCTACGCAACAGTTGGAGTGCTGCTGGCTATCGACTTCCTGTCACTCATGATCTGGCAGATTGTGGATCCTCTGCACATTACGGTGGAGGTAGAGTACGAGAGACAGATGAGATAATTTGTATGTCATCGCCCATTTGCACAGATGCTGCCGCCGCCGTCATCAGTCAATAACACAGTAAAGAGACACAGGGCCTCATTTGGGGAAATGTTCTTTCGCTCTGATTCATCTCATGCTCAAAGACCAGAAATGAAACCGAGGATGAATATCGTGCCTCAGTACAAATCACAGCTAACAGCCGGAATGTAACACTGAAATTTACGGCTTAAATATTTTCCTTTGTTTCTTGGCGGGGTCGCTGCAAACTCAGATTTTCAAAATCTTTTATACCTTTTCAGATCCCAGGGTTTTATGCCCTGTCCAAACTAATATGGATATTTTACAAAACAAACATTTTTCTCTATGTTTGTTCCTCTCATCCACATGTAAACAGCATTTTATGTCTTTTATTTTATGAGATTTTTTCCAAAGTGAAGATTTTTAAAAACTTACTTAGAGATTACAAAACAATGGCATCACATGTCAGTTCACACATGTCTATTGTTGCTTTGTGTAATGACCTGTATATGTCTAGGTGTGAAACAGATGTATAGGATATATAGGACGTATATGTGTATAAGTCAGTGTATGACCTGCAGTATATTGAGGTCAGCTCCAACACATGTGGATAGACACATGTACCAGTGTTGAGGTGAAATATATAGAATATAAAGAACACACTTCAAAAACACAAACCAGCACTTTGAAGTGAACTTCGGTTTATAAATGAACTTGTCATTGCTGCTCAGCTTCATGACAGAATGAAGCCTCTGCTTCTGCTGCGTCTGATATTATCTGAAGGACCACGTTGTCCACAGGTTGAAGTCCAACACTAACTATGGTTTGTTTGAGTTTACCTTGGAAACTGTGGTTGGCTGCTGGAGTTTTTGTCTGCAAGTTGTTGGAGATGGCGACTGAGGTAAACATTGAAGAAGCTGAAATAGAATAGTAATTATCTTTCTAGAAGTAAGTTGTTTATATATATGAAAAGTACCACACTGCAGACCTCTCTTGTTCCGTGATCACCACTTTTATGGATGAAGGAACATAAACAAAGCGACTGCACCACGACTGTCTTCTACTCTTGTAATAATGTTGTAACCCCAGTTCTCTGCAGCACACTGTCACTCCATATTAAATCAAAGAGCTGAAAACACTGCAGACCTTCTGTTCACAGCAATTGGCACTTTTTTAATGAATGGACATAAAATGCAGTGACTGTAGGGTTGATGTAACCCCGGCTTCATGAGTATGTGTGTAGCAGTATATTGAGACTGCTGGCACACGGGATACATAGGTGGACACTGACTCCGAAGGTCTTTACAACTGAATGTCTGTTGAATATCTGACTTTCAACTAGGGCTGAAAAATCTTTTGAGGCAGAATTGCAATTTTTCTCACCTCTTGTAAAATGTAGGCGTGTTATAACCAAAAATTGTTATTGGCTTGCCATCGTCTAGTTTGTCTTACTACAGTTTCATAATTAACTAAAAATATTTTTACATTACATTTAATGTAACACATCGCTTGTTTCTGCAAATCATCCAGACATACTGCACGGACATCTGAAGCACCAGCAGCTCATTAACTTATTTCCTCAGTGGCAGCAAAACCACACATTACACAAACTTCTGCAGTAGCCGAGTACTTTAAGTGCAGACTGACGCTAGAGAATCACCATAAACAGACTTACCGTATTTTCTCAAATAGTGTCCAGGCCTTTATTTACCTCAGCTGCAGGAGGTACCAGGCCTTTATTTGAAGGAGGTTTGTATTAGAGACAGGCCTTTATTTTAATAAGTAGAAATGGTAGTATTTAGTATGAAACCTTGGTTTGATCTGTTCCTGCGTTTCACTTTCAAGACAAACTTAACACTTCCTGTTAAGTTTCAAACTAAAAGCCCTCTCCCGTTTCAGTGGATAGAAGGTACAGGGCTTTTATTGTGTAAGCATTGTCTTCCTGTGATTTTTTACAAATGACAATTTGGTTGAAATGTTCAGACACACACCTGCAGTGACTGAGATCAGACAATACCACTTCAGATGATGATCTAGAACAACAAAGTATTGAAAATCACAGCATTATATTGCTGAATGTATTAAAGTTAAGCAATAGAAGTGAACATCGTTACTGGCAGCACATTATATGACAGACACCTGAAGTTTATCCATATTATTTTTTACTTGGCTTGCATATTATTGGTGCTCCTTAATGACTACATCTGGTCTCAGAATATGAAGAAAATAGCCCTTTTTTGTCTGTTTTCTAGTGTTTGTATTTTTTGCTCTATGAAATACCAAAAGTAGGAGCATGGAGCATGGCTGTTTTCTCTGTTTTCTCTTCAACTCGTCTCTCACTGTCTTTACACTTAGTACAGTTTTTACATCTAAACATAGACAAATGCGTCCTGTTACATCCAGCTTCCCCTTGACTGTTATGAATGAGAGCAAATTTCAGTTTGAAAACAGAAGAGGCTTTGTACATCATTATATTTTTCAGTTTTTTCATACACGCGCCATATATTGTACCTCAGCGTGTTCAGCAGAGGCTTCTTTCTGCCTCTCCTTACTGATAAGAGCTACACATTGTGGACTTGGATTGTTTGAGCTCAGCCTTTCATGTAAATCTCCATTAAAATAAGAGTCAGACAAATCAACGTTATTTATAGCCCAAAATCACATTTCTTTCTTGTACAGTCTGTACAGTTTGCAACTCTTTCTGTCCTTGGAGCCTCAGTTTGAATAAAGAAAAACTCCCAAACAAACCTTTTAATGGTGAAAACTGGAAGAAATCTCTACAGCAGCAACAGATCCCTCCTCAGAAATCCACACATATATCCATCAATGAATATGCAGAACATAATCCATCACCATGGCAACCACTCAGGTGGTTGAGATCATTAAACTCTTGCCACATACTGTATTTCTTAGCAGAACAATGTAGCTTTGTGTGTTGATTGAGCACAAGTGAAGGTGTCCTGTGGTGTTTTTGTTGTAAAACAGCTGAGACCAAACCATTAACCTCACAAAACATTGAGCATTTATGAAATTGTATCTTTTAAATCTCCTACATTTTTCATTGTGCACTGTGTGTTGACTTTAAAAAAAAAAAAATCTGTTCATTTATTTTAGGACAATGCAAATTCATCAAATGGCTAATTGTCAATGGTTTCCCCTTGGCCAGATGTTGAATTAACCATTAAAACAACAACAAGAAAACAAGAGAATTCAAAACTAGTACGGGAGGAAGCCGATAAAATGGGATAAACAGATAAAGATGGGAGACAAGATAAAAAGAATGGAGCGAGTAGCAAGAATTCTAACACACAGAATACAAACAATTAATAGAAAACACTCCTGAACAAACAACTAGCACAGGTAGTTAAAGCATGAAACCCCTTTATGTTACTGAAGGTGAAAATAGAAGGGACACAATCTGACAAAGACTCATAAAAGGAAACAACAGATAAACTCACATTTTCATACTGTGTTCAGAGCTGATACTTTTTTATGTGATGGAAAAGTCAAGCATATTTTTACTGGCCAAATATATACATATTGGATATGACTTTAGTATTTAATGACAGTTACTGTGTTTAAACAGTTGTTTACCTTCCCAGATCTTCAGTTCCTAACCATAGTTCAGAGACCTCTGGTTTTACAGCTAGCTAAATGTCCTCAATTTAGCCTGGCTCGTTGCTGCTTGGGTCTATTCTACAAAGGTGACCAGAGCTCTTACAGGCAGACGTGTGCGTCCACCGTATACGCTGGCTTCACAACACAACCACAGAATGACCTCTGAACCCACCACACAAGGAACTACATCACACACAATACAACCTCCTTGAAGGGAAAAGGCTCGGTCTGTAACACTGCTTTCTTTATTGAGCAAGCACTTCTTCATGTAAGCAAAATCAGATAATATATTGAAAAGTTACTGTGATTGCAGATTTACTGATTATCTTGTTATGTCCACACTTAGAGTTGAAACTTTTCCTTAAATCATTCGTATATACATATTGAGTAAAAACACCAAAGCTAATCATCGTTATCGACATGCATTTTATCGCAGCACCATTTTGAGAGAATGAACACAAAACATGGCGTAAACATGATAGAACAGAACATAAAACACGCTAACATCATGAAAGATGCCGTACAGTTGAGTTCATGTCTGTGACTTACTGCTACAGAAACACTGGAGCCTCAGGATAATACATTATGTTCACATTTTATAGAATGTAATTCATGTTTTCCTCATTAATCATCACCCATCCGTTATTAATCAGAATGTAAATTTTTATGACCTGGCAGATTAACCACACATCAGTACCATGAATAATTTATATTTATGTTCAGGATTCAACATTTTTTTGCCACATCAAAATGTGTTAATTAACAACATTTCATTATTTTGTTGCATGTAATAAAGTGTAAGAAAGCGACAGTTCCCAAAATGAGGCCTCATTAAAATTCAGTCCAACAAAAATCTGCACAGCTTTGACTTTATCTGCAGTAAAAGCTAATATGGACTTTGTGAATAGCTATATTTCATATTTATTGAATATCTGATAGTATTAATTCAGCCATCTATAACTCACTTGTGGATGACCTCTTTACCCGAGGGGATCAACCACACAGTCACTTAGGCTTGTGCTTACGGTGCAGTCCTGCCTCCATCCCCAGTGTGTTGCTGTCTCATCATTTCTTATTATCTCTCCCTCCCTTCTTTTTTCTGCTCTTCTCTCATTCCCTCCTTCTTCCTGTGAGTAGAAGTTCACCAAAGAGGCTCCTAAAGAAGATTTGGATGTCCTGATTCAGCCCTTGTTGGAGCACTGCAGCTCAGAGAAGATGAACACGTGGCTCGGTATCTGTCCTGTCTCTCTTTTTTTTTTTATCTCGATGTGTCTCTTTATCACTCTGCCCTGCTCTGGTTTGGAATATCTTTTGACACATATGCTGCCACATATGCGCACTCGCACATGTCACCACCGTTCACTCTGAATTAAACAGTTCTCATATCGCAGCCCCCACCGCCCTCCTCTTTTAACATTTGATTCCTCTTTTTTTTCCTCAGCCCACGCATTCAGTCTTTCTTTTTCTCTGTCCGTTTGTCTGTCTCTCTCTCTGTCTCTGCTGTCTTTCTTATGAAAGTATAATGGTGCTGAAATTCAAATAATGTGGGTCACAAACTGGGCCATTGCCCCATAGCATTTCCTTTTCTCAGAGAAGAAAAGCTGGTGCTTTAATATCAGGCGGTATAAAGAAACAATGGCCAGTCTGAAGATGTGTCAAACGTCTTCAGTCACACAGATTTCCCTTTATTCCCAGCTTCTCTCTTTCAGTTGTATTCTCTCTTTTCTTTGCCAGTGCGGTTGGCCCTGACTGGTTTTCACAAAATTGGCCTTTTAGCTTTAAAATTTATGGATTTCTACCTCTATGATTGTCTCATTCACTATCCGTTTTTAAATAGACGTCCCTCTATATTGCCATTAATAAGAGCCCTCATTATTCTGCCTTTGCCTGTTTACACTGAACCGAACAAAAGTGGCATAATGCTGCCCCAGAGTGTGATTTTAGGTATCATGCTGCTGTTCTTTAATCAGAGCCGTCACACAAACAGTTCCTGCGTTTAGCATTAATGAAATGCTTCCCATGACACTTGTGTTCCTCCATATGCCCCTGATTAGTGAGTTGACTTGTAAAACTAGTGTAGTCCCCCTTTAAAACAAGTCACAAGTGCAAGTTTAGAAACTGTTCAAAAGAAGTCGAGGCCCATGGAAATTTGGATGTTGGTCATTTCATAGGTTTCAGAAAATTTAAAGACAAAGTATGTAACATTTTCCTTAAAAAAACACTATATAGACTCTTACAATAATAATCCTTCTCATTCATCACTTCTGACCCGTTACGTATTTACTCTGTCCTCTGCCTGGATTTTCTATTTTCTTCTTGTTTTGTTGTGTTCAGGATGCTTCTGGGCAGTGAGTTTTTTGTACTTTCAGCCAATACCAGCATCACGCAGTGTATAAAATATAAAAACAATAATATAAAAACAAAGTGACTCCGGTTATGTCTCTCTTCTCTCTCTGCTCTTCTCACTTACTGCACAGTTCTGTCTGACAGACAAAACTCTGGGCAAAGCAGACACACATACACACAGACCTTTCAGGTTTGCAAAGGTGTGGGTCTGTTTATTTGTGCTTTTAGAACATAACCGCTGTGACAGAATCAGGAAATAACGTTTCTATTTCTATTTGCTTTTTCCTCGCTACACACAACTTACTTACTTACAACTTGGATAAGATCGTCTCGATCCTGATTCCCTCCCTTAGCCCTTCCCCAGGGGTCAGAAACATTTACTATCTGAGGAGCTATTTTTGACCAGTATTAACTTGGCAGTATTACTGATTATATGTATACATATATATGTATACATGTATACAAGTGAGTCTTTATACTGTATGTTTGTGAATGTTTTTGTGTCGTATCTTTAATAACAGTTGTATTTTTTAATGTGCAAATAACAAATGAAAAAGTCTATATATCCCTCGTCACTTGAAAAGCCAAAATTACAGTTATTAAAAACACTTTGCATCTGTCTGCAACACAGTAAACTGAGCACACATGTAATGAAAACTCCAATAAATGTGAATAGTGAATGTGCTTTCCTGTGTTTATTGATGTTAATAAAAGCAGATAATCAGTCACTCTGGCTGCGCGCTGAGATCCCACGTTAAGATGTTGTCGACGCTGCAGTAATAGAGTCACAGTATGAGGTGGCTCTGTGTTACTTTCATTATCACTGCCTTATAAGACATCCGTATTTTAATGCATGTAAACAAGGCTGTGGAGTGTGCGCCTCCAGTCTTTCATCCTGTGTCTCTGCCTGTTTTCTCTCTAGGTGTGGTTTATGGCTACAAGGGTCTGCTGCTGCTGCTGGGCATATTTCTGGCTTACGAGACCAAGTCCGTCTCCACAGAGAAGATCAATGACCACCGCGCCGTGGGGATGGCTATTTACAACGTAGCTGTGAGTCCAAAAAAGAATTGACACCGTCACACTTAAACTCCTGTCTCTGTGTCCCGCCTCTGTGCTTTACTGCTTTCTCTGCAAAGAGCACAGTGTAGCATGTTCAAGTGGAGATAAATCACATTTTTACCGTCCCACAACACAGAATGGCTGTTGTGCTGGGAGTTGATAAATACCGCTGCCTCTGTGATTACTTTGTCTGGATGCTCAGATTTATGGCGACCAGTGTTTGACCAGTCAAACCAGTAAAAACACCACATTATGTTACAACTCGACAAAGTATCTTCATCTCTACACATTCCACTGTTTAACAATTAAACGTGTGTGTATTTAGACTGATCTTAGTCTTAATCCCGATTAAAAAGACAAACAGATTTTTTGAATACAGCCAGACTCAGGGACTTCATGTCAAAAGCAGACCTGAAAAACTCATTCACACTTTTATGAGCAGGGTCGATGACTGAAAAAGTCTTTTGATAGAGCTTCACAAAAAAGGAATCATTGGGTTTTTAAAAGTGCAGCTGTTTGAGCTAATAATAATAAACCACAATGTGTAGTGTAGACTTTTTATTTTAAATATTAGTTTTGTTGTAATTATTTTAAAGTGGGTTTGGTAGTTTTGCTTAGATTTACTTTAGTTTTTTATTAGTTTCAGTGTTAGTATTCAGCCCTATAACCTTTTCTTGAATTTACTGACATTGTATTCTCCCGATTCAATGTCAAGGCTCACTATTAATAACCTACCACTTACAGAGAACTGTTGAAAGATAAGAATAAATGTTCCTTCCTGTTGCTGCCGAGCATGTCATTCATCTGTTGACCTTTACAGATTTCTCTCCTCTGAGACATTTCAACTTGCCCTTTTCTGTGAACAGGTCTCCATGCTGTGTCGCGATGTGAGCCTCCTAAATTTGCACCAAGATGCTTTTAAAACGTCCATTTATAATCACCAGCGCAGCCTTCATAGTTGTCGACCAGGAAACAAAAAATGTGCACGTGACTGATGTGATCACAGGAACTCTGTGCTTGCTGAAGTATGGAGGTCATTTGCGGTGGAATTTTTACTTTGCCAAGTACAGACATGACCGATTCGCATGGGATTAAGATCACAGACGATTATTACAAAGTACCAGAGGTTCACAGGTAATACTAGTCCTTTACAAAACTCTTGGAAACTCTTGCAATATGGGGTATTATTTGCAAGAGATATGAATAAAAAAGGTCAGACAAAGTAACATCACATTTTCAAAACATATATTGAAAATGATTTGCATCACAGACATGTGACGAGCTGCTGGTGGAACAAGCACCGGAAAATTCATATTGATTTCTTTCATATCCAGACACAGCTTGTGTGTGAAATAAATAGACAAAACTAAAGACACTCTCTCTCTCTGTTATTTTGTTTTATAAACTTTCAGTTCAGTTATTGTTTTGGTTTTTTGTAAAACCTCATTTAAATTTTTTAAAATGAAAACATTTTTTCACACCTAGTTGTCATTATTTTATTAGTTTTCATTGACAATAATAATCTCACTTATTGCACAATGATGTGAATCTGTTACATTTTGTGAGTTATTACATAATCCAGTGTTTTTGCATAACTTAAACCCAGCGTTTGAAGACATTTTAAAAAGCTCCATCCTCACAGGGGAACTTGTTGATAACAGTTAATAGGATTCATAGATAACCTAATCCTCCTTCCACGCCTCTGTTGGGGTATTTTTCTTATTTGAGTCGATAAGTGGTTCAACTTGACAGCACATCTCATTAAAATATTTCTCGGGCTCCTATAAAAGATTTAAAAAACTTTTGCAGATGATTGTCAGCTAGTCTGGTTTCAGCGTCAGAATCAAGTAAAAGGTTTTTCATCCCTGGGGGAAGTTCACTGTGGTCACAACAAAATCTACACAGAACATCACATATTGATGATATTGTTTAAAACACTGGGATTAAGGATAGGAGCGAAATGAGATTCAGAAATAGGCTTTTGGTAAAATATTCAGGCTACAAGTACGTCTTGAGATTTGATTCTATAACATGCAGATCCCTGGACACGTTTCTGTCCAAATCGTAGCGCTGCCAGCAAAAAGCGGCTCGTCCTTTATAAATCATAAATTTTGATGCTGTGCTGCTGTGATGCTGTGCTGCTGTGATACTAGCGCTCATAGCCCTTATTAAAAGGAAACTTTTTCTCAACTGGACTTTCAGGTGGAATACATCGATAAAATCGTGGCACACTTTTCCTGCACCTCTGTCACACCTTTATTGTGTAGCTTGTGCTGATAGCTTTGTAGAGCTGAGGATATGCATAGGGAGAAAATTATGGATTGTTATTTTTTGTGTGTTGGAGATCACATACACAGAGCTGGGTATAGTGCTATTACCTTGCCCAGTTCCAGGAAAAAGGTATCCATTTGAGCACTAAAGTACAGTGGCATGTCGTCCGTCATAAACCTTTTTTTTCCCAGTGGCTCTTAATAGCAAGTGAATCATCTTAAACGGCAGCACCTCGGATGCACTTTCCATTGAAATAGCTACCATTATGCTCATTTTAGCCACTTTAGACAAACACCCACTGCCATTTGCTGACACTCCTGACACGGTGTAACTTTCAAATGGATGTAAAACGTCTGGAGGAGAAAAAAGGTGTTTCTGTCACTTCAGCTGACTTTTCTGGTGTAATCAATGGCAGAAAAACATTCTGTTTGCTTTTAACTGCACATTTACAAAACATCCTGCCTACAGATGTATACAGATGTTCAGTCTTCTTTCTTTGTTCAGATTCTGTCTTTCATTTGACAGGTTCTTTGTTCCTTTATTTATTTACTTAGACACTTTGTTTGTTTGTGTGTTTCTTTAGTTTGTTTCTTTATTTCTTAAATATAGTTTAGTTATAGTTTGTCATTCTTTCTTTCGTTTCTTCTTTGTCTTTCTTTCTTTGGATGGATGGATGGACCTTTATTTCTTTAAATAGATGGTTAGATTCTTTATAGTTTGTTTTTGTTTCTTTTTTCTTCCTGTCTTTCTTTAGACAGACAGACAGACAGACAGACAGAC